>JAJOHG010000073.1:0-128311 GCA_021029095.1 Phellopilus nigrolimitatus
GTTCCGTGCGCTATGAGGTCGACAGCGCCGGCACACTCGTCCAGATCACCACGGACGTCGGCGGCGGCACGCACCTCCGGTTCTTCTACGACGTCCCCGGCGTCGCCGCCGCGCAGGCGCGGTACGCGGCCAGGTTCACCAACGCTGGCACCGATTCTCCGGCTCGCCAGACCCTCCAGTTCTTCTTCCGCACGGTCTCCGCCGGTGCGCCCGCCATTCCGGACGGGGTATACGAAGGCGTAGACGGCATGGACTATATCACTCTTGCGGCGCCCGCTCCCCCGGACGCGATGTTCGATGATAACATGGGTATGGATGAGGATGAGAACGAGAACGAGGGTGAGGACATGCGTCGCACACCGACGTCCGCCCCGAACGCGCTCACACGTGCGTCTCCAATCCCGAGCGACGTATCTAGCACCGATTCGACCTCGACCTCGCACACGAACAGCGTGTTCTCCAAAACGCCCAGTGTCACCCTCACTTCGCCGCCCAAGGAGTATGCCATGATCGCGCCATGGGATGTCGAAAAGGCGGGCGCAGCGCCCGCCCAGGTCCCTTCTCTCCAGCGCACGCCAGTTGAGAGCCACACCGACGCGTACACCAGACTCCAGCGCGCGGACGGCACTGTCGCCGAGCGCGGCTTACCGGAAATCGCGGCAGACGCGCCGCCCAGCATGCGCGTGTACGACTTCCCAAGCCCAGACACACAGGCGCGCGCGCTGCCGCACGTGCTCGATATGGAGCACGCCCAATTCCACCCGCAAGGCTTGTCCGTCGGGCGTGCGCCGAGCATCGCTGACTCACTGAAGGAGAACTGCGACCCGTTCCACGAGGCGGCGCAGACCCCGACGCCCGAGGCGTCTCCCGTGCGTGCGACACTGACACGCGAGGTCCTCGCACCAGTTACACCGCGCCGGCCTATGCGCCGCCTCTCGACGCCGCCGACGCCCGGGCCGTCCATGCTGCGCCGGACTCCGCGCAGGACCCTGCCTCCGATGTCGTCCTCTCCTGAGCCGCGCTCGCTCTCGCAGCTCACGCCGTACCGCGCGGCGATTGAGAGGAACGCCCGTGAGCGCGCGGTGAGCAGAGAAAATACGCGCGCGAGGGCCGCCATACGTGCGCGTGGCGGGAACGCCTGAGTGCTGTGGTTTGCGCTGTTCCGTTCGGGCTCAGGCTCAAATAATGGCTCACGTTATTCGCCTGATCTCTCCTTACGCCCTTCACTCCTTTGACTTACAGATGTAACAATAGGCACCACGCATCTTGAAGCTTTGCGCACTCAGCGCGCTATCCCCTCCTTCCCATCAGACTTATAATTCTTCTACTTCCTATTGAATGATCCTAGACGGTACAATATGTATATTCTTTATGAACTACGATTATGCCCTAGACCAGAATATGATTTATATCTTGCATGAACTCTCATTCTCAGTTAGTTCATTTGTATTGTTGCCTGATCGACCGCCATCTGCCACGTCTTTGCTGCTTCATCCGAAGCATTGAGATTTCAAGGTAATACTCGAGTAACGGGCATATTTTATATTCAATCTGTAACTGCCCTTCATTCTGCGAGCCCTGCATAAGTGTCCTGTTAGGCGCGGAGTTACTTTACCTCATTCTTGCGCTGACGTTGACGCGAGTGCTTCACGAGAAGGGGACAAGGCTATGAGAGAGAATTCTCAGAAGCGATGAAGCCAGTCGAACGCACGCGGTGACTAGGACACAGGAGGACGTGACTTCTCATTAATCCTAAACCAAAGAATATACGTCGGAGAAGCTTTGAACGTATTGTAGGCGATTCATAGTTTAGGGGACCATAAATACGTTCATTTATATTTTTTGAATGACGGCAGAGAAAGATTCACAGGAACGAATACAAGAACGAATCGCTTCACTAGTAGGGCTCCGCAACGTACCCGTATATACGAAATACGGTACGGTACGGTACGGTCACGTACCAGTATCGTAATGCTCTCCGAGGGTCTAAAATACGGTCACGTATTTACGTGACCGTACACGTATTGAACCCGTATAATATGTCTGTATACGTTCGTAATACGTGATACGTGACCCTACACCCATACTATCTAACTAGAAGCATGTGATCGTGAGGTACATACCTCTAATTAGGTATTAGTCTCCCAACTGCAAATAATACTTCAAATAAATGCTGATTGCCGGCTATTTGACATCACCGCGGCCGTGCCACCACAGCGTGGATCGTCGGCACTGCCCGTGTTGGCAATCCACGTGACTTTTCATCGCCATCAACGCACGCCGCTGGCTTCCCGCGCCGCGCGCGACACCGAGATAGTTGTGCTCGTCGTGTCGAACGACGAGCACGACTATCTCCCTCAATTTTCTACCTTTTCCAGTCTTTTTTTTTTGCATCATACGTGTGTCATAGAGCAGATTCAAATGAAATTGGAAAAATAAAAGTGGGATTTTGGTGCCGCCATCCCCTCCCCCCTCCTCTCTTTTTTTTCTTGCCACTGCCTGCCGTTTGCTCTTCTCAACAAATAAATATGATTTTGATGCCGGAAAAAGGCAAAATGCGACAAACTCTTGTAAAATTTCCAAAACGAAACTTTCTTCTATGTTTACATAACCCGTATACGACGTATCACCGTATACGGTCAGTACCGTACCAGTACCGTACCGTATGTGCCCACGAAAACTTAAAATACGGACCGTATTAATACTGAACGTACCAGTATTCAGGTTTCGAAAATACGTACGTACCAGTATACGGTACGTTGCGGAGCCCTATTCACTAGGTTACGCGCGATTCGAGTAGCACCTGGCTTGATCCGTCCTCGCTTCCATTTTACGCCCGTTCCGTAGCAAACATCTCCGTCCAAAAGTGTTTCCATCCCTTCTTCGTCCGCGAGAACTTGCACAGACCGATGGGCAGAGGTATCACTTTTGCGCACCAGGTACATACCCTGTAGCGCCTTGCTCAGCATTGTAAACCAGCCACACCAAGAATGCATGCTCGTCCTCGCTGAACCGACCCGCATCCCGTGTTCGTCAAAAGATGCGAAAGCGAGCGTCATCACATGTCAGTCACCAGCCGAACCCAGAGGAAGGATTATATCTAAGGGTACGTTACATGTAATATCAAGCGCTGTCGGTTGCGAGGACTCACGAAGCACCATAACCCCCTCGCCTCAGCTCGCGATTGAGACAGCACTTAGCTTAACGCATTCTCCTCTCCTCTCCACGTCAGCTTTGTTACCCAGTTCTCCTCGTAGCAGAATTCGCCTTAATAAGAACCCACGAAAGGGATCGTCCCCAGAAACCGTAGCCGACGAGAGAACGAGGAGTGCTTGAGACTCGTTTAGACGATCTGCGTCCTTGCATCCCGCACGCGTACACTCATCATTTTCAACCAGCAAGATTACGTATCACCCGTTTACTTTGCCTAGAGGGACAATTGACGATGATCGTGAGTGAGTTGAGATGCAATACTCAGTGCGGGGTTAGGGGATGTCGCAATCACGAGCGGGTTTGAGCTGCACTTTCGTGAGAAAGACGAGCCGTCTTCAAAGGGGAACAGAGTACAGCAGGGTGAAGGAAATGCGGTCCTCCGCAAGTTGAATGTGGATAGACTGTCCGCTATGCAGACAATGAGAGCGGACAGCAGAAGCGCCAAGCGGCAGTGGTGCAGAACCCGCGCCACCAGCTATACAACTTCATGAGGAGCGCCACGTTAACACAAACAGTATGCTGCCTGGTCAATTAGGCCGCGCGGCGATCTCTGGACAGGGCGCGGGAATGGATACGTGGATCGCAGAGTAACAGCACATTTCACGACGCACAAATGAAATGGGTATGGGAAAGTGCGGTGAGTATCCAGCTTGCACGGCACACGATCGGCAGAAAGAAAGCGCAGAGACGGAAACGGGCCAGCGATGCCTAGATTCATTTGAGAAGCAGACATACCTGAGTTCAAGCTTTGTTATATACCGACACGAGAAATGCAGACACTCTGCGCGAGTAGCATAAATATTAAGAATGGAAAGCTCGAGACAGAAATCACAATTCCGCTAACGCCGTTTGAAATCACGACTGGACTCTGCGTGCGGACATTGTCAACAAGACAGCCATTTTACGGAGGTTCTGAGGCACTCGGTGAAAGTCTGAAGCAATAGGCATCAAAGAAAGGGGACATGGGTAAACATCTACATTACCGGAGACTGCAACCAGCGAGAGAACGAGGGACGCTTGAGATCTTCGACGATCAGTTGATAATTATCGCAGAAGTGCGATACTGATGCTACGGTCTGCACAGGAAAAGGCTTGTAGAGCTACTGGAATCCTTGGAAAGGACATAAAACATGCACGAATGCTGGGTAGGCACTGTCAAAAGCGCGAGCGGGTCGACGATCTTCGATATAAAACGTGGAAAAACTTATGTGACACTTCGTACGAACATGCGCACACCTTTGCGATCGAATATGCAGAGGATAGTGGCAAGTAAATAGGATGAAGATGCCAGCCGTCTGGCTGGACGCACCGTTGACGATGCGAGAGGTAGCAAGGAGTCAGGGCGAGAGATACGCCAAAACAGCCGGGAACAGCCGGAAATCCTCTCTCTTGCGTCTGCGTACGGACAACAGCAGAGATAGTTTAGGGGCAGTCGGATTGGACCCCCATGACCACGATATCGCTATTTCTCCGTCTTCCCACCTCCCCCAGGGCCATACAAGTACCTGCGCCCATCCTGACTGCAAGGCCTCACATCCAGGACCGTCTTGCGCCTTCAAGGCGCTCTCCGTGTGCGGCTCAACACTGATGAGCGCATGGTCGCGTACACTGTGGTTCTGCGGAGTTTGACAAACGATGCGTGCGTTGTCGCTGGGATGAAAGGATCTTGGGATAAAAGGATCCTGCTGTTGGGCGGGTCTATGGTGCAGACACGCATTTCTTGGAACAGCTGGCTTTCTTTCTCTTTCTTTTTCTTTTTACTTCGTGGAATCCATCGACTCACACCGTCCCGACATCCACCCCGTGCCGACGTGTACGGACCCCTACAAAGTGTCCACAGCTATACTCGACCTTTCCTGAGTATTTGCGGGGACGGCTTTTCCGAAAATCGCAGAACTCTTGGCCGGGGTGGTTACAAGGGGTGTAGTCTTGGAGAATCGGAATTATATTGGCGCGGTGGCTTGCGCTGCACTTTGACTTCGCATAAGTTGTTGCTCGTAGATGTTTATGTTATGTAGTATTTTTTTAATGAACGAATTGATCGGGGTTCATGGAATCATTGGTGCCGTATGTGAGCTCGAGAACGGTGTATGTCGCAATCGCATACTCTCCTATGGTACTGTAAGCTCGTTTCACAGTAGAACAGTTCACATCCGAGAGCCCGATGTATTAATTCAGTGAACTCTTCATATTACATGTAATAAGATACATAAAACGGACAACGAGTAATCTACAGTTCCCGCGCCCCGAAGGACCGGTCATTCGACCTCGTGCGGTAGAAGGGATTATGCAAGATTCGACTGCCAAAGCCCGCATTATCTGCAGCAGCACGGCTGGACAGCCGAGTCTCGGTACCACGCACCGCGCGAGGACGATGGCTGGTGTTCGAGGGTGATGGCGGGCGCGAAAGAAAGCAGAAAAAGCGCACCATTGCGTTGCAACGCAATCCAGCGAACACGCGAGGCGCATAGCAGCCAGCAAACCTCTCATATCGAACAACAGTTCGACGAGTCCCGGATCGTGCCGCAAGACGCGCGAGATTAAGCTCGGCGAACAGGATATCTGAATGGCGGCACTGAAAGCCGTCAAAAGGCCTGGGATGCTCGTATCGTGGAATCGCGACAGCGTGCAGTGCCTTTACCGCCGACTACTGACGCCCGATGCACCCGTGTATATGTATTTCTCCTGATGCGCAAGATATAAAAAAGAAAAGAAAAACATTGTAGATGCGGAAGAAGGCTACGGGTACTGCGAGACGAGAGATGTGCAATGCGGTACGCGGACCCTGGAAGCGCCAGGAGGAATGTATTAAAAGAAAGACCGTCAGTACAAAACCCATGTCGTAAGAGAAACTGACCGGGCTTAGAATCGCATAGACAGGGAAAGCGGATGGAATCAAGGCTCTTCGAGCGCCGCACGGTGAGCATCATGCATGAGGTGTGATGCCAGGACTATAGCAGATGAGTCGGCGATGTGCGGAATGAGAAAGATAGCAGGCGCTCTATTTCTGACTGTTGGTCCATCATCGTCCAATTCAGTCCTGCGTGTAGTGAAACTGTAACCCGACCGCGCTTGGTGGAGGATTGTTGAGGAGCTTCGTAACGTACCTGCACGTTCACACCTCCTGATCCCATTTCCTTCTCCCTTCCAGCCAAAGAAAACTGTCCTTCCTACTAGAAAAAGACAATCCACCTTGCCGATATTGGGACGCAAGGAGCCTCTGTTGAACGCATCAGCGGATCACGAACGAGCCGTGAAGGACACGGATTACGGACCACGTGGTGGAGCTTCTGTCCAGCGCAGCCAGCAACACCTTGAACGAGTCCTGTTCTCTTTTGTCGCGAATAGGCCTAGAAGTCTGAGCTGGCGCCGTGTAGCTTCCCGTTGATGTTGAGGTCGTGATAGAAGACCGTGACGGCCGCGACGCGTCGGCAATGCGTGTCATGCTGTATCGTGCATGTTCTCCCTCTCGCGCATTCAACTCGACTGAATCTGGCTTTTCTTTTTGCTACTTGAAGTGAGGATAGGCGGCATAATATAGTCTTGATTGTTATCGCGTTGGATGGCGCCTCAATTGGACGTAGGAATGGTGGTGAAGTGATGTGACAACGTCGGCCCAGGGTGCGTTTGCCAGGCTCGCACTCATGAAATAGGACCTTATTCGCAATTCCTTACAGCCTTCAAATCAGTTTGGAACCATGGCTCGATGTTCTAGACGATGCAAGTTTGTTCGTTCTGGAGGGCATGTTCGCCGAGCACGTCGCTCTGTACGCCCCCCGCCGTCTTTTTCGAACATGTCTGGCTCCAACGCGACATCTACAGCCCTGCCGATGATATCTTGAACGGACGCTAAGGCCCAGGACGAAAAGCTATCACTGTCAGCCGCTTCTATGTAAAAAGTTATAATGATTAGCTAAGGGCGTCTACTGTAGTATCCACTCCACGTCATCCTCCTGGCCCGGATCCAAATGACGTTCTATCGTGCTCAAGCTGCTCAGCGCTCTTTATCATAAACACGTCGCTCCCGACAGCGTAGACCACACTCCTCCCCATCATCTCCCGCGACATCTATTCCTGATACGCTACCTCGAAAAGCTCAACACTATATATGTCTGTTTCCGACCGATCTACAAACACTACCGCCCACCACAGGTCCATGGACGAGGCCACTACCGCTAAGCCAGCCCTGCAGTCCGGCCATGACGCCGAGTACTTCACTAAATACCCAAATCGCTGGGCACGGCTACGGTGCGCATCTAGCTCTACGTTATTGTTTGTTCCGCGCTCACACTAATCAGGTCCATTATACGCGAACCCGCCGCAGAGTTCCTTGGAACTATGATCCTCACTATGTTTGGTACCGCGGGTAACGCACAGGGCGTCCTTTTTGACAACCCACAAGTGTCCGCCACGCCCGCCGGTGTACGTTGTTAAAACTCGCTTTAATCTTTCGTTCAAGAGCTTACCACTTGTGTCGTACAGGGCTGGTTATCTGTCGCGTTCGGTTGGGGATTGGGTGTGTTGTTTCGTTTCATTCACTCAGTACAGATGGCTGACACTGTACAGGCACCGGACTCGGCGCATGGGTCGCCGCAGGTATAAGCGGCGGACACATCAACCCAGCGGTCAGCCTCATCTCCCTTGTCGCGTTTCCGACCGTAACCTTACTGCCTCCTCCACCCATCTAGATCACGATCGCGCTCGCAACCTTCCGCGGCTTCTCGTGGCGGAAGGTCCCCGTGTTCATCCTCGCGCAGCTCCTCGGCGGGGTTGCAGGCGCCGCGATCACGTATGCCAACTACGTCCACGCGATCGACCTCGCGGAGGGCGGCCCCGGCCTGCGCACCGTCCCCGGCACCGCGTCGCTGTTCGGAACGTATGCGGTACGCCTCCATGTCCTTCATCTATCACTCATATGAATGCTAAGAACGTGCTTTGTTTCAGCTCCCTTACATGACCAACGGTAAGCCAGAAAGTTCATAGCGCTCTATAACCACTCTAATTTATAATCGTTCGTCCTTGCAGTCTCCGCCTTTTGGGATGAAGTGAGCCCTTCACAAGATACATAACCTAGCATTGTTTACAGATGCACACTTTCCTTTTCTTTCTAACAGTTTCTGGGCACCTTCCTCCTGGTCATGGTCCTCCTCGCGGTGACAGACAGGCGCAACGGCCCGCCGCCCGCAGGGCTCGTCCCACTCGTACTCTTCCTCGTCGTCTTCGGCGTCGCCATGGCCTTCGGCGCACAGACTCGTCAGTCTCCTCTTTCCCTTCTTTTCCTGAAAACAAAGCCCGCTCAACGCCACGCACCGAAACCACAAATTGAAAACAAAACACAGGCTTCGCGATCAACCCCGCGCGCGACCTCGGCCCGCGCATCCTCTCCGCGATGGCCGGCTACGGGCGCGCGGTCTTCACCTTCCGCCACCAGTACTGGCTATGGTGCGGCGTGCTCGCGCCCGTCCTCGGCGCGCTCGTCGCGGCTTTCGTGTACGATACATGCGTGTACACTGGCAATGAAAGCGTGGTCAACCGCCCGAGCGCGCGTGCACGCGCACTGCACGCGCACGCACCCGACCAGCAGCACAAGCAAATGCTTGCAGGCACAGATATGGTTTAGAAAATATTAATAATAATACATGTAATATAAGATCTTTGTTCAAATTTTGCGCTCCCGAGGCCTCCTGTCCAGAGACGTCGTCGTCCGGATCAGCCGTATAGCTCGTTATAGATGCAGATTGCGACGCAGTATGGCAACAACTTTGGGTCAGCTTGCTTCGCGCAAGTTTTTGGTTTGATTTGTCAAAGATTTTGTTCGACAACCTTGGGTCAGCTGATTTTGTCACAATTCCAGCCAATCACGTAGGACCAGGACCCCGTGCATTCCTATCTTCACAATAATATATTATCTGCACATGTGTCTTAAGTATATTTCTACTCTACTCCAAACATACTTCCGGATCTTCCGCATTATCGTAAGTAAATTTGGCCATCCATGATACAAATGTTCGAGATTAATGGGACTTTTCTCTAGGTAATGGAACGTGAAAAGAATCAGAGGAAGGCGCAGAGCACGATGCACTGCATCAGAGAGGATTTGCTACGGCAAGAGAGGAAACATGCGCTTGGCGAGCAGGATGAGTTCGACAGGGCCGACAAGAAGGGTGTGTCGGACCTCGAGGGAAGAGACCTGCTTAGCGCACTGGTCAGGGAAAATATGGGCACAGAACTCCTGGAATTGCAGCGGATGTTGGATGAGGATGTACTTGCTCGTAAGTCTGTTCTGCCAGTTATTTTCTCTTTCTGAACTTCGAAAACAGAGGTCCCGATGTTCCTGGTCGCTGGGCACGAGACTACGAGGTAAGTAGTATTTTATTGTGCCCATTCTGCACGAAAACTGACAATATGTCAGCACCGAAACAAAGTGATGTCTCTTCGCGCTCGTGCAGCGGCCGGATATACAGTCGGCGCTGCGCACGGAGCTGCTCAGCGTCGAAAGCGATGCGCCGTTGATGGATGAGCTCACCACGCTCCCACGCCTGGACGCGGTCGTGCGCGAGACATTGAGGCTGCATGCCGCCGTTCCCTTGACCGGCAGAATCGCAATGCACGACGACGTGATCGTGGTCGCCGAGCCATTCGTCGACCGGAAAGGGAGGACGCACACGGAAATCAAGTGAGTTGCAGAGTGTCTGTAGGAGACATACGCTCGGGTGGCGTGAGAGTGGGGTGTTTGGTGATGTTAGAGCGCGGCCGGTATCTCGCTGTGCTGGCACGCTTCGGTCCTGTAGCACTTACCCATACGACGTCCTACTGTTCCTCAGCTAGCTCAGATATACACCGGATTCCTAGTGATTTAGGGTGATCCCGGCGTAGCAGCCTTACAGTGTCTGGATATCTTTCCAAAGTGTTGATGTGGTGTGCAGGATTTAAAAGGCCAAGGGTGTATTTATTCCTACTCTTGCTCTCAACCGGTCCATTTTGTTCACGCTGCACCGCACATTCGAGTTCGAGCTAGCCTCCCCGTAGAAGAGATCGAGAAGCGCTCGCTGATGGTGACGCTCCCGTACTTGAAAACAACGTGAAGGCGGGTGTGCAGATGCCGTAAAGCTTTATAGTTTATGATAGTGTATAACATGAATAAGTTATCCCCCGCTGTTATTTTATTCATTCCTGCCTATCCAAGGACCCCGTGTTAGAACTTACCTTGCTTACCTCACGACGATCCCCCTTACATCATTCCCTCCTTGCTTAGTCAGGCCCTTCACCTTTCCATTACCTTTCCCTTAGTTCATGGCCTGACCCCTTCCTCATTGTACGCGACCCTCCTAGGTGCTCCCCGCTCCACGCTCCACTGCCTCACTCCATGTTCCACTGTACATGCCCCTTACGGGCCTTTCCCTCACGCTCCCCTCATGTCATGCTGCGCATGACTCCATAGCTCCGCTGACATCATAGTCAGCCTCATAGTATATATAGGTACATCGCTGGGACCTTAAGCCCCAGCTTGACCTCCTTGTTCAGTAGCTAGCACAGTCTTGCTATTCATCACCCTTGCTCTTCATAGTCCTGCGCTCTGCGCTTCACAGTCTTGCCATAGCCATCGTCGCCTTGTCACAGTCAAGCCTCACGTCATTCGTCACGTCACTGTCCACAGTCACGCTCCTCGCTCCATTAGGCAAGACCCTGTTACTCCGTAACATTAGGTCAAGCTCTCTTTTGATTGTCGACGTATCAACGTCTAGACAAAATTTCTACCCTACCCAAACTCCCCGCTAACGCGGTCTGGCCCACCGATCAACCCTACCCAACTGCGGGAACCTATCCACTCACCCTCAGAAGGAGATCGGACGGACGAATTGCCTGGAAAGTATTTCTTGAAGGAGGCGATCCACACACCGAACTTTTATACCGTTACCACGAATTTGGAATCCTCCAAAACGTCCGACCCCGCGAACACTCAAGCCGACCTATCGAAATACCAACGCCACCACAGCATATCGACCCTGTTGACGTAATCACTCGATCGTTATCTCAAACATCGCTTGACGACAATTCCACTGCACCACCTCACGTTCCTACTCGACCAAATACTCCACCACAGACCACAGTACCGACCGTCACGCCAAGCCCCACCATGAGCACCAAAGAAATCGCATTCGCCAAGCCCCCTGACTTCGATGGCAAGCGCAGCAATGCCCAATACTTTTGGGATGCCTGCCAGGCCTATCTACGAGGCAACAAGGACATCTACAAGACCGATCTGCACAAAATCACGTTCGTCCTTTCATTCATGAAGACTGGTTCAGCCGCTACTTTCGCCAGCAATAAGTACAAGACATACACGGACACGGCAGAATACGGAACCTGGGCAGACTTCGCCAAAGCCTTCGACGCCCAGTTCCTCCCTGTCAATGCCAAACAGGATGCGTCATTTGCAATCGCCAATTGCAAACAGGACGACGATGTCGACGGCTTCATCGCTACATTCAAGAGTCTCACCCTCCAAGCCGGGTTCACCCAAGAGGAACCCCTCATCGAGTACTTCCGCCGAGGTCTCAAATCCAGCATTGCAGACAAGATCTACAATCGAGGCGAGCCTACTACACTTGAAGGATGGTACACCGAAGCCAGCAAAGCCCAACAGAACCTACGACGCCAAGCTGAGCTCAAGCACGCGCGACAAGCGTTGGTCTGGGGCTTTGGTACCAGCCCAGGCAACAACCTGACGAAGAAGACTGACCCTGAAGGCTTCCAACGCAGCTCCAGCGGCGCAGCCTGGGAGCCAACTTCTGGGAAGCAAACCGATCCCAACGCCATGGAAATTGGACGAGTCTCTAAGGAGGAGAGAGATCGTCGCAAGACAGACGGACTTTGCTTCTATTGCGGGAAGAAAGGACATCTGGCGCGCGAATGCCGTCAGAAATTCGACACTCCCAACAGTCGACGATTCGCCTTTGACAATCGAACCACAAGGGCTGGCAGCAACTACAAGATCATGTTCCATCGCGACCCCCCGAGGCGCAGCATCCGCAGCACCCCAGCCACAGAAGCACCTGCCCAGCATGCCGAATCTTCGACACCCGCTAAAGAACCCCCTTCGGCCCGCATTCGCGCCATCCTGGCCAACCTCTCTGAAGAAGAACGCAAATCCGCATTCGACAACCTGGACCTCGAGGGTTTTTAAGAAGGCAGCCAGCATCGACGTCTGCACTGCCTAGTATTTCGATTTCTCCTGTAATCTTAGCCGAACATGCCCACAATTCCATGAAAATTCCCATTGGCATCCACTCGAGAAAAGAAATCGTCGAAACCACAGCCCTCATAGACTCCGGCGCAGAAGGACAATTCCTCGACTCCACCTTTGTGGACATACACCAAATCCCCACCAAACCTCTGCGTCGACCCATTCAAGTCCTTAATGTTGACGGAACTCCTAATTCCGAAGGAGAAATCAGTCGTTTCACTTGGCGATTCATTGCGATCGGCGAAGAACTTATCCCAATTTATTTTCTCGTTACCTCCCTTGGAAGAGAAACCGCTATCCTGGGCCTTCCTTGGCTACGTCGCATCAACCCCAAAATCGATTGGGAGAAACGCACTCTGGACATCCCTAAGCAAAATCCACGATCCCTATCTTTTGCCCGATGCGAATCCTATGCCCCACCCGAAGAGCGATCTTTTGTCGCAAAAATCACTCTCAACATCCGCGCAAAGGTAAACACCGCCATGGATCTTGCACAACGTGCCAATGCTGCCAAGGAACAGAAACCCCTTGAAGAAATTGTACCAGCACACTACCATCAGTTCCTGAAGGTTTTCGAACAGAAGGCATCCGAACGTTTTCCTCCAGTACGGACCTATGACCACGCCATCGTCCTAAAACCCGATTTCCAACCTAAAGACTGCAAAGTCTATCCCATGGCACCCACGGAACAAAAGGCTCTGGATGACTTCCTTGACGACAACTTGAAGAAAGGTTATATTCGCAAATCCTCTTCCCCCATGGCCTCACCTTTCTTCTTCGTCGGAAAAAAGGACGGAAAATTGCGTGGATGCCAGGACTATCGCAAACTCAACGAAGGAACAGTCAAAAACGCTTATCCGATTCCCCTCGTATCTGAGCTATTAGACAAAATTCAGGGCGCAAAATACTTCACCAAACTGGATGTACGATGGGGATACAACAATATTCGGATCAAAGACGGCGACCAATGGAAGGCAGCATTCAAAACAAATCGAGGACTCTTCGAACCCATGGTCATGTTTTTTGGACTTTGCAATTCACCAGCGACTTTTCAAGCATTCATGGATGATACCTTCCGAACCGTTCTGCTGGAAGGATGGGTCCTCATCTACATGGACGACATTTTCATCATGGCCTCGGACATCCCTACACTTCGCGAACGCACCCGCAAAGTCCTCGCCATTGGACAAGATGCCGACTTATACTTCAAACCGGAGAAATGTGTTTTCGAAGCCACACAGGTAGAATATCTTGGACTTATCATTTCGGAAAACTCAGTTTCCATGGACCCTGTCAAACTGGCTGGAATCTCGCAATGGCCCACACCAACAAACAAAACCCAAGTCCACTCCTTCCTAGGGTTCTGCAACTTCTATCGTCAATTCATCGACCATTATGCAGAAATTGCGGTACCATTGGACGTACTAAAAAGGGAGAAAACCACCTGGGAATGGTCAGACGTACATGAGAATGCATTCCAACGGCTCAAAGGCAAATTCCTCGAGAAACCCATTCTCCAGATGCCTGACAAAACTCGGCCATTCATCCTGGAGACCGACGCCTCTGGTGTAGCATCGGCTGGCACTCTTAAACAACTCGACTCGAATGGCGAACCCCATCCCTGTGGTTTCATCTCCAAACAGTTTGACGACACCCAACGACGCTATGAGATTTATGATCGAGAACTCTTGGCGATCATCCGCGGACTTGAGGCCTGGCGACACTATCTATTGGGTGCACCCCATAAGATAACCATCTGGTGCGACCACAAGAACCTTACCTACTTCCGTGCGGCCCGCCGTCTTTCACCCCGCCAAGCACGATGGAGTCTATTTCTCTCCCAGTTCGACCACCACATTCAATACGCACCAGGCAAAGACAACACCACAGATCCCATGTCTCGACGCTCTGACTACCTGATTGATGGCAAATCAGAACCCGATGACCCCCCACTCTTACCCGAATCCGTCTTCGTGGCCACGACTACATTCGACTTTAAGACCCGTCTAATTCTTCGCACCAAGGAAGACAACTTTGCCAATGAAGCTCTCAATATCATCCGATCGGCCGGTATTCCACCATTTCGGTCTTCCCTTGCCGATTGGACAGAGAAAGATGGCATTGTATTCTTTAAACAGAAGGCCTACATCCCAGACGACATCGAACTTCGCCGACATGCAGTACAACTGTATCACGACACCCCTGTCATGGGACACCCTGGAATTTACAAAACCCTCGCATTGCTCAAACAACATTATTGGTGGCCAGGAATGTACATCTTTGTCAAGAAATTCGTCAATGGTTGCGCGATCTGTCAACAAATGAAGATCAACACACATCCCACCGTCCCACCCCTCCATCCGATCCCTGCTGAACCCAATGCGCATCCGTTTTCCACAGTCTCCATGGACTTTATCACCGGACTCCCCGAATCAAATGGCTACGACTCCTTATTCGTCACTGTCGATCACAACCTTTCCAAAGGCATCGTCCTTTCCCCCTGCAACAAAACCATTGATGCCCTTGGAACTGCCCAATTGTATCACGACAACGTCTACCGGCGCTTTGGGTTACCCCAGAAACTCATCTCCGACCGAGGACCCCAATTTGCCTCCAAAGTATTCCAGGAGCTTTGCAAAAAGCTCAATATCACATCAGCCCTATCCACCGCATTCCACCCTCAAACAGACGGAGAAACGGAGCGAGTAAACCAAGAAGTCGAAGCATACCTTCGAATCTATTGTGGACGCCATCCCGAAACCTGGGCTCATCACCTGCCTGATATCGAGTTCGCACACAATCAGCGTGAACATTCTGCCACAAAACGCTCTCCATTCTCACTCCTTATGGGGTACGAACCAATCGCCATCCCTGCTGCAGACCCCAACTCCGACCACCCCTCGGTAGAAGAACGCCTTCGCTCCCTTAAAGCCCTCCGAGAAGAAGCACTTGCTGCGCATGAGCTTGCTCACATGCACATGGCTGCCCGCATGACTCGGAATTTTACACCCTTCAAGAAAGGGGAGAAAGTTTGGCTAGAAGCCCGGAACCTTGACATCGCCTCTCCATACAAGAAATTGTCCCCTAAACGCGAAGGTCCCTTCGAAATCAAGGACGTGCTATCCCCATGGTCTTATCGCCTGACTCTACCGGTCCGATGGCGAATCCACAACGTCTTCCATGCCTCCCTCCTGACTCGTTATGTGGAGACCGATACCCACGGACCTACCCACGCGGAGCCACCACCTGACCTTGTCAATGGAGAAGAAGAATATGAGGTTGACGCAATACTACGTCATCGTTTCCCAAAGAACCGAAGACAATACCTCGTGTCCTGGAAAGGATGGTCATCGCTCCACAACTCGTGGCAGAAGGAATCGGACCTCAAAAATGCGAAAAAACTCCTCAACAACTATAAAAAGGCCCATCGACTCTAACACCGTCCATCAACTCCCGTTCCCACTGTTCCATGCCCTACTTCCACTTCCACATTCCCCATCTGCCCTCTGTCAACTGGACCTTCGCCCTAGAAATCGGAGAATCCACCCCTCTTTTCCTTCAATTTGTCATCGACCACACCAACTACCCCGACGACCGTCGCCTCGTAATCCGCCTCGGCATCGACGTCCTCGAACAGCAAATCCTCCACCTCGTCTTCCGTTCCATCCCACCTAGCCGTAGGCCCAACCGTCTATCCCGAGCTGTCCCTGCACGCAACATACCCGTACAATTTGTTCCCCCTGAAGACCTCATCCCTGACCTCGACCCTGTCCCTGTCTATCGCGATGCCACCACAGAGATCCCCGAGGCGCCTGAACACCTTTGATCCGCTCCCGGCACCTCATACGCGGCTCCCCGTCTCTGGCAACCGGCCCAACCTCGACTTCGCCAACGATCGCTCTTTCCTCCGTCATGTCTTCGTCGACCCCGGTCTCGCCAGCCCCATCAGTCAAACCATCCGAGACTCTCAACGGCCCGATCTCGTCCGCTGGCAGAAGGCCCATGACCAAGCCGAACAGAACCTCGCTATCGCCAATCGTATGGGTGAACATATCGACGAACTGCGCGACGAAAACGAGAAGGCAAAGTCTACGGCTCGCCGGCAAATTCGGCAAATCTTGGAAGGAGCCCTCGATGCTGGCGTACTCGCTATCCTGGACGACTATCGACCCTCGAACGACCGCTTTCCCATTGATGAAGCCACAGGCGCCATTGATCTCACTTCGCCTCTGCCTGGACTTCCGGTCCCTCCACCGTCGACTCCGCCACCTCCTGCTGCACCGTCTCCGTCTCCGTCACCCCCCGATGAATTCATTGCCGGAACATCACCACCGGTCACTCCACCCACGGCTCGCCCCTTCCGGCGCGCAGTCAATCCCTTCACGCAGTCCATGATGGGTGACGTCCCGTTCTCTCAGATGTCACCTCAGGAGATCCAAGGACACCTCAACCGGCGCAATTCCCCTGAGAACTCCACGGCAACTCCGCTTCGAGTTCGAACACAGTTCTCGCCTCAGGTCATCAGGTGCTTCACATGCGGCCAAGACGGACATCGGCAACAGGATTGTATTCGCTACCAATGCGGATGGTGCGACAGACTCGCCCCCGGACACTCTTCGACCAACTGCCCGCACACAAACCGTCATTATTAGGGGCGGAACGTCCGCAATGACGTTAAACTAGAGGTCGTTGTGGGAACAGATTCGTGAAACCCTCTGCTTTCAGGTGACGCTGACAAACCTGGTCCAACGTTTTGGGTGAGCTTTATTGCTTTCGTTAAACCCTTCTTGAAGTTGTAGGCTCGCTCGAAACCTTCTGCTTGTTGGTGATGCTGAGAAACCTTCACGGCTGGAGATCTTCGGAATCCGGCATGGTCATGTCTTGTCTTGTCTCGCTTTTTCTTGTTGAGTTTTCTCTTTTACTTTTCAGTTTTGACTTCCTTCACGCGCATTGTAACTGCTTATTGGCGTTTATTTCGCCTTATCGCGTTTTCTTTTCGCCTTTCCTTTGTTTTCTTTGACAGTTTCGGCGAACTGTCGGTCTTAAAGAGGGGGTAATGTTAGAACTTACCTTGCTTACCTCACGACGATCCCCCTTACATCATTCCCTCCTTGCTTAGTCAGGCCCTTCACCTTTCCATTACCTTTCCCTTAGTTCATGGCCTGACCCCTTCCTCATTGTACGCGACCCTCCTAGGTGCTCCCCGCTCCACGCTCCACTGCCTCACTCCATGTTCCACTGTACATGCCCCTTACGGGCCTTTCCCTCACGCTCCCCTCATGTCATGCTGCGCATGACTCCATAGCTCCGCTGACATCATAGTCAGCCTCATAGTATATATAGGTACATCGCTGGGACCTTAAGCCCCAGCTTGACCTCCTTGTTCAGTAGCTAGCACAGTCTTGCTATTCATCACCCTTGCTCTTCATAGTCCTGCGCTCTGCGCTTCACAGTCTTGCCATAGCCATCGTCGCCTTGTCACAGTCAAGCCTCACGTCATTCGTCACGTCACTGTCCACAGTCACGCTCCTCGCTCCATTAGGCAAGACCCTGTTACTCCGTAACACCCCGTCCATCCAAGGCGGACCTTTGAGATGAAGCTCTCGTACCAGCGCGTGACCGTGCGTCACTGAACATAGCTGTCGGGCGTCAGGGCCGCGCCGGACCCGTTGTCCGCAGAGAAGCTCTAGAGGAAGTTTAACAGATGCTTGACAATCTAGAATTGTGCAAAACGGAAAAAAATTGAGCTCAAAAACTCATTCTATGTATGCGCGACCGTTTCTGCACGCGCTGATGTCACGTGACAACCGAAAATGCGCTCATCTCCTTTGCTACAAATCTCTCCTCATAAACAAGCTACATATATAAGTTGTATTTCATATGTATAGCTTCAAAATATTAGTTTGGGGCTTAAATGCTCCTATTAGTCTAAATAAATCAAGGATTGTGTCAAGTTGGCCATCTGTAAGCCTTTGCCACCGGAATTTCTGAAATTGGCAGGTGCCAATCATTTGTCAGATTACAAAGTGTGCACACTCTTTTGGCAGGCTTTGCTTCCCCTCATCGTAAGTGCTGCAATTTTTACTTCTGTCTTTCTATCTGAATGTAAGCTCATCCCAGCACCCTTGTTAGTACTTGAATACTGTTAGTAGTGTGGAAGGAGTTCTTTTTTCTTTCATACGGTGTCTTTCTAAGCAAATTTCTAAAAAATACTAAATGTATACATAAGCTACATAAAATTCGAGCTTTCCGAGGTCCTGCACAACCAAATGCAGCTGACCCAAAGTTGTTGCCATAACGCAGAGTGCCAACGGCACGGAGGGAAGTCTGCTTGCACCGCTGCCGCTGCCGCCGATGCGGACGACGTTATGCTCGTAAACGACAATTTCGGCATGCCCTAAGCTCAGTTGCGGCGGGGCCTATGTTGGTGCTTGCGCCATCTTTTTGAGTATCTCTGTTTGACTCATGAGTTTCGGCCGTCAAATAGACGAGCTGGTTCATACAGAGGAAGTAAGTAAAAGGAACACACATTCGGCGAGGCGTGTCGTAACGTGTCTCTGCGCCTACACCGCTCAATACGATTTCTCTTATCCTTCCCGAGCCTTTCGAAGCCGATTGGAGGCTGCCGATGGTGGTTTGCACGCGTGGACGAGCTGCATAAGTCCTCAGGAAGGACGCGCCGCTCGCCTGAATGGCACGGCGCAAGTCAGTGTTACGATAGCGTAAAACCTCTTTCTGCGTGGCTCACTTGCATAGAGCCGACTATCTCTCGGCGACGGCCTCCTGTGTCTTGTTTCTGATTGAAGTTCGGCGTTGATACGCGAGCGTCGTGAAGCACGGAACCGAAGGGATTGCAAACATATGCGTACTGCGATTCGGTATTAGAGCTCAGATACGCAAGACGTCGCGAAGCCTCGGCGAAAGGAAGAGGACAATACGCACCGAGAAAAATTTCGGAGACGACGAGCACAATGTCGGTGCCCTCGTATGACTGGCGCTGTAAGGCTGCTACGCCGTAATCACACCAAGACACTAAGAATCCGGTGTATATCTGAGCTAGCTGAGGAACAGTAGGACGTCGTATGGGTAAGTGCTCCAGGACCGAAGCGTGCCAGCACAGCGAGATACCGGCCGCGCTCTAACATCACCAAACACCCCACTCTCACGCCACCCGAGCACATGTCTCCTACAGGCGTCTCATGCGCACGGCATGTTGGTTGAATGACTATGGGTGCCTGAAAGAGCCCAAAGACGTCTCGCTCCGTATCTTGCCGTTCGTCAGACTAGGTTCCTGCCACCCGTGCTTGTCTGTGACCCGTCTGCATAGCATACAAAACTATGTGCGCCGGCACGGGCGATAGCACGGCGTTTGTTATATCCACATCACTGCGAGTTGACGCCGGGTGCCTCAGTAACGAGCAGACACCTACTGTGAAATCCAGAAAGGACATTTTGCCCTGTCAGGCGCTGGTTTGACCCTCGTGTTCGCTCTAACAAACGTTATTTAGAAAACTATGATGGGGTGCCGTTTTTGCTAGAGGACAGCGCTTCCTAAGCGAGGGGTGAGGGAAAGAGCGCAGTGACGAACACGATGTTGACAGAGGTCGACAAGCGCAGCCGAAGCTGGTCCAAAGGAAAATCTTAACGTTGAGTCTTGCTTTCCTCTTTTCATTGAATTCGCCGGGGCTCGAGATACTTTCAAATGAGCGTCACGGAGAGAGACGATACGGACTCAAGGGTGTGAGGATCCAGTAGAAGCGGGGAAGACAGCGAAACACGCTTGAACCGCCGCCGCCGCCGCCGCCCGCTCAAGTCGAAAATTGTTTATTGGTGGCCTTAGAATATCGATAACAAAGTGTAGATATATAGCTAAAAGGGTGGCAAACGTATTCATTAAGACGTTCTAGCCAGAGGAGGGCAGCAGCAGGACTCACGAAATACAGAGCACGCCATCAGCAGTCAACCCATATCTCGATTTGCTAATCCAACCAGCATCCAGCTTGTCCATGCGCCTTTCCTTCTACATGGTCCTTTCACAGCTTCAGCACACCCGCAGCAATGCCGACATTCGTGACGACACATTTGAGTCGTCGTGGCTGCTGAGCTTCGAGATGGGACACACGGGTCGATTCGGCTGGTAGGGGAGATCTGCTGCTACTGCAGATGAGCTCCGTCGAGGTCGATGGCGAAGTAGAGGAAATGCGTTCATCAGCGCCGTTACTTGGGGTTTTTATGTAGCTGCCAGGCAACGCTTCAGCGGTGGCACGCGTCTCGGCAGCGCACGCAGCGCCTTGCGCTCACGTGGCTCTGGAACAGTCCAGCGCTCTCACATCTCGCAGCATCCGCTTCATCAGTCAAACAGCTCTGTATACTTCATCTCGCCTTGTATTCGAGTGTGCTTCTGTAAATATATGATTGCTCGTATAGTCAAAAACTCGCGTGCAGAATTCTGGGGAACAGTACATCCCAAGCTTTGCCGTGACGACTCGATTTGATTGACTTCCGTAGTCAATAATAACTCTGGTAAGAATTTTTCATTTATTTCTACTAGCTATTAGCTCTTAAAAACAGGTCCTTTTGTCTTTATACTCCTGGGAACCCGTCAACTTCAAGCATTTTCACAGGGAGTCATGTTCCATGCGCTATTTTTTCTTCTCATGGTGCTTTTCCCTCGGGCTCTTGCCATTATCTCCTCGTTTAGCTCGTTATTCGGATCTCTTTGGGGGGGGGGGGGGGGGCGCGGCTTGTCATCGTGAAGTATAGTTGAAGCCTAGACACTATGATCTCACAGAAAACCCGACGCATCTCAGTGAGTCGTGTAGTTCACGGGAAGCCAAGAATCAACGGTAACACCAGCTGTGAGCCTTTATCTCCACGAAGCTCGATATCTATCCCTGAAACACTTCTCATCATGCTAGCCCTCTTCCCTCTTCTTGCTCTCCTACTAGCTATTGCGATCGCCTCTCCTGTAATCGAGGTGCGCGTCAGAGCATAGATACGAGCGTGCACTGCGGGACATTCGACTTCGGGCCATACACACTCTTCCTAAACCAATTCGGCATGGCTGGTGCGACGAGTGGCACCCAATGCGCCCACATATCGGCACTAAGCGGGACGACGGTTGCATGGGCGACAAACTAAACATGGACGGGCGGCGATGGCGTAAAGAGCCTCACGAATATCAACCTGGACGCGAACATTGGGAGACAGCTGAGCGCGATTTTCAGCTTGTCCGTGAGTGATCTTCACAGCTCTTTCTGAGTACTCGCATCACTCGCCTTCTGACCTGTGTCATGTTGTTACCAGACGACTTGGGAGTGGTCATATGACCTCTCGAGCGATGCCGTCGCCGACGTTGGTTACAATCCGTTCACATCTACGTCTCCCACGGGCGAAAATATGAACGAGATTATGGTCTGGCTTGCGAATATCAATGCTGTCCCTATTTCTGCGACTTTTGGTGTGGATGGCCAGCCCGTGCCTGTTGTGTCGAACATCAGCCTTGCGGGACAAACCCGGTAAGTACTAAACAAGAATCATTGCGATCATCATGGATGGATGAAGATTGACTTCTCCCGCAAATTCTAAGGAACCTCTTTTCGGTTCGAACGGCGCAAATGATGTGTTCTCGTTTCTTCCGAATACTGCCGGTGCAACGATCCAGCGCTTCAGCGCAGATATCAATGATTTCCTGACAGTGAGCATTTGAACTTGCTCAAGCCTACAGCCGCTCACTTATACATCATCCAGTTCCTCGTCGAGAATCAAGGCCTTCCAAGATCGCAATTCTTAAGATTCGTCGTTAAGCCTTTTTATTTTATAATATAATGAACATTATACACTTTGAGCGACAATTACAGACATCATTTTTACAGCTGGAAAACAATCCTATCGCCTCGAAGATCTCAAAATCCAAGTAGTGCGAGCGCTGTGATCTGGGTACATGGCAGCCACTCTTATCGAAACGAGAAACATCACACCTGAGGAGCCGTTGAGAGTGCATGCGAAAGGTGTGGGGTGTGGGAGTTGAGGACTCGTACAAGTGTTGAGTTGATATGGAAATGTCGTACATCAGGAAAAACCTACCATGTCAGATTGGCTCAGATAGCCTTCAATTCCGTCAATTTGCTTCAATTCCGTTCAGTTTTCTGAAAGGTTTGGCGGATCTGAAAAACGCCAGATCTACTCACAGAGCTTTTGAAGACACCTGGAATTGAAGGATTTGAAGGATCTGAACGCTTCTGAAAATAGTTTTTTGAGTGATTCTGAAGCAATCTGAAGGTCATTTGCACGTCTCAGAGGAGCACATAAAATAGTAAAGCATATAATATGAGGAAATGAACTGTACAATACAAGAGTAACTACATCTAAAAACCCGTCAGGCTACATAAGAGAAATGCACATAGATGGGGTTCCGGAAAGGGGTTTTTTGAGCCCGGGCGAGGTAGGACGCAGTGTGCTGGTGTCCGCCGAAGCACGGCCGTGAGCACAGCGTAGGAGGCATGTAGCGTGCGATCGAAACGAGAGCGCGGAGTCGAGCAACTCGATCCGGTTCGTGGCCATGACGACTTTGACGTCACCATGCGTGTCGAAACCGTCCAGTTGATTCAGCAGCTCGAGCATGGTGCGCTGGATCTCACGCTCGCTATTAGAAGTCGACTCGTAACTGCACAAGCTGCTTCAGCATACAATAGCACGCATGCAGACAACTGCGAGCAAAATCCTCACCGTTTCGTGCCGATAGCGTCAATCTCGTCGATGAACACTATGCTTGGTGCGTGCTCCTCGGCCACGCGGAACAGCTCCCGCACCAGCTTCGGCCCGTCGCCAAGGTACTTTTGAATGAGTTCGGAACCGACAACACGCAGGAACGTCGCAGACATCTGGTTCGCGACAGCCTTCGCGAGGAATGTCTTGCCCGTCCCCGGCACGCCATATAGAATGGCGCTTTTGGGCGGCCGGATGCCCATATCCTCATACAGCTCGGGGTGTGTGAGCGGGAGCTCGACCGCTTCCTGCAAAAAAGGCATGAGCAGCATTCTGTGGCGCACACACAGGCGACGTGCCGCGCACCTTTATCTCCTGGATCTGCTGGTCGAGGCCTCCGACATCCGCGTTGCTCTCCGTGGGCACCTTGTCGAGCTTCATCACGCTGACCATGGGGTCCGTGTCGTCCTGCAGCACGTCGACGATCGTCTGCATCTTAGGGTGCAGCAGGATGGAGCACTGGGCTTGAGGCAATCACTGTCGACAAAGCTCATGATCGCGGCGTAGAACTCGGGCCTGGAGGACAATGATATGATTACGTGGTCGCCGTCGATGACCGCCAGTAGTGATGTCGAGAGAGAAAGAGACACGGAGTAATTTTTCTTGCTTTGACGTGGCAAGTTGGATTTGATGTAGGGCCGGCTCAATGACATTTAGGGCCGGTTAGGTTGGACTTGAATAAATATTGATTTAGATGTACAAAGAGCAGCGATGATATAAATACCTTTTTGAAGGAAAGAAAAGGAATTATAGTGTAATGGTTATAAATGGTACTTCTAGATTGAGTCTTTCGTGAGTTCGATTCCGCGTCATGCGATTGTTTTTCATAAGTGAAAATTGATTTGCATAACAATACCATAGTGAAATTGAAGGATATGACGGGTTTATAGGATTTGACGGGTTTTGAAGGGTTTGAAGGATTTGAAGGATTGTCGGGGTACCAGTTTCAAATCCTTCAAAGCCGTCAAAGCCGTTCAGATAGAGATTCTGAGCCAAATTGAAGAAATTGAAGCATATGTAACTGTATTTGACAGTATTTGACTGGGGAGGGTTTTCCTCATGTATTGCGCCGATACTTATGACGGTCGCTATCGGACAAAAAACATTGGACTTGGGGATTTTGGACTTTGACTTGGGAAATTCATCGATGATCATTGATGATCATCGATGATCACTAGTGATCACTGGTGAAAACCAAGTCCAAGAGCTATTCATCGATGATCACTAGTGATCACTAGTGATCATCGATGAATATCAATGAATGGAGACTTGGAATTCACCAGTCATCAATGATCATCAATGAAAAAAGTTATGTTTTCATTGATCACTAGTGATCACTAGTGATTACTAATCATTGATGATCATTGATGATCATCAATGAGTAATGATTTTTAAAAGTCAAATCTTAATCATTGTTCATTTATGATCAATGAAAACGACTTTGAAAGACCAGTTTTATTACAAATAACCTCCTTTCCGACCAGACCCGATGTCCTTATGACACATCATTTCGAAGCTGCAGTCGGTGGCACGTCATAAGGTAGATCCCGGAGCCACACTCTTGAACAATCCATTGTCTAGTTTTCTTTTCCAAACAAACATAAATCAGAGTGCCCCTCAACACATTTCTATGTCTTGTTTACGCTTTTTTGCACTCTGAGCCAACCCATAAATCTTCCAAGAAGATTGAAATGCATCCGCTACGTATACAACAAGCTAGTGTTCTCAAAGGTCAGGTCGGGCCAGGTCAGTGCACTTTTCCACCCGACCCTGACCTGGCCAGGTCGGGATTTTCTGAGTTTTAGCTGACCTTGACCTGACCCGCTGTGACCCGCAGCTGACCTGACCCAGCAGGTCAGGTCAGGGTCGACCCGGGGCCGGCCACCGACCTGCAAGTAAACATATTTTTCCACGAAATGTTCACCAAAAATATTTTATAGATGCCATTTGCACTTTATAAGACACTCATCACAATAAAATGCTAATACAAAAGTTCCCTTTTCTTGAGGAAGCTAGAAAACCATATTCAACTTGGTGCAGCCTTAGCTTTGTAAGCAGTGACACAAAACTGCAAGTACCATATGCAGTATATTTGTCACAAAAGAACTTAAATTTATGCCTGGTTTAGGATAGTACATATCCGAGTGGACTTGGGTCGGAAATTTCTCAAGCTTTCACAGCTTACAATATGCTCTTGTCTACCTCTCAAGTACTTCCGGGTCACGGGTCAGGTCAAGGTCGGTCGGGGGTCGAGGCGGGTCGGGAAATTCTGGCGGATGCTGACCTTGACCTGGCCCAGCAACGGCCCAGCTTGACCTGACCCGCTAGTGACCTGACCCGCGGGTCAGGTCAGTGGTCGACCCCGGGTCAGCACGGGTCTGACCCGGCCTTTGAGAACACTACAACAAGCACTGGAAGTACAGGAAGGCAAAATACATGTGATGCTAATTGGCAATAAAATGTTAGCGAACAGAAGTGACATTACGAGTAATACACGGGATAGTTCAGCACCGGCAGACTCCCTTCCAGATTATCCAGCTCTGCGACAATCCTGCGAAGCAACGAACGGTCAGATAAAACATGACACAGACACATTTATTCTCACCTGAAAATCTGCATATCCACCTAAAATAAAATAAGCCGAGTTGTAATAATAAGAGACACAAAAACTTAAAGCACAAGAGAACAAAGTATTCACCGGCGCCTTAAAAACATAGAAGAAATGGGTGCGATCATGCGCGTGCGGATTCAAGTTTTCGCACTCATCGCAGAGATCCTTCGCGCAGTACACGCAATGGAACCACTCGCCTTTGATGCGGTCCATGCAGTAATCACACAGCGCCACATTGTGGTAGAGCGTCGTGAGATAAGCTGGAACAGCAGATGAAACTGTGTCAGAAAAAGAGGACTGGTTTTCCGGACATGGAAGGGCGTACGGACCTTTGGGATGAGAGGAGTTGAGTTGACCTGCTGGACATGCGGGCTGCCTGTACCTAACATCCGCGAACAGACGTTAGTTTACGAAACACGATATGTGAAAGAAATGCGATGGGGACGTACAGGATTGGTAGAATGGCAAATTGCGACTCAATTGGACGGTGTACGGGCCGCAGTAGCTTAAAGAAAATATGCATTGGGTCGTGAAGAAGGACAATCGCTGCTCGCAGTTGGCGCACTGAACGGAGCAGTACGAAGAGCGAACAACAGCTCCAGTCAAGCCCCGCATCATTTTGCGAATATAGGGAAAACGCACCAAGCTATACGACTGGGTCTTCGTCGCAGGGCACATCGCACATTGGAACCGCACGCCGATGTTGCTCTGGTTGCACCCCTTGCACTTGGACTGGACTGGAGGATTAGGGAGATAAATCGTGTTTGGAGCTCGGGATAAATTAATTTGTCGCTAGTCGCGCAGCACCTCGGTGCTTTTGATAATTTTTGTTTAGCTCGCTCTAGTGTTTGTTCTGATAATCCAATCTAATATTCCGGCTAGAAAACAATTGGGTGATATACAACACTGAACTGCTAAGGCGCAAATTCAAGCTCTCGCGAACGGAACTCGTAGGTAGCCTTGACAAATGTCATTTATTTGAGAGTGGGAGAACGGGTGTGAGGCGGAACGGCAAGGAAATCGGTGTCGTGAATCTGCAGAGATCTGCAGAAAAACAAATAGCGAGCAGACAGCATCTCCTAGGACAAACCCATCAAGCTTATCTGTAGAAAGACACTAACGTACGAGACACACGTGCCTAGGAAAATGGGCAGACAATGCAGACTCACACACACATCGAAGATCTGGCAGGCTGGTTGCGACGGCCGTGAAAGCCAAGCTGAAATCGGAGTTGAGTGCCTTCTGCATGAGCAGGAAAACTCGATTAAATCTGCTGCGAAAGACGCGAACCGCAAGGTTATGGTGTGTGTGCGGGGCGTGCGATGACCGCGGAGCGCGTCGAGCCTACGAGTAGATCGTTCGCTCTTCAGCATCACCTCAGCTAGATATTCGCGTAAAGAAAGAAAAAACCCGTATATGTCGTGCATCAAAACGACATTCTCAATTTTGGTACTAAGCTGGGTACCAGAGCCGTGAAAACAGAGGCAAGAATAAAGCCCTTCTGTCGGCTTTCTTACATCTACTTCGATGGCTCTAGTGCATAGCGAGCGCAACAGAGGGACGCTGCTTCTACCGAGGATAATTGTGGTGGAAGGGGAAGCCCGTGTGTCTCGGAGGCTGGTGGCGCGGCCTTACATTTTGTTCTTGATTGCGAATTGGCGTACAGGAAAGGGCATGCGTAGGAAGGATTTGCTAGTTGGTACAGTGGGGAAACAAAATAACACTGAACGCGATGCTCTTACTCAAACTCACCGAGTTCCTATGTTTATCTTTATCCCTGCGCCGCTAAGCACCTATAATTCATCTCCCGGGCACCGTACCGAGCCGGAGCAAGTTTCGGGAAAAGGAGAGAACGAATGCGACTCACGCTTCGGTGCCTTCGCAATGATGAATACGGAGTCTGGTGCAACAGCTTCCCAGCTTTGCAGAAGCACATGCCATATATCTTTGCAAAGTGATTTGGAGAAGTGGTTTGCAGGAGTCTCTGCAAAGGTTATTTGCAAGAAAGTCTTTGCAGAAAATGAATTGCGGAAGTCTTTGCAAAGTTATTTGCAAAAGTTCTAAGTACGAGACAACAGTCACCATTGGAGTTAAATTTGCCTTAATGTACAAGGTCGTTTTCCGCCTCACGTAGCAATGAGCCTCATGCCGAGACGCTGCGCTCGTGACGGCTCGCCCGAACACACAACCGGAGTGCATGCGGAGAGGAGGTCCGCGGACTTGCACTCCAACAACCGATGCAAAGTATGCCAAAATTTTATGCGTTATGCATTAAACATTATGCAACCGAATTATCCGCCTCCCAAATTGCTAACCCTATGCATTATAACATTATGCATTATAACATTATGCATTATAGCAATTGCAATCCTGGTCCCGCTAAGTAGGTATAAATATTTGAGATGCTCTTGTGTAACTTTATACTTTTCTCCTGTTTACTATGGCTTCATCATTCATTAGCGAAAGCTGGCCCCCAAAATCACACTTCAACATCAAGGACATCCCTAACTTACATGGCAAGGTCGTCATCGTCACCGGCGGATACAGCGGTATCGGCAAGGAGACCGTGAAGGTCAGTAATAGTTTTTATTTGTTTCTTGTATTTGACTCAAATGTATTTCTTGGGTACTTATACGCCTTTCCATTGCATCATTCTAGGCTCTTCTAGAGCACAATGCAACTGTCTACATCGCAGGCCGTAGCGAAGACAAGGCAAATACGGCAATAAAAGAGCTGAAAGAATTTTCAGACAACAAGCCTGTGTTCCTGCAGCTCGACCTGGCCAACCTAGACTCCGTTAGCAAGGCCGCGAAAGAATTCTTGAGGTACGCTATCGAGAGTTTTTAGTCATTCAATAAGCACTGACCTCGTCTACTTCGTTTCATGCAGGAAGGAGAAGAAGCTACACGTGCTGTTCAACAATGCGTACGTCTACAAATAGGCTGCCTATTTGCTGAATTCGAGTTCTAAAATCCTGTCATTCTCCAGAGGCGTCATGTATCCCCCTGTGAGCAAGCTCACGGCTGACGGTTACGACCTGCAGTTCGGGACCAACGTTATCGGTAAGTATGTCCGTCGTCCCCAGATGCTTTCTTTGCATCCAACTCCTTGTCTAGGCCCCTTCTACTTCACAAATTTGCTGCTCCCTGCGCTTGAGGAGGGCGCGAAGAAGGATGGGATGGGGCGCGTGGTGACGACTTCGTCAATCGGCCACACAATGGCACCTGCTATAGACTACGAGACGCTCGTGGACAACCCCAAGCGCCTGGAGCTCACCACGCATGAACTGTACTGTCAGAGTAAATTGGTAGCGTGTTCTTTCTCGGTTTTCTGTGTCTTGACTGAAACCATGTATTGCTAGGCAAACGTGATGTTCGCGCGTGAGCTGGCAAGGCGCTTTGGAAACAAGGGCATCGTATCGACATCGTGCAACCCAGGTGAGCTGCTCGTTATTCGTGTATATACACAGAAATATGTATGGTATCCTCATGATTAACTTCCGTCGAATTCAAAGGAAACCTACGGACAAACCTCCAGCGACACACAAGCGGGATACAGAAGATAATCCTTAACTTTATCTGCCATCCAGCAAGTCTAGGCGCGCTCACGCAGTTATGGGCAGGCACATCGTCTGAAACTCGCGATTTTAACGGCAAGGTACGCGTGCAATTTCACTCCTAGACGAAGACAGGCGTCTGATTCCTTTCTTCCTCTGCTATTCAGTATCTTATCCCGTGGGCACGCGTCGGCAAAGCATCAAAGGAGGCTACGAATGACGCGGAATGCAAGAAGCTGTGGGACTGGCTGGATGAGCAGATCAAGAAGGCGCAGTCGTCCTGAGTTCGCGCAAGCGCTTTCCGTTCGCGATCGGTAGTGGATAATGGTTGTAGCTCGAGATAAATCAATCTGTCACCAGTTGCATAGTATCTCGATGATTTTAATGATTTGTTTAGATCGCACTAGTCCTAGTTTGTTTTCTGAGGATTGAATTAAACCTTCTGTCCAGAATGCATTTGAGAGATAATCAACAAAATTTATTCATTAAAACATATACTGAACCGACAAGGTAGTTGATACAAACTCTCGCGCAGTGAAATCCCGCGCCCTCTTTCCTTGTCATCTAGAAAGAAAGAAAAATCAATGGGATTGAAGTTATCGATTCTCTCAGCAAGATGCTCACAAAGCGTTCATGGGCCTTCGAAACCATTAAAAGGCATTTTTTTCACTGAGTTGCCAGGGATATATTGACAGAACAGAACGTCCAGCCAGCTATTGACGCATCCGACAGACAGAGAAATAAATGTGAAGGCTCCCGATATTGGCAAAGGTAGGAACGAGAGGAACCCTCGATTCACAAATCGAGGTTATGTATAAGGTGCGAAATAGAAAAATACTCTACGAATACGAAATGCGGATAACGAAATCAGAAAGAAGATGAACCAGAAGACTCAACGAGATGACAGAAGAGAAGTGTAACAAAGCGTAAACTGAGCATGAAAGCAAAACACAAGATAGCGCGGGGAGGAGACGTGAAAGGAGCTGAGACAGACAACCAAGAAAGGTCCAAGCGCAGGGAGTTGAAGCGCGGACAGACGAAAATACAAAAAAATAGAAACGGGTATAGTTCCAATTATGTCGAGAGGAACCGAAGTAGATGGTTATAGTATGCCAAGCAGATTCGTAGATATTGTGGGGTATCGGTATTCTGAGATCCAGTGAGGGAAATTTGATGTCGTCTCTTACAGCACGGAAATTCGAGAGTGAGCGATCTTTCCTTAGATGCGCGTGGACTTGGACGAGGGAGCAATAGACGAAGTGCGCTTCGTGATATTGAGTGACACCCTTCCCGTAGGCTCATAACGCAAAATTGACGGCGCGTTCTCCTGCTCCGACCGTGAGGATGTCCGGACGTGTCTTCGCGTATTCATGCTGGCTCGAACAGGAAGTGAAATAGCTGGAGTCGCAGAAATGTTCATCACCGAAGCGAGATTAAGAGTGTCCAGCGGCTTTCTTGATAAGTCCGAGACGGGAGTAGAGGCGAAATTCGAAAAGACCCTCGGTGTGTGTGGCACAAGATTCGAACGAAGAGAAGCTGATGGACGAGGGGCTAGGTTTGGAGGCTGACGTGCGATAATGCGCTTAGGCACCGAGATCGCCAGAGAGGCACATACCGGCGAAGAGTCATCCTTGAGCTTGCTGCCTGGCGCATCCATGGATGAGCCCTGCGAGTGCCTGCGAGGACGAAGCAGAATGACAGTCGGAGCTGCTGCGGATATGGCCACGCTCTTTTTGGGAAGCACCGCTGAAGATGTAGCCAGCGTTTTCCCCTTCAAAATCGACCTCGGTGTGGGTGCGGACCTGTGCGCAGGGAGGCCGTGAATCGGCTTGTGCCTGAGAGAAAGCGGCGCCAAGGATGGCGCCAGCGTCGTGCTCTTCAAACCTGATTCCGGGTCCATGGCAGAAGACCTAATCGACGCGCTGCCTTCCTCGACACGTGCGGAGGAAAGCCCAATAGGTTCCTCGAGTGTGGTAGTACTATAAAGACCAGCTACGAGCTCCATTAAGGAAAGTAAGTCCGTATCGACGTTGATGCAGTTGAGTGCGCCCTCCGTTTCGTCACCGGTGTTAGGAAGCAGGTGTTCTTGAGATGGACTGCGCGTGCTTCTGAGTGGCTCCGAAAACGGCAACGTACTCTGGGCGGGCCGAGGGCCAGAGTCAGGCACACTTGTCCCGCCAGATATGGAATCAAGATGCTTAATATTCCATTCGCCATCCACGATCTCAGCGCTCATAGAACGATCCAGTTCCTCCATAAGGCGGACGTCGTTCCAACAAGCCTCCAAAACCTTGTTCTCGCTCGAAGTCTCGCCAAACGCGTCCGGCCACGCGTCCAGGGCGCCATTGAACGCGCCAGCCTTCTCTCGTGTGAACGTAGCGACTGCACTCATAACGTCAGCCTCCCAGTCGTCTGTATCGAGTGTGTCAGAAACGTCAGAGAGGGTCTCGTTGCCAACCGAAAAGCTGTCGCGAAGTCTTGCTAGGATGTCCGCGGTCGCTTGGTCGTCCTCGCTTTGCGTCGTCGTGTCCGCATCCTCAGTCTCGGTGGCACGCTTGGAGTCCGAAAATGCGCTTCCCGCGTCTTCGTTTTTGTTGAATACACAAAGCTGTTGCTGCCCCGACTGGTCCGTCTCAAAAGGGAAAGGAGGAAGCGGAAGGGCGTGCCGGGATGGGCTGACAGAAGAAAGAGCTGAAGTCGTCGTTGGGGTGCCATGTGTCGCCGGGGTGTTCGGGGAGCTGGGTGTGCGCGGGGATCGGAAGCCAAGTCCAAAATCGACGGTCGGTGTGGAGCTCTTAGAAGTTGTCGAGCGAGAGAGCTCGGGCGACTTGGACGCGAGCGCTTCGCAGAGACGGAGAGGCTTGAGTCCTTTGTGAGTCGGAGACGCTTTCTGGCGCCGAGGGACAAACGAATTGTACGCTTCCGTGCTGCGTTCAGCAAGTGTCATCAAGAATGAATGAGCGGCAGACATCGCGAGGAGCGACGAGAAGGGGAGGGGAGAAACAGAGGACGAGAGATGGTGGAGGAGGAAAGAAGACCACTGAATGCGACGCAAGGTACACGGTGAATCCTTTATATCTGTCAAGGACGATTGACACTACTGTTCAGTCTGAGTCGAAATACCAGACTTACAAGCAGTCTGATATGAAATGATAGCCACCGTGTGCCAGCAGGTGCTTCCATCGTCATCCCTCGTTCCATCCCGCAAACAGTGTCAACATGTCGAATCGACAACAGCGTAGCGCGCCTTCCTAGTGCTTGGTAGAGAAAAATGTTCAGATGATGAAGCCGACATCTTGCAGTGCAATTCTAGAGGCCATATAATCAAGCAGCAATTTCGGAAATATGTGAGGACTGAGCAATGAGAATAACAGCAGAAGATGGTCAACTCCCCATCATTGGCTGCTACTCGCCGACGACATGCACAAGATACCGTACATCCACATTGGCCGCAATGTCGATCTCAGCGAGCACAGTGTACGATCGCTAGACCTGACTGACGCGAAGAGGCGTGGCAGAGTGCGCCTGCACACGTGCAATAAAGTGATGGCTCCGACGACAGATGTCCAGACACCAAAGTGCGTTTTGTCATAGAGCACGCTGAGAGGCTGAGAGCGCAGACACGTAAGAAGAAATTCATGGAATGACATGTCGATGGTCGTCGTTGGTCGCGAAGGAATTCGTCGACAGCGCTGGATTTCTAATGTGTACAAGGATGGTGTACAAAGTGTACAACCGCAAAGTTTACTTCATCACCTAATTGGACCGAGTAACAAAGTCTGCAAAGGCTTTGTGTTACGTATTCGACTAACAACCGTGCAAGTGCAAGTCTTACGCTAAAAGTTTCTTTCACGAGCAGACCGCTGAAACATGACTGGAGCTGAAATCGCTACCCTATCATTCGCTCTCTGGCTTCACTTCTGCTCGAGCTTCGTCTTCCCGGGTCCGTAGATGAACGCGAAAATATCACTTCCATTTCCTATAATCATCGCTCCCCTAACTTACATAGGCAGATAATCGTACAGATATTACATTCCGTTGTTTCTCCTCGACGTTTTTTTCTGTCCAAAAAGCCCGGACCAACGCTTCGTATGTACATGTACACGTTTCCGAGTCGTCTGGACTGAGAGACCGCGACGCTCGCTGATGCAAAGCAGATATACTCAGCAAAACACTTATTGGCCTCCAGAAGAAGGAAAATATACCTTCGCGATCAATGAGCGAAGCGACTTCGCTTTTGATTCAAACCCCACTCCTGCACCCAGGATACATCTACCCCGACCTCCGACACCACGACCCCGCCTCCCTTTCCATGACGCGCCGACGAGCTCGACACGACGGCCAACGAGAAGCTCTGCCGCGGCAGCTCTGACGGATGAGGAGCAGACTGGAAATGGGGTATTTTGTAGGACTGGCCGGACGCCTCATTCTCCCCCGTGTACTTCGCGGTTCGTGCTTTGGTCTGCGTTTGAGCGAGGACTGCCCGGATCGGGCCCGAGCCTCCGAGCTCTTTTCTCATCGACGCTTTAACCATTTTTGAGGCCGGAGGAACCGGCGCAGGCTTGCGCACTGCCAGTGCGCACGCGATTTTGTTGGCTTTGAGGAGCGGCAAGTTAGACGGCGCCTTTCCGCGTTTCGAGGAAGGCGGGACCGGCGCAAGCTCGAGGATTGCGCACGAGCTGTTGCAGGAGTCGAGAAGAGCCGACTCGGGCTTGACTGCAGCATCCCGTCTTCCGACGCTGACGTTCTCCTTCTCCTCCTTTGCGCGATGACGCGCCGCGCGCAGATTTGCGATGTCTTTCAGAAGCCGACGCGAGGGCTCAATCGGCATTTTTGGTGGTTTGCCGAAGTGCAACAGCCTCGGGCGGCGCCCTCCTCCCACGGTCTCCGTCTGTCCGGCTTCTGTGCTGTCCAGCAAAGAGGCGCCTGATTGTGAGCCCGGCGCGGCCGCGTCCGCTGTGGACGAGCTCCTCTGGACCTCGAGGAGCGGCGACTCGGGCAAGACTGCAGTATCTTTCTCCCCGGTGCTCGCCTTCCCTTTCGACTCCGCCTCCAGGCTAAGCAACGCACGCAGTCTCTCAATGCTCGCAAAGTACTCTGGCGAGGGTCCGACGATGTGCTCCGGCGATTCGTCGTAGTACATCAGCCCCGGACGGCGCTCCCTCCCCCGGACTGTCACAGGCTCGGCGCCTGTCTCAGGCGATAAAGAAGAGGTGGTTGGTTTTGCGCTCGACGGGACTGCCCCGTCGGCTGCTTCGATTTGTTGGACGAGTTGGTCGAGAAGTCTCAGCTGCTTCCGTTGCTTCTCGTGTGCGGGATCATGCAGAATCGCAGATCCCGCCACATGTTGGTTTGGCTGCGGAGCCACCGTGTCCTGATGCGTCTGGATCGTCATGGACGAGCTTGTTGGGATCGGTGGAAGAGGACGAACAGATATCCCTCCCATAGCCACAATCGTCGTCGACTGAATGTTCGACTCCGGCTCGCTCGCTACTGGTGTGGCTGAAGCCGCGCCCGAGCTGAGAGACTCCTCCTGTCTCTTGAGCTCTGCGAACATGTCCTCTACGTTCGCATAATCGCGCGCGAGCTATTCGAACCACAAAACGTTAGCATCCCAAGCATCCCTCATTCATGCAACCAACCCAGAACTCACCTTTTCGAACTTCTCCTTCGCCTCTATATGTGCCCCGAGACGCATCGGGCGCGGATGGAAGAGCGGAGTCTCCTCTGCGGACGGATCGAGGAGCGGATTCTCCTTCGCGGACTGGTAGCGTAATCCTTTAGGAATATACATGGCGGGGAGAGGAAGAGTTGTGGAGGAACACGACGTGGCTGAGACGGGACTGTGTTGTGTTCTCTATTTTAAACTCCGCCCATTGTGCCCTGCAGCCACAATCACCGTGTGAAAGTCAACATCCACTCGATATCGACGCCTAGCTGAAGCTCTTCCAGTCGGATTAGTACGTTTCTCACTAATATAGCTGACGGTATCATAGGCATTCTACGTATTTTTCGTTGAAATATATTTTGTTTTGTGGTCTTATGAAGGGCAGATTTCCTGTATCGCATAATAACTCGAATCAATCGGTACAAGCAAGCCAATAGCTCAGTCGCCGCTACCACTGGTTAATCGATCAACGCAGATGCTGGTTCAGTGTATAAAACATTCCCAGGAACTCACGAAAACAAGCGATGGCCATGGATAGGAGAGGGTTGTAAACCTGCGCAGAAACACATATGCTCTCATTTGTGCGGTCCCGGCCTTTTAACCCCGCATGAATTTCTTTCGTGCAAAAAGCGCTTATCACGATAAATACGCAGCAGAACTCAAGAGACGCATTACGAACAGGATGGTCACACGCCACGGACGCGTTATTAGCACTTGCTGTGGATTGTTGTGGCTGAACGGAACCTTCCCGGCCCGACGGCTTCACGTCGTGTCACGTGCCTCACCGACATTGAAGCTTTTCGTTCGTTCAAATTCGAACTTACAAGACGAGGTTCGGACCTCAGGCTGTCTCTCAGTAACGGGTGTCAATTTGATTTCAGGTAAAAAAACTTTGCTAAATGATAATTTCCGGGGTAGTAACCGGCTTGACTTCTAAATAAGTGACTAACCCGGGCCGCGGACCTCGGCAATACTAAATAGGCGCCGAAGTACAACGCGAACGCGTATGTCGCGTAAAACGTAAAGTCTCACGTTCTCATCCTTCGCTTTTTGTCGACATGTCCGTGCTCCGCATTGCCCGTCTTCTATTTCTTTTTCGCGTCCGGCCACCATGGACACCAGTTCGATTTCTCCTGTCCTGCCCCGGACGCCCCTCCATGTCCGCAGACACGCCGGCACGCACAAACTCGAGCGCCATTGGTGGTACATATGGATCCCGCTCTTCTCCGCGATGGTATGGTTCGGGTCCCTGCTCGCGCTGCTCATCACCTGGATCCGCTCCGGCCGCCCGCACTACGTTTCGATGCTTGAAACCCAGCACATAGCGTACATCTCGGATGTGGCGGCGGACTTCCTGAAGCCGCTTTTCATCACCGGGAACGTGATCACAGCGATCGGATTGTCCCTCAGCCTCTCGATCGAGAGGTGGGCGCGGCACGACGGAAGGTGTGTCCCATTTTGCTCGTATATATCTCCAATCATGGTCGGCGGAATCTGAGATATGGTACAGACTCCTTCCGAATATGCGCAAACGCGAGAAGGTCACGTCGGCGCTCGCCATAATATGGTCGTTCGTCGGCGGCGCGGGCCTCATCCTCCTCTCCGTTTTCGACACGAAACGGTATCCACTCCTTCACGACGTCTTCCTTGGCGTCTTCGTCGCTGGCACCGCCATCAGCGCTTTTTTCACCATCGTTGAGGTGTGTCGCCCTTTTCCCTGCATTTTTGTCTTTTTGGAGAGTGAAACGAAATAATGTATACTGAGATTCTTCGGTCTTAAGTTTCGCTGGCTCAACAAGACTTTCGGCGCCCGCTACCGCGCACTTCGCGCCGGGTACTTATTTAAGGCGGTCTTCGCCGTCATCCTCATTTCGCTTGCGATCCCTTTTGGCGTGCTCATCGACAGCTCTCACCGCGACCCCGGCGCGATCATCGAGTGGACGATCGCGCTCCTCTACACGTTCTATCTCCTCTCGTTCTGGTGGGACCTCCGGCAGAGCGGCCACTTCGAAAAGGACGAGCTAAGCCCCGAGCGGCTGGCGGAGGTGGGGATGCGGGAATGGGGCGTGCCGACGATGTGAGACGTGGCATATCGATGGGAAAAGATAACGTACAAAAGAAGCACAAAACAAATTCACAATCTTTTGAATAAAGTATCCAGCACGAATAATACGATGGCATTTCTGCTTACAGGAGACGGGGGCTCGAACTCCGAGCAGTGCGGAGAGTGGAGGGGAACGAACGAAAGTCCAGATGAGTCAGGTTCTAAACTCCACATACACAATCAGACAGAATGCTCGTTGTTCACAAGATCGTGATGGTCCGCTGAGAACTTATGGCGAGAGGGCCGGAAAGAAGCCTGAACAGTCACACGAGGGCTGCTAATTTTTGATTTCAGTAAGACGTTCGAGAGGCGTTCGTATTGATTACTTTTGCGCTTACAAATACGCGTAGGTCATTTTCCGAAAATCGAAACCTACTAAAGCATAGGTGCAGGGTTGACGTTTGAACGTTTTCAGGACCTTTTGTCGCCTAGGCAACAATGATTAGTGTCTGGTGGTTGAGATGAAGGTACGGAAAAGTGCTGAAGACTTGGGAAGTGCAGACACAAAGCACTGAAAGGGGGCGGCCACGAGTAAATCGCTGATTTTCTGCTTTTTCTGCTATATAGCGTGCTGGCGACAGGGAACGGGTCGGCTCATTCTGGAATTTGGGCAGTGATGCCTCGGGGAAGATTGCCTTTCTGGGATTGCTAAAATTCCGGGAACACTGGAAGTCGTGCGGAAGCAGATTCGATTGAAGCAGCGTCTAAACGGGGCTAAAGTATCGTGTCCACCGAGCGAGGTATATTTAGATTATTCGGCAGGATAGGTTGCTAACTCTAGACGCAGAATGACTATGGCTCATCCTTCCTTGGTGATGCCGGTTTGCGAACTTCTATGAATATCTGCGATTACAAATACACGAACATGTATGGGAAACTCGATATAATGGTCTTTGTTACTGACATGCTATCTCCACTGTCGCGTTTAAGTGCATCGGTCCAGCTCTCCTCGTCGGCTCAGCCCGGTCTGGGAGAAGGCTGCTCGTCATCAAGGTCGTAACAATGCTCGGAGCCAAATGTAGGAGCGCGCGCGCGCGCTGGTGCTCGTTTGCGAACGCGGCACATCCCCTTCGCTTCGAGTTTCAAGCTTTTAGCCGGGAAGACAGGCTGGGTTCCAAACAGTCACGTCCATACAATCCTACGTGCGACCCTCTGGCTTTACGCGGCAGAGGGCTGCCTATCCGTTCAGGTGCGGCCCTAGAACGTTGTCACATCTATGAACGTAAGAGCTGCTCAGGTCTAAGCTTCAGAGCTAATCGCGGGTATGGGTGCGTAAGAGCATACCGGAACTATGCACGGGCACGACTGGTTCTGGCGCATTGGCTTGATCCGATCAAGTGAACAACTTCTTGGATTGGCGCCTAGATGGTGCCTGCACGAATTTTGTTTTCCGTTCAATAGTCAAAGCGAGAAACCCACAAAAGACGTACTGTGGAAGCATGCATGCAAGTGCTCCGTGTCGTACGCAACCTCGCTTATCCCCTCAAGACCTTCAGCAATTTCTCTCTTCTTGACTTTAGTTGCATCATCTCGCCCCTAGAGTACCGTTCGCGTCTTGAACTCAAGAGCTTCGACAGTATCTCTAAATGATGAATTGCGTCTACTCTCCGGAGGCTCTCCGAAACGATGGGGGACCGCAGGACTAGTAAATAAAGCGCGTCTAGCGCCTGCAGCTGCGTCGCAGAGACCGGCGAGCTGAATTGACAAATAGTAAGCCTTATGCAATCATTTCTGACGAAAATAGGACCACATACTGAGTGTACTTTAGCAGCCTCGTGCAGTGCCGACGGATCCGCAGCTCCTGTTCGACGATCCATTTCCTTCTGCGCCACGTCGCAGGACCTGCAGCGTTCAGCTCGACGGCCATCACGATATCCTCCACCTTCTGCTTCGTCGCGCGGGGGCCAAATCCGAAGCGCTCCGCGCAGACGCTCATCAGCGCCTCCAGGCGCCGCCCGAAGAAGCTGTACACGTTCCCGAGGTTCCGCCCCGCGCCCACGTTGTTCGACCGCGTCGCGGTCGACGTCGTCGCGATGCCGGTGTAGTCGCTCCGATACGAGTACGGCGTCAAGCTCGAGTACGGCGTCAAGTTCGAGTGCGGGTGGTACGGGCGGCCGGTCCAGATGGACGCGCTGTTGCCGTTGCTGTGACTCCGGTCTTCGCGCGCGTACACTGCGTCGTCGAAGACCACGCTGGTGGGTCTCCGGCGGACCTGTTGGGGGAGACGCGCGGCTACGGGGACGGCGGCGACATGTTGGATTGGAAATACCCCGTAGGGACTCGGGAAGCGAGGGGGCGCATAAGCGGGGTACGGCTCTGGCAGAACGCGACGTGGGTAGAATTGCGGGGTATAGTAGCCGTAGTCGTTCTGCATCGCTGCTCGGTACTAGCGAGTTACAATGTGCTCTGCGCGGATTCCAGCCGACTATTTATTAAGACGGGAGAGGCGGTGTGTTCGTATCTGTTACGTAGCACCGCCTTGACGACTTTTTGGTCGGCGTGCATTGGACCTATATGGATTCAATGGATGCTGTACATGCCCTTACTCATTATACCGACGATTAGCGTTGACTCTTTTTCAGTCAACGGTGTATCCTATTAGATGCTCATAGCACAGCCCGCTAAGCGCCGTCTCAAACCCCGTTCCCCGGGCATTTCTATTAGAGACTATTTCCGCGCGTCTTCTTCTGTCCAGATCCTCAGCTTTTTAGGACTCATGTTCCTTCTGAGCACTTACTGTCCCTGGATGATTAGATGAAGGTCCTGAGTGCATCATGAAAACAGATATGGCGCTCAGAAGTCCAGTTAGACGCCCCTTGTATTAGGGCAGCAAGTTTCCTCACCGTAATCTAAAAATGCGAAAACTCTCACGCGCGTTCTAACGGAATCGAAGAGTAACCCCATCGCGTTTGTACAATGTACCTGTGATTGAGAGGTGCCCATCACGTCTGCTTTGCCTGCTCTGGCCTGGTCCTCGCGCTTCATTTTCTCAGATCTTTCTGGCCTTCTAAACATCGTGATCAACAAACAAGTGTCACGTTAGTCATGCGAGTGCTACGGTCTCGAACAAACAGTCCCTTGACAAAAGTGTTTATTCCGCCATAAATGTGCATGTAATGTTGGAATTACTATGTCGATTATCATCCGCTTCCCTCCGTAAATCTCAGGCTTACTTTCTACATAATAAGTAATGTACAAAAAAAAAAACTGAATAAGGCATGCCAAGGGCTGAGCTGAAAATAAGATCGGGAATATAAGAACACATGCACAAAATGGTGCTCTTTTCGGCACTCTTCGGCTCATATAAATTCAAGGAATTGTATTTCGGATCTGACCATTTTCAGCCCTTTATATTCGTAAAGTATACATGTTCTCAGTGTGAAGTCATGGGATTTTAAGGGCTCCGGGTGAAATGTATCGACTCGGTTTGAATTTATGAGAGGTTTGAGACAGGCGAAAGGAGTACAAGTGCATAAAAGTAGTAAATGTATATTGACGGAGTAATTTCAAGATCACTTAAATGTAAATTTATCATGGAATAAAGATTTTTCAGGGGATTGAACATTCAGACAGCATACAGGAACGACAGAGCTATATGAGCCATGATTTTCAGTTCGTGTTGTTTTCGTGAGGTATGTAGTACACGCAGTCGTACTATTGGTACAGGATAGTTCATTGATAAAAATCCGTCTATTATATATCTTCACATCGTCGGTCCGCCCCGCTCCCTCATCCCCGTGCTCTCCAGGTGCTCGGGGCCCAGCTCGCCCTTCGAGAGGCCGCCGCTCTGGCGGAGGTCCCACCAGAATGAGAGGAGGTAGAAAGTGTAGAGGAACGCGATCGTCCACTCGATAATCGCGCCGGAGTCCGGGTCGGAGCTGTCGAGGAGCGCGCCGAAGGCGATGGCGAGCGCGATGAGGATCACGGCGAAGACCGTCTTGAAGATGTACCCACCGCGCAGCGCGCGATAGCGCGAGCCGTAAGTCTTATCGAGCCAGCGAAACTGGGAAGCGGGAAGGGGAAAAAATCTCAGTATATAGGATAATATGGTTTTTTCGATATGCAGAAGAAAGGCCGGCGTACCTCGATGATGGTGAAGATGGCGCTGAGCGCGGTGCCGACGACGAAGATGAGAAGGAAGACGCGGTGCAGGCGTGGATGGCGCTTCGTGTCGAAGATGGAGAGGAGGATGAGCCCGACGCCGCCGATGAATGACCATATTATCGCAAGCGTCGACATGACCTTCTCGCGCCTGCGCATATTCGGAAGGAGTCTACACCGTATTTCAGAGTCAGCTTACGATCATAATGGAATATTTCCACAGACGAAATCGAGCTCACCTTCCGTCGTGCCTTGCCCACCGCTCGATCGAGAGGCTCAGAAAAAAGCCGACGGCCGTAATCGCGCAACCGGTGACGAAGAGCGGCTTCAGGAAGTCCGCGGCGACGTCAGAGATGTACGCGATGTTCTGGTCGTCGGCCATGGACACGTAGTGTGGCCGTCCGGAGCGGAGCCAGGTGATGAGCAGCGCGAGCACGGTGCCGAACCACATTGTCGCGGCGGCGAGCGGGACCCAGACGTACCACCAGTGGTGCCGGTGTCGGTGGGGGGCGCGCGAGGAGGGGTTAGCGTTCATGGTGGGCGGTAATGAGAGGAAGAGGGAGAGGGTGAGATTGGAATGTGGAGGCTGGCGCTGCGCATGTCGAGAGCAGGAAAGATGTAGTGGAGACGTGAGACTGAACGTCGCGTTGCAGTTCGGCCTGAGTCCTCACTGACGTCACTGCTTATAAAGATGATTTACTGTAGATCACGGCCCGAGTTCGTAATGTTATTTCAATAATTAAGCCGTTCGGTCACGTGTTGAGCCTACGGTCAGCCACCCCACCGAGTAACTCAACCTCTTCAATTTGCGTACGAGATTACGAACGATATTCGCGCCCTGAATGGAATTGACATTCAACTTAGTACCTTTAAGTTGAAGCTCGCGAGATTAGGCAGCCTTGAAGACTCTCGGACAACCTTGCACTCCTCTTTGTGCTGGCAACGACCACTTCTCCCTTACATAAACCTGGCCCTTGAAGAATTGAACACGCTTCTTAGTCCCAATCGCACGTCTCGTCGTAAGGCCCGAGCAAAGTCTCCTGAGAGCTCGCAATCCCGGCGAGATGGCGACGGAAAGGACAACACTGCCGAAGTCATGTCTTCCCTTGAGAATGGCAACAGGAGATATGATGCATTTCAAATGGGACGTACATAGAGTGTTCGAAGTACCATTTATTAGATTACTTAGAGACGCACTCCTCTCTACTGTTAAGAAAGGGTTCATCTTCAGCTAGGCGTCGATATCGAGTGGATGTTGACTTTCACACGGTGATGTGGCTGCAGGGCACAATGGGCGGAGTTTGAAGTGGGAAACACAACATAGTTTCCGTCTCAGCCACGTCGCGTTCCTCCACAACCCTCCTTCTCTCCAGCATGCATCCGCCTCCAGGACTGCACTTCCCGACCGCAGAGGAAGCCCCGCTCTTCCATCCGCGCCCGATGCGTCTTGGGGCACATATACAGGCGAAGGAGAAGTTTGAAAAGGTGAGTTCTGAGTTGGTTGCATGGATGAGGGATGGTTGGAATGCTTACATTTAGCGGTTCGAACAGCTCGCGCGCGATTATGCGAACGTAGAGGACATGTTCGCCGAGCTCAAGAGGCAGGAGGAGGTTCTCAGCTCGGGCGCGGATTCAGCCACAACACTAGCGAGCGAGCTGGAGTCGAACATTCAGTCGACGATGCTTGTGGCTATGGGAGGGATATCTGTTCGTCCTCTTCCACCGATCCCAACAAGCTCGGTCATAGCGATCCAGGCGCATCAGCACACGGTGGCTCTGCAGCCGAGCCAACATGTGGCGGGATCTGCGATCCTGTATGATCCCGCGCACGAGAAGCAACGGAAGCAGCTGAGACTTCTCGACCAACTTGTCCAACAAATCGAAGCCGCCGACGGGGCAGTCCCGTCGATTGCAAAACCAAGCACCTCTTCTTCATCGCCTGAGACAGGCGCCGAGCCTGTGACGGTGCGGGGCAGGGAGCGCCGACCGGGACTGATGTACTACGACGAATCTCCGGAGCACATTGTCGGACCCTCACCAGAGTACTTTGAGCGCATCGAGAGACTGCGCGCGTTGCTTAGCCAGGAGGCCGAATCAAAAGGGAAGGCGAGCGTCGAGCGGCAGGATGCTGCACTTCTGCCCGAGTCGCCACTCCTCGAGGTCGAGAGGAGCCCGAGCACAGCGAACGCGGTCGCGTCGAGCTCACAACCAGGTACCTCTTTGCTGAGCGTTCCAGAAGCCGAACAGACGATGACCGGGGGAGGAGGGCGCCGCCCGAGGCTGTTGCACCTCGGCAAAACACCCAAAACGCTGATTGAGCCCTCGCGTCGGCTTCTGAAAGACATCGCAAATCTGCGCGCAGCGCGTCATCGCGCAAAGGAGGAGAAAGAGAACGTCAGCGTCGGAAGAAGGGATGCTGCAGTCATGCCCGAGTCGGATGTTCTTGACTCCCGCAACAGCTCGTGCGCAATCCTCGAGCTCGCACCGGTCCCGCCGGCCTCGAAGCGAGGAAAGGCACCGTCAAAATTGCCGCTCCTCAAAGCCAACAAAAGCGCGTGCGCACTGGCAGCACGCAAGCCTGCGCCGGTGCAGTCGGCCTCGAAAGGGGTTAAAGCGTGGATGAGAAAAGAGCTCGCGGGCTCAGGCCCGACCCGGACTGTCCTCGCTCAAACGCAGACCAAAGCACGAACAGCGAAGTGCACGGAGGAGGAAACGTCCAACCAGTCCTACAGAATACCCCATTTCCATTCTGCTCCTCACCCGTCAGAGCTGCCGCGGCAGAGCTTCTCGTTGGCCGTCGTGTCGAGCTCGTCGGCGCGTCATGGAAAGGGAGGCGGGGTCGTGGTGTCGGAGGTCGGGGTAGATGTATCCTGGGTGCAGGAGTGGGGCTTGAATCAAAAGCGAAGTCGGTTCGCTCATTGATCGCGAAGGTATGTTTTCCTTCTTCTGGAGGCTAACAAGTGTTTTGCTGAGTATATCTGCTTTGCATCAGCGAGCGTCGCGGTCTCTCGGTCCAGACGTTTCGGAAACGTGTACGTACGAAGCGTTGATCTGGGCTTTCTGGAGGAAGAAAAAAACGTCGAGGAGAAACGACGGAATGTAATATCTGTACGATTATTTGCCTGTGTAAGTTAGTGGGAGAGATGTTTGGCGCCTTGTATAAGAAATGGAAGTGATCTAATCGCATTCATCTGCGGACCCGGGAAGACGAAGCTCGAGCTGAAGTGAAGTCAGAAGGCAAACGATAGGCTAGCGATTTCAGCCTCAGCCCTGTTCTCAGCGGCCTGCTCATAAAAGAAGCTTTTGTCGTAAGACTTTTGCACGGTTGTTGGTTAGATTCGGATACGTAACACAGAGCCTTTGTATATTTTTGTTACTTCGCCCCAATTAGGCAACGAAGTAAACTTCACCAGTTGTACACTTTGTACACATCAACAACAGCTTTTGTACATGTACAGTATTTGATCGTCACTTGATCCATGACCATCACTTGGTCCGCTTCTTCATTGTTCGTCCAGTTCTGCACCAATCAATCTGATTTTTTGTACATAGCTTGAAAATGATAGGAGTAACTTACGTTTCAAATTTGATATTTTTCCGCTCATAGAAGATTGAAATATTCCCTTATTTGCATGCATCTACGTGCTACAAAATGTGTACCAACTTTTGATCAGTTCTTTTTAATTTCATATACGAGAAAAAGGCCAATTTATCTGCACATATAAATTATGTTTACTTTCGGTTTGCCATTTGAACTGGAATCACATGTTTTGACTAAGAATTGAATCTTGTATGCATCTACAAAGGGAAGTGTGACAGCATTCAAGGCATGGCTAAATGCGGTAAGAGATGGTGTTTAGCGCATCAACGTGCAGCCAGCGCGTCAACAACGTTATTTTATGCACAACCAAACTTGCTGTAGGAAGTCAAGCTCAGGAAGTGGTTTCTAATTGTCAGAAAAGGCACAAAGCAGCCTGTAAAATTTTCAGAATTGCTAGGTTGTTTGCGTGTGACACGTGTCACAGGATGCTCAAGTCCTGATCATTGTGACACTTCAGCTCGTTTCAGAACTTTTGCAAAATTAATTGTTCTTACAAGTATATTTACTAATCACTGGCATGGTTATATTCCTAGCATTGTCGGAGATATATGCACGCATTTTGGTGGATGTGGAGGTTGTAGGAGAGATATAATTTCGAAAAAACAAAGTTGCTGACCATATGATGATCAATTACTGTACCTTTGTACACGTTACACACTTCTTGCACAACCCACAACCATCGATGTGCCATTAGATGTCTTTATTCCTATCGCGTCCCCTGCATGCGAGGCTATAGAACGTTATCTGGACTCTGGACTACCGTTTTTTCGAACTGTCGGTACGTCCGCTCAGTTCTTCATGAGACGTTCAACGCCGACGTATAGCTCAGCGTGCAGGAGCCTTCGGTCGACTCGTTTCGATTTCTACTGCTTGCATCTACAAACAGGCCTGTCTTTCTCTGTACTGGACAAGATGGATCTCTCGGTCAATGTGGATGCGTAATTTCGCGTCAGCTCTGCTGAAATGTAACAGGCAATGGTGGTGAGTTATCTAGCATATCGGCCATCTTCTGCAGCTCAACAACGACATTGTCCGTCACTTAGGTCGGGACGGTCGTCATCTTCCTGGGACCGCTACTTGAAAATTTGACCGTCAGCGACTGGTTTCAAGCTTGTACGCTCCGTCATCTAGACATGATGGACAGACTGCGAAGGCGCTCTCTCGACGGGTTCAACACAGTTTGCTGAGTGCAATCGGGAATGATGGTGGAATGTGTGCTAGCCCACGACGCTTACGATTTCATACGAGACTGCTTGCCGTAATCCTCGTAAGTCTTGCTGCAATTGATATTTCGTTCGAGACTGAGCCCCAATGTCTCTCGTCGTCGACAGATATAAAAGATTCACCGCGCTATCCGTCCCATTCAGTGGTCTTCTTTCCTCCCCCACCATCTCCCCTCCCCTCCTCCCTTCCCTTCCTTTCCCTTTCCCCTCCCGCCGGTCCTCCAATGGCCGCCGCTCATTCATTTTTCTCAACCTTCGTTCAACGCAGCGCGGAAGCGTATAATTCGATTATCCCGCAACGTCAGAAAGCACCAGTGACGCCCAAGGGACTCAAATCTCTTCGTCTCTGCGAAGCTCTGGCGTCAAGGTCTCTCGAACTCCCTCGCGAGACAATTCGCAAGAATTCCTCACCCGCCGTTATCTTCGGGCCTAGTTCTCCGTACGCTTCCAGCTTCCCGAGCACCTCGACCTCGCCTAGCCTCCCGACGACAATCTCGGTCTTCTCCTCTGCTGGCTCTTCGCAGTTCTCCCTTCCGCTTCCTCCTTCTCCTATCGAGCCTGGTCTTTCTGAGCAGCAACGGTTCTGTGCGTTTGACGAGGAGGAAGACGCAAACGCGTCTTGGGACTTCAAGTGTGCCGCTGGATATGGGAAGGCGAACGGGATGTTGAACGACGAGGACGATGAAATGCCCGAGGTCGCGCAAGACACCCTCACGGGACTTCGCGATAGTCTCTTGGTCGTCAGCGGGGCCTTTTCGGACGTTTCCGACCCACTCGAACCGGATAGTGGTGAGGCTGACATCATGGACTCAGTTTCAGTGGAGGAGGCTGGCACCTTCAGGTGTACATCCGGTGCATTGCCGGTCGCGCTTAGCAAGGTCGAGAGCGAGCACAAGGTCTTGGAAGCGTGGTGGAATGACGCCTACCTTACGGGGGTCCAGTATCATCCTATGAGCGCGGAGATCTTCGACAACGAGCTGAATATCACAGGCCCTTTGACGCGCGAGATAACCGAGGCAGTCTCTGTCTCACGGCCTGCTCATGTTGCTTTAGCCCCAAAGTCACGCAGAAGTTCTCGTAGGACGTCTCAAGAGCATATGCTCTCTGTCGGGCTAAAGAAGAACTCCAAGCGCGATCTGGCGGGCCACCGCGCTGGCCGCATCTTTACTGGGGTTATCAGCCGAGAGAGCGAGGTAAGCTTCTTGCCTGAACATAATTTCCTCGCAATGATTGACTTTTCGTTCAGGATGAGTTACGCGAACACAACACAAATATTTTCAGCGCTGACGACACCATCGGCTCTACATCGTCTTCCACGACCCCGTCGCTCATTGAAGACACGTGTTCGTCTATTTGCTCAGAAGCTCCGATTATCAAGTCCAGCATCTCTGGATCTTCGATATCTGCGAACCTAGGTGCTATTGTCCTTCTCGACGAATACAGCGACGGAGACGTCGGTAACGCAGTTGACATTGCTCAAGCGCTGCGAGAAGATGTCGATATATTAGAGAATATCCCTTGGTACGTTGTCCGTCTAATGGTCCCTCCTCTTTCCTGACGCGTTCTGTAAGCTTTGATGAAAGGAGTTTTATCTCAATCAGATCTGACATCGCGGTCTCCGGCCATGAGACCGAGGACACGCTCGACTACATCGAAGTCGAGGCGGAACTGTATGCCTTGATGCAGTTCGTAGCTTGTCTTTATAGTACTACTCCCGTCGCACCCAGCGGACTCTGTTCCACGCACTCCAACGGGGACAAGACTTCGATCAACCACACATCGCCCTCCGAAAGTGGTCTAGTTGCCTTTTCGCTTTCTACGCATCTGATGCTGGACAAATGCGTGTCAGATTCAGGCCTTGCTTCAGAACCTGCAGACATGAAGACTCCACGCAGCATCTCCCACCGCAGGACGACATCGGCTCCGACTTCTCTGGCACCGCTCTCTTTCAAGAAAAAGCCTGTTCGCAATATTCCTGCACACAGATCAATGCCAGCACCGATGTCTATCTTGAAAAAGAAAATGCTTTCGGCATCTTCTCCGACGCTCCCTATTAAGAAGGTGGCCGTATCGACTACACTTTCGACTATCATCCCTCCCCGCACTCGAGAGCGCTCGCGGAAATCATCTGCCAGTGCGCCAGCGAACAAGCCTAAGTACGATCCTTCACGCTCGAACATTCTTTTGGTCACCTCGCCGATACGTGGCTCTCGGGCGACCTCGACGCCTAAGCGTGCTATCTCACGCCGGCCTTCAAGTCTTTCTATTCGTCCTTATAGACGTTCAGATCCTTCCCTGTACGCGCCGAGGGTCTCTTCTCCTCTTGCCTCTTCATGCGTTCTGGAGTCTCCGAGGAAGCCGCTAGTCGCTATCAATTTGGCGTCAATGACGAACGTGTCTGCGACGCCATCCGTTTCTCTTCCTGGTCAAGTCGCCAATGATACACTAAGGCACGTCCGGGCTTCCTCGCGGTTGGAGCAGGAGAATGCGCCATCAACTCTGCGATCTTCGAGATGGGCGTCTGTCAACGCTTAAAAGTTCGCTTCTACCGTCGATTCGTTTACGATCACGCTCACTTCCTCTGCCAAGGTCGCCTATTCTCGGGATTCTATAACTCTTTAGGCAATATTAGATTTGCCTCGCTCGATGTGAAGACAGCATGCCATTTCAACATCTATATTCATTTTCTATCGTATTCTTCTTTCTTTCGGTAGGTCTCGGTTTCTGGATAATCACCTATAATCCTTGCTCTCTGGATCTTCGCGTCTTCTCTCTTGATTTCAAATTTTTGACTTCCTGGTCTGCCAGTCCTATATCTCGTTCCTGGGTTTTGCTTTTTGCTTTCGCGCTCTGCTGTGTCGCTGTTACTCTACGCTTTGTCTGTCTCTGCTGTTCTGCTTCCTGGTCCTGTTTTGTGCAATGCGCATCTCGTCTGTCTGCAGCTCCCTTAATTTGTTAAACGAATGTTTATTCTTATTCGTAATGCATGCAGTTTGTTCTCTTATTTTGGATGCGAAGGGCAAATGAGCTGAATCGACCTGATGGACTCATGATCAATAATCGGAAGGATTAGGTTCAGACTGCGATGAATCCGACTTGGGGCGTTGCCAACGCCTGGTTGTATTGAAGTCTTTGCTATGAAAGACGACATCAATGCCTTACGTTTCTTTTCTGGAATGCTCTAGCGATAGCCCTAAGCATATACTTTAAGCCACAGTCCAAGTTTTTATGCTCTTTGGAGGGCCACAAAGACTATGCCGGAGTTGCTGGTGTGTCAGTCGCTGTCCAGATGTAACAGTTAAAAAGAGTGCGCATACAAGCGCAGGTATCAGTGTCGCCTAATTTATATACATATCAGGTAGCACTCGTCAAAGATGCCATCGTACATAGTAAGTCCTCACATACAAAGAAGGATAGTACACTTCTGATCGGAAACATGTAGAATTTTTTTATTACGGTCCTAAGCTGAAATCCAAGTCAGCTCCATTGCTTAAAAAAGAGAACCATCAAGATGCAATAAGGCAAGTTTCTGGACAGTTGATGTTTATCTATTCCATGGTTCAACCTGGGATGGGGATGATTCATCTAATATTGACGCCTTCAGCAAACCGAGGCACCCAATTGTGTTTATGGTCCGCAAGCCCAGTACGGGGAATAATGCTATCTGTTTTGCTTTATGATGCATAACCATCATCGCCTTTAACAGTTGACGATCCAGCGAAGCATTCTCGTCAGTGACATCTATAGTTTGCAACGCGTCGTGTTACGTAATAAATATTACGTGTGACGAAGGTTTTCAGACTCCGCGACCTTATTGCTCTGCTGGTCGTGCCACTCAACAAGTCTCTCAACTTGTAGTTGATCTCTTCTTCAGACCATCTTCGACGTTCCTGAACGATGATAGGAGGTCATTTCTGCCTTGGAGACATGCGTTTTGAACCTGTAGCCGAACTCACGCGCTGAAACAGAGTTGGAGTTTTTGGCACGTCGCCGTATTCACCTTCGGTCCTTCGGAATCGAATGAACCGATATACTCATCTGTCAGCTGCTAACGGGCACTCAAATACAGTCTTTTTATGATCTTTCATTGAAAACGGAACGTTGCACGCGCGAGGGCCATCGATTCGCAAATGAATGCGATACTGCTACTTCATTCTGCGAGTCAACACAGGACTTCTCATACTTCTGTGAAAACGGTACTTACACTTCGTCATCTTGCAGCCCGCAGGTGCATTTCAGCATTCAACGTGAAACTTCCTTCTGTGTTCCTGCCTTGCTGTTTGCATGGATAGTGTGTCTGTCTAGTTCCATATCGTGAATTGGTCCTTAAGCGCGCTCATAAAGATAATCTGTCAAATGCTGCCGATACGTTTGAATTATTCATTCACAGCGAGAAGAAAAAGTCGCTCGGCTTGCACGTTGCGAATGTGCACCATGTGACTTCCCACGCCGGGCCCCGTCTTCTCACCTTGTCAACAGCTTTGCGTGCGCATTGCGATAGCACATCACCATATCCAGACTTCGCGCTGCCGTGTTAAGTCCAACAAATGAACGATTCCGATTCTGAACACGGTCGTCAGAAGCTTCGTACTATGAGCGGGTCATTTTCCCGGAGAAGCCGAACCTTTAGTTTCGGCACATCTCATCTTTAATCATGCCGGAGACGGGAGATGGTAAATGGAGGATCGAACGGAATGACGCACCGGACTCTCTGAGATTCATCCCCGATATCTCAGCCATCCTATCAGAATACTTTACGGCACGCAAGTTCACGGCCTGGTATGTATTCTCACCTATTAAAGGCAAATAAGAAGTAACCTATATTCGGTACACCGGCTCGAGTACCGACTTTGCAAAAATGCAAGACAAACTTACTCTCGGAGGCCATTCACAGTCTAAAGATACGTTGTATTGTGTTTTGGTCTGCCTTCACGTCGTCTTTTGTCCGTGAAAATCGGTTTGCTAATTTTAAAGGGAATTGGAAGACTTGATCGCCTTGTCTACGACCGACTGGTTGCTTCGGAAATAATTTCGTTCCAGCATTTAGTGCTATAATCTGTACGTACCTTTTTCTTCCTTTCTAGAGAGTTAACTTCAGGCAGGGTCTCTTCTAGTACGCAGCGGCACGAGCGTGACACATGGATCTGTATACTACGGATGGTCGGTACTGAATCCGCGAATATGCAACATTGCTGTCGAACATGACGTCTGTACGAACGATCCTTGGCGTCTATGCATAGCTTAGTCTGGGCCTGATGACGCGATTTCCCGCAGGAACATGCCTGCAACAAATCGCCGCAGGCTCCTACGAAACCATGGGAATTTACATGGTACGTGCGTCATCATCACTATGCTGTCGCCTTAAAATAAACTTATAATCGGAAACAAGAGATGCCGTAGGTACAGCCACTCTATAATCGCTCGCGTGGACCGAAGCATTCGAAATCTATGGATATCTAGAATACAAACCCTGCATGGGAAGCCTGAGGAAACGCGAAACAGCGCCAATTCAGCCTCGGCCAATCATTAAAGGGCCTACTCCGACTGCATCCACAAGACGAACTTCTTTATGGAGTATGTTCCGCGGAGGCTTCCCCTCGGCACCGGCAATCTCATTTTCGACTTCAGCTCTCTGCTTGCTTCACGAGACTTGTCTTCCCCCGCTCGTTTTCATAGACGCGAATCCCTCCATTCTTTTTGCCCTCGAAAGAACGAAGGACTCTCCCTGGAAAATCCCCAAGTCTTTGTCGCTTCTAGCATTCTATGACAGCCCGCTCGCCACTGTGTCGCCTCAACGAGATGCACTTCTTGAAAAAACAAGAAAATAAAGAAAATAAAAACCAATGTCGGCAACTTAACAGTTCTATTTTCATGACGATGGATCAGACTTTTAGGGAGCATTAGGAGTGTCGGCCCGCTTGAATGAAAGAATCACAATCCTAACTCTAACTTCCCAACCGTGCGTTCGCACGTACCTGATCTTCGTGCGTCATTGCGTTCTATATATCACAATGGCTAATAATTCGGACTTATAGCATTGGCCGGACATTCGCATACTAGCTCATCGAGATTCAGAGTCGCATGTCGAACCGACATTCCGAATCGACGCTATTACGCTACTTTTACCATTGACGTCTTTTGTGTAGGTGCGACGTGCGGACTAATCAGAGCTGACCCTTGAATCTCATGTCGCTATCTCTGCGCTACTCTCCGAGTCTGCAGGATGAATTTTTTCTCTGAGCCGCTAAGCTAAAAGCGCATGCTCATCTTTAGTTGTCGAAAATGGATTTTTTTTCTGTCAAAGCGGAAATTTACTATGCACATTTCCGAGGTTGCGAGTGGAGTCTCCAGCTCGAGAGAGAACTAGTATTATGGTACGCTTAATATCAGAAAGAACCCAAAAATACGACCAACGTATTCGGACTTCCGGGCGACTGTCATTGCAGAATACATGCTCGCCGATCTCAGACTTTTGCATCCTAACGTAGTTCGGATGACGGTCCTTACTCCGAGGCGCTCAAGCCACAAATGATATCTCCGGATCCGCATTCCGCCACGTGACTTTGAAGTCTGGTTGCTACTTGCGCCTTCTTTCATTTGAACGTCACAGAACACAACTGCGTCTGCACCTGGGTCAAAGATCATCACTATTTTGATCAATAGTTCCCCAATTTCTGTGCTTCATGAAGGTTGCTGATGCTCGACAATCCAAGAAAGCACGATTGTCCGGAAGACCTTCAGGAGGATATGATTCTTCTTCTTCTTCGTGGCTTACTTAGAGTATCCGCGGAGCCGGAGAACGGAAGACCGGGAGCACAAACTTATGTCTCACGGCAGGTCAACCCTGCAGCACGACGGCAGATATAGAAGGAAGGACACGACGCATTCATCCTAGCGGAGTTTATCAGGGACTTGTCTCCATAGATTAGTAGCTCTCGCATATCAGCCGTTAATGTTTGTCGCGGATCAGGTGGGAAGCATGGGCAATTGCATCCCGTCCTCAGTTGATAATCGTGATTTGGTGAGCGTACCAACGGCCTTTTTTCCCGTCCACGCTATATCCAAACTGCGACGTCATTCAGTGAGAATAAAGCACTAATTATCTAGTACATGGTCTTCTACTTACCTTGTTGCCTACTGTAACTCCGCTGAGTAAAGTCAGAGCATGGTACTATTTAGGCAAGTGTCCAACCCCAACTTCCTTTCCCGTGTCGACTGTTCTGTACTGAAACGATATTAGTTCAAGGCGTATGCCTCGTATCAAGCCAACCCTTGTGGCCTTCCACGAGTACTTTGATCCGCGCTCATGCTCTAGGAGATCTCCATGGTTATATAAACGTTGTGCTTCTTTCTATGAGTGCATTTATCCTGCCGAGATCCGAGATCGTCCATTTTCTTTCCGACTACAGTACACCCAGAGAAATGGGACTCCCTCGCAAGCATAATCTAAGTAAAACTAAATTAATCGCGTGCCGAGGCTTCCGCATGTGCTGCGACCACCAAGAGCTTAATTTGAATAACACTAATATAATATCAGAGCAGCCTCGAGTCATGAAGACGAGGTCTTTGGAGCTACACACGTAGGCAGCTGGAAATCTATAGCGCATGTTTACAAAACTTAAAATTTAAGTCTAGAAACAATATTCGAAGACTTCTGACTAAATCGTGTCATCCTAATGAGCTTTTTATTGATGATATCGACACGCCAGTTGGCTGCGTAAACCATGTTTCGGATTGACGACAGATAACTCATGGCTTCGATTTTGAGGTCCTAAGCGGAATGCAATCCCGTCCAGGATCAATCCCGCGGCAATCCTCGACGAGAAGATACGTGTCGCGCCCAAGAAGCGGAAAGGGACTTGACTTTCTCAATTAACATGCATCCATCTCTATGTAGCACGGCTCTCGCCGATGCCGAGGGGGGACGAGCATACGACCCGAAGATTGAATAAACTACGGAATCAGCCTGAGTTCTTTTCTTCTGTAGGACAGTGAGGGCGCGATTCTCGGCAACTTTGACGGGTAAAGAGTGAAGACGGTGACCCAAAAACGAGGAAGCTGCGATGCGAAGTCACAGGACCTTGGCTCTCACTATCTAACGAGCTTTAGAACAGCCTGAAGCTTGTCAAATCAACGATCGGCAGACTAAGCGGCTTTACAAATTTCCTAATCTGTCGTCCTTTACGCCGTGCCGAAGTCAATGCCGACGGTTTCAATACCTACTCTACAAGAAGAACCGAAAATCACCTCGCAGTCACCGCGCGACATCAAAGCATTCTCTAATAATCTTTGGATGCGGAACAACGGGGCATCTGTCCGTTCATCTTTGCCCCAACGCGCTCAGGGTGCGCTAGACGCAATGTTACTTTGTCCGTTATTGCGCGAGAACCAACCACCGCCCTCCGCTACGGAGGTGCGCCGGCTTTCGTTTATATTTTAAACCCCAAACTTGCAGAAATTCGCCAAAGATCATTCGGTGTTGAAGTGACAATAAGCAATAAAAAAGACGCCAAGTAAGAGAGAAATCTGCTTTATGTCCGTTACTGAGTCGTTCCGAGTTATCCTAAAATTAGGGCCTCAATGACTTCATTTTCTTCCACGAATGTCCGTTCTAGATCTCTAATAATTTCAAAATTTGTTCGTACATCATTCGGGTCCAGTAGACATTTTCTTCGCTCAAAAGATGGCCATGTATGTATTATTGGGAACAACTATCCAAGGAAAAACATCATTTCCAGCCATTTCCCCCCGTGGAACGCGTATAATTATTATTCGGGTGATGTAGAGCTTTACATTAGATAAACGCTGTGGTAAGCATTGTGAGAGTATTTGCTAAAGCATTTGTAGAATGAAAGCGCTCCGATATTGCTCTAGCTCTCGGTCTTGCCTCCGATCCGAACATCCGAGATATATTTCAGGCTCTGGCTTCTCTTTGTAGATCAATGAATTCCGCTGTTTATCTAGCTTCGGGTGTGATCCGAGGAGTCGAGGATGCGAGCACCTCTGCAGATTTTGTACATGATCTGATTTGCGCTCTCGCCGGACTGCAAAGCGAATTTCTCTTGCATCTCGCAAAAAGTGGCAGCGACAGGCCTTGTTGTGTAGGGGGTTATCACTCTTACCCTGCAGAGTTTTTTTAGCATCTTTGATGGCGCGTATGGGCAACTGCGGTTCTTGTCAGGTATGCTGTTGTGAAATCATGTCGCCATAGCAGAGATTACAGCTTTTGACCGTTTAGCATGAGGACGGAGCATTGGAAGCTGCATTTGGATATTATCTATAGCTCCTAGGATTGGACGCGAATTAGATAACTCTTCAAGAAGGGTCAACATGTCCTCGGCAATCCGAAGGAGAAAGCAGTGTCTGCTTTCGCCTAACTCTAAAGTTTGGAACGTGAGAGTTATTAGTCTTTCCAACCTGCGACCCTGCAATTGCTGTCAGGTCACGGGCCAAGTATCCGAAGGTGAAGAGCAGGAAACGAGTGGTATTGGTTCTAATTCTAGCTTGAGTCGTTCCGTTCTCTTGCTCTCCGTCGGCCATTGTACGACCAGCCATCACCGCCACGATCTATACGATCATCCGAGGACAGCACATGCAGGGATTCAAACTTTATCGCTAGTCTGGAGAGTTTGTATTGTCGTAAATTTAGAACACTGTTGCAATTGAACGCTACCGGTGGGAGTCCGGACTTGACTTATCACGCTATGTTCTCCACCACGTAAGGTCGTCTTCTTTCCTCAGGCAATCTCGGGCCTGTTCGCAGTTCACTTTCACGGCGCGCGAGTGCCTTGGCGAGACTGAATACCGGCGGCTACTTCTTGATACTTCCTACTTATATAAAGACTGTGAACTCTTAGACTTCCAGCATAACCTCACCCACCCCGACGCCAGCATCGTCATCCAGCGCCATGTCTTCTTTCATCGACGCAGCTTCAATTAAAAAGCGCAAATCTGAGGATGACGCACAAGTACCAGTCGACCATCGCAAGCGTCGCCGCAACAGGACCACTCAGTCTTGCTTAAACTGCCATGGCTCAAAGAGGATGGTTCGTCGCTTTCCCTTCGCTTCTGCCTTGCATGTGTTGATTTTATCCTAGTGTGATAGGTACATCGTTTGGCACACCGGCGTCGGTTGAGTGCTTACTGGTCCATTATCGAACAGAAAACGGCCTGCATGTGGTCGCTGCGTGAAGCTTGGCCTGGTACGTCTTCGCTTCGATCACCAATGGGATGATCCGATGCTTACCCGCCGTCAATCTGCATCTAGAGCGGAATCTGCGTGTACGAAGTTGATGACGTCAGCCAGAGGTAAGTCGGTCGTTGCACACCCTTGCAACTTTGGATCTCACGGCGGTCAACTCGTATAGGGACTCAGCTAAGGACGAGACAACGCACCTCAAGGGCCGTATCGCCGAGCTTGAGGGTTTCATTCGCGAATACAAGAAGAAGCCTCATCCGCGGTGGGCCGCTGACCTGAAGAAGGAGCCGCGCTTTCCGGCTTTGTCTCGTCCGCGCTCGGACACTTCGTCTGATTCTGATAGTCTATGTGACATCAAAGACGGACAGTCCTTCGATCCGAACGACACGATGTCGAGCGCGACGAGTCCGTCCGGTTCCGAATCTATCCCATCCACTCCGTCAGCTCACAGCGATGGGCCCGTCTTCCTCACCAGTCAAGACAGCGTCTCTTCGCTTCTTTTCTCTGGCTCCGACGGAATGCCGTCGCTGTCTGCGGGTCCTTCCATCACGTTTGATTCGACGACAGGCTCGGCGGCCGCAGACGACATTGACGCTATCTTTTCCTTCAATGGCGTCGGGCTTTCAAACGATGATAACGAATCTTTCGAGCGCGTCTTCTCGCAGATAATGCAGCAGGATGCGCACAGGCATGCGGGAGCTATGAGCGAGTGTCAGTGCATGAAGAAGTCGTCTGCATACTCCGTTCTGCTCGAGCTCGCACCACACGTGCGGAGGGCGCTCGACGCGCTCGTGGCACTACCAGAACACCATGAGACTCGCTTGAATGGCCCGTGTGACTATCTTAAGCACCTTCAGGGTCTCGATTCCTCGATATCGTGCGTCCCTTACAATTAATCTTTGGCGTAACTTGGGAACAGTTCGACTGATGCGACGCGCTTCTTTCTACAGGAATCTCGTCGATTCAGTATCAACGACCCTTTCTTACTCACCATCGTCATACACACAACAAAATATGAAAGTAACGTCTCCCACGACTCTCACGGGCGATTCGCCCTTGCAGCGTGTGTGGGCAGCGCGTGAAGCAGCGTACGCGCAGACGACGACGACCTTGGCGTCTGACACCACCGATTCCATTCAGAAGCAAAAGCAAGCACGAGCGACTGGTGCTTCTCACCTGTGGGGAGCGCGAGATCGGGCATCAAGCATGAGTGTGGTCGAACACACCAGCGACATCGACCAATTCATGACGTGGGACGCGCCCTCGCGCATCGATTGGCCCAGGACTATTTCTCTTTAAATGTAAGCCTTATGACTTCTCCGCGTGTTATTATATGAACCTGATGGATTAACTTTCAATTCTTAGTTAGTTAAGCTAGAATTGCGAGCGACGGACAGAATAGAGGAACTATGAACATGTATTAATACCTATGGCCTTGTCCACCTTTTTTCCTTGGTTGTCTGCTTTCTTAAGCATTATATTTTTGAGTCTATACATACACAGTAGCGATGTATTTTGCTTGTACAATTCATCGGATGAATATTCTTCCTAAAAAAGCGTTTGGTAACAATGGTCAAAAGCTTCTGTATATCATTACGCGGGAGAAAAACTTACTCATGCTTAATTGGGAATTGGCGAGATCAACGCTCGCTCGTGGTTGGTCGCCGCAAATTAGAGATAGCGGATTCCGCTTGATATCCAAAGGGAGCGCTGTCAGTGCCGGAATGCATACGAGAGGAAGTATGTCAAGGCTGAATAGAAACCACCGTTTGCAACCAAGCAGTAGAGACGCGCATCTGGTATTCAATCTGCGAGGGCCCCAGGTATCCAGGGAGTATATTGACTAAGTGAGAAAATAATAGCGAGTGAATCCTAGGACTGACGAAGTCCCATTAAAAAGAAAAACATACGCTCAACTTGGAAATCGATCAAAACAGTGTGGTTATATGCATCTTGCGGACTTATCATATGCCAAGCGCTTCGCGCGTCGCTGAGAAAATGGCGCGGGAACGCGCCCTGTGGGAGAGTGGGACCAATACGCAGCAGGCGGGTATTATTGCGAAGTCCGGCAGTGAGAATCCTGTCTTTAGGTTTCGATCCCAGGTCTTTACCGGTGGAGTCGAAGTATCGGAGCGCAGAAGATGAAAGCTCCGTGATTCGAGTATTGATTGTACCTGATCAGCGTCAATCTGTCGTTCAAAGACTTCGTGAAGCTTTTATTATGACGCACTGCATCTTGTATGGTTGAAAAACAAGCACTTTTACAGAGAGTCGATAGACCTGGGAACATTGATGAGGAAACATCGGTGGTTGCTTAATCTTGTCGGGATCATCAACATCCCGAGGCGCGAGAAACTCGACTTCGGCAACTGGAGCGTCAAGTAGAGGTAATTCCCAACTTCCTCGAAAACGGGGCCATATGAATCTTTGAAAGTTCTATGATGCGAACGGGACAAAGAGGGTGATAGCTTACGAGAAACATTGAGCCTGCGCTAAACGGTATACTCTTGCTTTAACTAAGAGAATACAGAAAGCACATGTCTTGGAGGAATGTTAGTCAGCACAGAAGATAGGGCATTAGAGGGACGAGAAGGTGGTCACAGATGAAAGGTGGCGGTAGATACGGGAGTCACCGCCATGCTGGATGATTTTGGAAGATCGCCTATTTGGCGCTTCAAAGGCAGTAGAACTCGATAGATGTTGCACCGCTTCCGAAAGGAGGACGAAATTTGAGCGCACTTACAAAGATCGACGGTCAATCTGTGAAAGAGAAGTCATATTAACGCCTTGAAGTCATGGAACTCATTCTTCTCATTCGCTGTTATAAAGCCGAAGACTCGAGGTCCTAGCGGTGATTAGCTCCCTCCAAAGCCCCAGAGCGGCCCGTCACTTACTGTAGCCGGGTACAGATGCAGAACTACGGGTATTATTCCCCATCGCCACATCGATACCTCTCGCCGCCTTGGCCGTACTTCTTCTACGCTTCCGCGTTCCAGAATCCATATGCAGTCCGCCCAATCCACTACGTTCCCGTAGCCCCGCAATTCGTCCAGTTAGGACCGTTCTGGAAACCCTCTGCGAGCGCCAATGGTCACTCCAGCAACGCGTCGAGCCGATCTAGCCCGATTAACAGAGAACGGGGTCTCGGCCAGACGTTTGGCTATTTCTGGCGGGGCTTCGATGAGTGGGGGAAATGCCCTCGTGCAATGAAACAGAAGATCGAACGCATACTTATGGAGATCGAGTTTCATGCTACCAGCTCTCCAACGATGCGAGAGAAAGAGTGGATGGCAAGGCAGAAGGAACGCATATGTCGATCCTGCACAAAGCTCTTAGAATATGCACGGTAAGCAAACATAATGCCGCAGTTAATATGGATCTTACCTTCCGCGTAACTTGCGTAGCTCCCCATCGTATGAGATACAATTCCAGTCTCTCGACGCCCTCCATCGACTGGTCATCCAATCTCCTATCGTATTCGAGTGCTGCCATAAGGTTGTTGCCGTGAGACACCTAGACGCAGTCCAGACGAGCCTTACGAATCCGAGACGAGGAACAAATAGTTGGGAACATTTACGGCAGCTCAAGTTGAAGATTGCGGATCTGCTCAGAGTTTTGAGAGTTTGAAGGGACAAGGAAGACGTGGATGTATCGTTAGCTTGCAACGCGCCATAATAGAATGTTGGGCAGCGGAGACGAGCACTCTACTTTGAACAGCAAATATGATTCAATACTTCATCGTTAGTAATAAAAAACGAGCTCATTACTGAAACTACATATGCTTCCGAGCCCAGATATTCGTGGAAGGGTCAAAATCCATGTTTCGCATGATTGTGCATACATTCCAGCATGCATTTTTGCTTGACTGGTGCTACTCGATTCCTTGAGCGTCGCAATTGCTCGCTGCAGGAATCAACTTAGGTTGAAGCTGACCAGCTCTGGAGTAGATAAATCCCTGTCGAGTTCAAGAATCATTTTTTTGCAGACAGTGTTTGGTAGCAGATAGGAGAAGTTTCCTGGGCTCGACATCCGCTGTCGAGTCGAACGACTTTGAGTCACGCGAAGGCAAGAAAAATGTCACGTGACAATGTATGATTACAAAGCTGTCGCTACCCGACTCCCGACGGCGGCGGGGTGAATTCTTCTTTGCCTTCTACGACAACGATAAGACTGTATGAAGTAAGTGCACTGTAATGAATCCCTTTGAATCTCGTGTACTAATTAAAAAAAGTAGACTGGCGGGAAAAGCTGTTCAATAATGCCGAGTTGTCCATCTCCGTACGACGGCCGCGACAATCTGCACGACTTCTCGACTTGAAGAGTTCGTGTTCTTAGGATGAGAGAAGTTATGATTCTCATAACGTAATATGTAAGCTCCGCCTGCTAACCGCATTTTGGAATTCTTGCGTTGAGATGGCGTGGTTCGTGGAAACAGGTGTTGTTGCCGACAAATCTTGCGGTCACGACCAGACTCAGCCCCACTATCTCTGGACATATGTGTTTGTTCCCGTTTCTCATCATGATGCTATCAATGCACGCTTTCTGTCCTTTTTGACTATGCGGTCTTCCCCTACCCATCAATCGACGACAGAAGGTTAGAAGATGGATCCAAGACGCTGAAGTCTGTTCAGAGCTCCGACTGAACGCCTTTGGCAATCTGGCTTCGACACGGATTCTCAAGATATGAGCAAGCATACTGTGAGTAGATTATCCTAAGATCCACTGCAGCACCTTCGTGTCTAGTACGCAGCAAATTTTGAAACATGCCCCCCTCACGTCACAACGCCAGTTACTGCCTAAACAGCGCCCCCCTTTTTCGGAAACACCTGGACGATGCGCTCGAGATTATATGGATCTATCTCATTGGGAAAAAGTAGATCATATTGTTCGAGAACAGGAACGTTGATTTGAGGTACGTGACCTCACATGAGTATTTGATTGTTTCTTACTTCACCTCGTTGTCTATCATATGCAGGATACGCCAAGGATACGACGTCGGTATCAGACATACCAGCAACGCTATCACCTTTGGCTTCATATATTTACGGACGATTCCGTCGTCTCCGGGCTGACCACGGCTTGTCGGAGGTCCAACTCGGAACCTGAAGCAAAAGCGTTAGCCTCTACCGCCCGAGGGAGAAACGCGCATTGCTATCGAGATATTGCCAGTATTGATGTCATTTGCGATCGCGTCTCATTCGGACCGCACGTGGCGAATTTCGATAATTCGGAAGTCGTTCCGAACGATGCATATCACTGAGCGCTCACTGGTTTTAGCTTCCTTCTCACCCCAATTCTAATATTGCAGGCCTTTCCTAACGATGCTGCCGTCAACGAGGGCATGAACTTCAACTGCAGCACCTCCGAACTCTGAAGCATCACTCATTGTGGCCGCGGACACGCTTGACAAGATTGACTGCTGCTCCCCAAATTCTAAACTTCTTACGCCGAGCAGACCGGCTCTTACATCGACACAAGTCAGGTGCAATGCGAGCCTCCTTCGCACTCGTTTTCATTGTCAGAATACATTCAGAAGTAGGCGGAGCCAGCCCGCAGCGCGTCCGTTCACAAGCCCCCGCCTAAAACGAAATGAAGCTCAATCGGAACCGTTGGCCGTTGGTACCCTTTCCGTTGTCTGCACGATCACCTCCGGTGTCGCCGGCTTCCAGGGAGGACGCGCTCTTTATAAAGTCCACCCTTCACTCCTCTAATCGCAATTCGCTTACGTTTCTCGACTGCTCTTCTTTCCGTGTCTGACTAAGCTGAAGGTGGACTCGCAAAATGCGAAAGCGGGTCACTGATCGTCGCATCTCGTTCGAGCATACTCCCTCACGTCTTTTGTCATTTCCAAACGACTCCATCTGCAGCTTTCCGTTTTGCACGGCTTCTGAAATCTCGTAGGACATCCAGGGCTTTCCGTTTTTTTATATCCGCATCTGGTTCAAGAACCTTGAGTGTAATGGTAAACTCAAAGAAGAGAGTTTTAATTCATATCGCGCATTTCGGTCAATGCAGCGTTAACAGACAATGCAGCAACCGCTTCCTCGCATCAGCCAACAGCCAATATCACGCGAGGAAGTCTTCGCGATTTGGGCCGAAGGGTGTTGTCACGCTATCGCCACTTTCAGCAAGACAAATACTGACTCTGCATGCTCGATCTCGATCCGCGGATTGTCTGGACTCTGACGGAAACGTGAAATGCCTTTCTGTTTTTGTCGACTCGATTACACTCCCAACTATCTCGCCCTCATTGCGCTACTAAGATGCCGAAGCAATTCTCTAAGATCTTCGGAGCAGAACTGCATCTATACTATTTGACTTGGCGTGCCTTCTTATTTTGAATCTTGAATAGAAGCGCTATCTAATAAGGGCTGCCCTGGCTTACTCTCGGCTCCATATCGTCCATACCGTATTGACTTCCGGTTCTCTATCATCCCATGCTCTGGTGAAATTTATGGTTTTCTCTGCGCTTTTGGTCGCCTTCTTACACTGATCTTGTCATATTTGTCTTATCCGATTCCGAATCCTCGATGCTGCTTGTGCCCCATTTTCTGTTGTCTTGTTCAACTAAATACGCACCCAGTAAAATGAATACGGATAGAATGGTCTCGCTAATATTGATTCTGGTGATAAATGCAGGATCTGGGGGCCTTTTCGTGCGATGTCTGAGTGTTATCTGTAAAGCATCACATGATCATGCTTGGTTACCGCGGAGGGAGGCGGACATGTGAACCGAAGACTCGCTTTGCTTTGAGAAAGACGTCGGCTTGTGTTCGAACGGGGAAATTCGTACTGAACTTGGACAGACCGGTAGAGGCTGGTGAAGGCGCGTTCTGCCGGTGGGCCTCTGGGGAAGCCAAGCTCGCTTTCGAAGACGCGGATGCGAGCCGGCGAGAAGACGTGCCAGGCGACGACGGGGACGTCTTCGACCACGTAGACAGCGATGCGCCGAGCCCGAGATTGCAAGAAGACTTGCGCAAGCATAGCGACGGTGTCCGTGCGCTACCTCGATCCGATTCTGTGTGCAGATGCGGCCGAAAAGTCGACAAGGACGAGCGCTAACACATGATGCACCACCGGACATCTCGATGCGCTCGGCACAGCAATTGGAAGCGGATAATGCATCGACGAACATGCCGTTCGGAACGGCGCTAGTAGCCTCGACGGAGACGCGTAGAGTTCCTGTTCTTCAATACGCCGTGAGTTTCTCGCCTTTGGGGCCAAACAGGGATTTGTGCGCATCCAGGTTTCGTGTCCATCCGAAACCAGTTAAAATGTTATGCAGCTGAGCATCAAGTAAACGCCGAGCTGCTCGTGACGTCTTCGTCTCACGTGACCGATCACACGGCTTCTCCAGCGGCTTGAAAACTTGCCTGGCGCGCCCGGACGACAAAGCTTCTGTTTTCTCAAAAGATGAGAGGATATTACGCACACCGTGCGCTCTTGCGAATGACAGCACGGCATGAAATGTGGCCACACTTACTTTCGTCTGAACGGTATATGGATGCATGGGGAGTCGGCTGGATCATTGCATGTGACATTGGAATGACAAGGCAGGGATACATATGAATAACAGTTATGTGATGATTTTTATGTTGATTTTCAAATCGGAAGGAATGTATCGCGGATATGAGAGTGAGAGCATGGGAAAAGGGGGAAGAGAAGGAGGAAGACAGGACGAAGCACAGAAGAACAGGATAGAAGGATATGAAGACGGGATATCAAGCAGAACAATCCACGGCGCATAGCAGGAACAAATCACAGCACATGAAAGGAAAAGAAAAAAATAGCAGAGGAGCAACCGATTCAGTGTTCGACAGTAAACACAAGCTGTGCCGTCGCGCCCTTGCCCTCGGTCCTACATCGCACCTTGCGCATATCATTCACGACAAAATGCGCACCACAGCCTTCTATCTTCGCGCGTTCGTGGCTCGTGCACACAGCGATGACTGTCGCACCACTCGCGACCCCCGCGCGGATGCCACTCGGAGAATCCTCGAACACGACACAACGTTTTGCGTCAAAGCCGAGGCAGGATGCGGCAAGGAGGAAGGGATCTGGCGCGGGCTTGCCCGCCTTGAGCCGCTTGTCGTCGGCGGTGATGGTCACGGGTGGTGGGGTTATACCGACGCGGGTCATGGCGCCATAAGCTATGCGAAAGGCGCGTGAGTTACGCTGTAAGAAGGAAACAGAGGAGACTAATAACGAACCATAGGTCTTTGCACCGCTAGTGGCGACGGCGTAGCGCCCGTCGGGTATGCACGCGATCATGTCCTTGACACCGGGCAGGATGCGAATAGAGCGGTCGACGGCGTCCGCCTCCATCTCCCACGCGGCCTCGATGTCGGCCTCGGCTGGCTTCTTCTGTACGTCGTCCGCAATGTAATCGGTATCGGGTGACTCGTCGAACACAGGTGCGGAAGATTCTTCCGGGAGGGCGGAGGCGAGAATGTCTGAGAGGCGCGTTGCGAACGAGGGGCGTCGCAGGCCGGTAGACGGGTCGGTAAAGGAAGAGGGCGTGGAGAGCGAGCCGCTGCGCGAGGAGAAGGCGGATGTGGGGGAGAGGACCGGCGTCGACTCGCCGGAGTCCGAGCCGGCACGCGCAGAGAAGCCCGCCGACGACTCTCCGGAACTGAGGCGGCGCGCCTCGCGCTTCTTGAACGAGTCCGCGAAGTCGAGGATGGACTGCTCAAAAGCCTCGACGGCGGCATCCATCTCATGCGCCTTGATATCCGGGCGGTAGAAAGCAAGGTTGTCGATGGCGCGCTTTCCGTGAGTCGCGGCGATGACAGTTTCGGGGTCAAGGCTCAGATCAATGGCGACGGCGCCCCAGGCGGCCTCGACAGCGGCGATGGAGTCGGTAAGCGTGCCGTCCTGCGAGTAAGAGTCGTGTTAGTTTATGAGACGGAAAGGGGATGACGGAGGACGAACCATGTCGAAGAGGACGGCGTCAGCACGGAAGATGGTCGATTGCATGATGGTAAGGGTGGATTTGGAGGAGGACGCGGACGGGTGGGGACTAGGTAGTAGATAGAGGTTGAAGGTAGAGTTGTGATGAGGACTCGAGCAGACAACAGCACTCCTTTATACCCGGTTCGAGAGCGTGTTTCGTCATCGCACGAGAAGTGCCAAACAATTGCGATTGTTCAGGTAGGTATCTCGGAAGGCGGAGGATTCAGATGACGAGGAGAGGGAGCGGAAGCAACGGATGTCTCAGCTAAGCCGCTGCACTGCCACCGACCAGCGCGGCATGCACGTGACCGCGATGAGGTTTCGGAGACTGGGGGCAGCGAGTCGGAAGGAATGAAGGGCGATGGACGTCGAGAGAAGTAACATGAATAGAGGGTAATGACTTGCGGAGTGGGCGCGGAGGGTGACAGAAATGTAAACAGAAGACTCGCTTTGCTCTGAGAAGTCAGCGCCCCGTCGGCTAGTGTTTGTACGGGGAAATTTGTACTGAACTTGGGCAGAGAGGTAGAGGCTGGCGAAGGCGGGTTCTACCAGTGCGTCTCTGAAGAGGTCAAACTCGCAGTCGAAGGTGCAGATGTGTGCCAGCGAGAAGGCGCGCCAGGTGACGACGGGGACGCCCTCGACCACGTAGAAAGCGACGACTTGTCGCGATCCGCCCTACTCGACGACTGGAGGCAGATGGTGCATCAATAAACACCTCACGCAGAGCATCGCTATCAGCCTCGGTGGGGACGCGCAATAGAATACAGAAACTGCAGCCGTTCCTGTTCTTCAACGTTGATCGCCCGCCTTCGAAACTAAGCAGGGATTTGTTGCGCATCCAGTTTTCGCGTCTATCCGAAATCAGCTCTTAGGCATATAGCTGAACGTACAGAAAAACACCAAGCAAGTTATGTTTACGACAGAGATAGCAATTTCGTGCCGAACGGCGAGTCCGAGCGAAACGTCGAGCTGCTCGTGACGGTCTTTCTCTCACCGTGACCGACCACGCGCCACGCTCTGACTCATGCTTTATCCGAATTAGGCTTTTGAGATCGATATTTGACTGAAATTTAAAGTCCACAGGGAAGGATTTCTTTTCACTGAAAAGAAATCTTTCCCTGTGGACTTTAGGACTTTCCTGGCGCGCCGGGACAGGGACGAAGCTTCTGATTCCTCACGGGACAAGATATAGTGTACACCGTGCACTTTGCGAACGGCAGCGCAGCTTGACAATGCGTAGGCACACACACTTTCTGTTTGGGCGGTTAAGACATGAAAAGGAGCTTCGATGACTTGGCTGGATCATTGGAATTGAGATGACGGGGTGAGGATACATATGAATAACAGTTATTTTTTATTACTTTGCATTGAACAAAGATGAAAAGAGATGCGTTCCGGATATGAGCATCAGGAAGGAGGAAAGAGGATAGGAAGACAGCACGGGACATGGAGGACAGAATAGGAAGACATGAGGACAGGAGAGGAAGACAGGATATCAAACACGGTGCAAAGCAGAAACAAATCACAGCACACGAAAAGCAAAACAACAAAAAGACGACGGCTCAGTGCTCGACAGTAAATGCCAGCCGCATCCCCTCCCCCGTGCCCTCGGTCCTACACTGCACCTTGCGCATGTCCTCCACGACAAAATGCGCACCACAACCTTCTATTTTACTGCGCTCGTGGCTCGTGCATACTGCAATGACCGTCGCGCCGCTCGCAACACCCGCACGGATCCCAGAGGGGCTGTCCTCAAACACGACGCAACGTTTTGCGTCGAAGCCGAGGCAGGAGGCGGCGAGGAGGAAGGGATCCGGCGCGGGCTTCCCTGCCTTGAGCCGCTTGTCGTCCGCGGTGATGGTTACGGGCGGCGGGGTTATACCGACGCGCGTCATCGCGCCGTAAGCTGTTTGAAAGGCGGGTGAGTTACACTGTGGGAAAAAGTAAGAGAGACGACGAACCATAGGTCTTGGCCCCGCTGGTTGCGACGGCATAGCGTCCGTCGGGTATGCACGCGATCATGTCCTTCACGCCGGGCAGAATGCGAATCGAGCGGTCGACGGCTTCGGACTCCGTCTCCCATGCAGCCTCGATATCAGCTTCCATCGCCTTCGCATTTGCGTGCTTGTCATCGGTGGATTCATCGAACACGGGTAGGGCGGAATCTTCCGAAAGGGCGGAGGCAAGCATGTCTGAGAGACGAGTTGCGAACGAAGGGCGCCGTACGCTAGTAGTGGGGTCGGTGGGGGAGGAGGGAGTGGAGAGTGACCCGCTGCGCGAGGAGAAGGCGGACGTGGGGGAGAATGCCGGTGTCGACTCGCCAGAGTCCAAGCCGGCGCGCGTAGAGAAGCCCGCCGACGACTCTCCGGAGCTGCGGCGGTGCATCTCGCGCTTCTGATACGAGTCGGCAAAGTCGAGAATGGACTGCTCGAAGGCCTCGACGGCGGCGTCCATCGCATGCGCCTTGATCTCCGGGCGGTAGAACGCAAGGTTGTCGATGGCGCGCTTGCCGTGCGTCGCGGCAATGACAGTTTCGGGGTCGAGCCCGAGGTCGACGGCGACGGCGCCCCAAGCGGCCTCAACAGCGGCGATGGAGTCCGTGAGCGTACCATCCTGCGCGAAAGAGGGAGTGTTAGTGGATGGGAGGGAGAGAGGAAGATGGAGGACGGACCATGTCGAAGAGAACAGCGTCAGCGCGGAAGGTGGTCGATGGCATGATGGTAAGGGTGAATTTGGAGGAGGAAGGGGACTGGTAGGGATTTGGTAGTAGGTAGTGGTTGAAGGTAGAGTTGTGATGCGGGCTTAGAGCAGCAACAACGCTCCTTTATACGCAGCTCGAGGGTGTGTTTCGTCATTGCACGAAAAGGGCCAAACAATTGCGATTGTTCAGGTAGGTATCTCGGAAGGCGGAGGATTCAGATGACGAGGAGACGGAGCGGAAGCAACGGATGTCTCAACTAAGCCGCTGCACACTGCCACCGACCCGCACGCCGAGGCCTGCACGTGATCGCGATGAGGTTTCGGAAGGACGGGGGCAGTGAGTAGGGAGGTATGAAGGGGCGATGGACGTCGAGAGAAGTAACATGGATAGAGGGTAAGGGCTGGAGGAGCGGGCGCGGAGGGAGACAACTGAGAAATGTAAACAGAAGACTCGCTTTGCTCTGAGAAGACAGCGCCCCGTCAGCTTGTGTTTGTACGGGGAAATTTGTACGGAACTTGCGCAGAGGTGGAGGCTGGCGAAGGCGCGCTCGTCGGTGCGCCTCTGGAAAGGTCAAACCCGCAATCGAAGATGCAGATGTGTGCCAGCGAGAAGGCGCGCCAGGCGATGACGGGGACGCCCTCGACCACGCAGAAAGCGACGACTTGGCGCGATCCGCCCGACTCACCGACCGAAGGCAGATGATGCGTCAATGAATACCCCACACAGAGCATCGCTAGCAGCCTCGCTGGGAGCGCGCAGATACACGCAGAGGCGCAGAGACTGCAGCATTCCCTGCTCTTCAACGCGACGCGTTCTCGCCTTCTAAGGCAAGCAGGGACTTCATGCGCATCCAGTTTTCGCATCCATCCGAAATTAATTTTTAGGTTATGTAGCTGAGCGCATTCAGTTATGTTTATGCCAGAAGCAGCAAACAGCAATGTAGCAAGCGAGAGTCGAGTCCGAGCAAAGAGCCGAAGCTGCTCACACGTGGCCAATGTGCGCGCGTCTCAGAATCCTGGTCCGTCCACGTCGCGACGCGCAGGGCTCGGTCTCATACTCTATCCGACTTAGACTCTTGAGAGCGATATCTGTCTGAAAAGAGAACTTTGACTTGGGGACTTGGCCTGACACGCCCGGACGGCAAAGCTTCTATTTCCTCACGGGATGAGAAGATATAGCGCACACGATGTGCGCACTTTCGCGAAGGATAGCGCGGCCTGACAATGCCTAGACATCGCGTACTTTCGTTTGGTGGTGAAGCGACGAAGCTGAGACTGGGCAGCATTGGATGTGAGATTGGGATGACGAGGTAAGGATACTTATGAATAACAGTTATTTTGTTTACAATTTCTATATTGCTTTGCACGGCCGAGCAGTTTAGATAAAGAAATCGTAAGAAGATGCGTTGCGGATATGAGCATCGGAAAAGGAAGTGAGGATAGGAAGACATGAGGACAGGAGGGGAAGACATGAAAACAGGATTGGAAGACAGGATATGAAACAAGGTGCAAAGCAGAAACAAATCACAGCACGCGAAAAGCAAAACAACAGAAAGAGGATAGCTCAGTGCTCGACGGTAAATGCCAACTGCATCCCCGCGCCCTCGCCCTCGATCTTACACCGCACCTTGCGCATGTCCTCCACGACAAAATGCGCACCACAGTTTTCTATTTTGCTGCGCTCGTGGCTGGTGCACACAGCGATGACAGTTGCGCCGCTCGCGACGCCCGCGCGGATCCCCGAGGGGCTGTCCTCAAAGACGACGCATCCTTTCGCGTCGAAGCCGAGACAAGACGCGGCGAGGAGGAACGGGTCCGGCGCAGGCTTGCCTGCCTTTAAGCGTTTGTCGTCGGCGGTGATGGTTACGGGCGGCGGGATTATGCCGACTCGGGTCATGGCGCCATAAGCTGTGCGAAAGGCGGATGAGTTACGCTGTAAGAAGGAAGCAGAGGAGATTAATGACGAACCATAGGTATTGGCACCGCTGGTTGCGACGGCGTAGCGCCCGTCGGGTATGCACTCGATCATGTCCTTCACGCCGGGCAGTATGCGGATCGAGCGGTCGACGCTGTCGGCCTCTGTCTCCCACGCGGCCTCGATGTCGGTGTCCGCCTGCTTCTCGTCGGCGTGCTTGTCATCGGCTGACTCGTCGAATACGGGTACGACAGAATCCTCCGGGATGGCGGATGCGAGCATGTCGGAGAGGCGCGCTGCGAAGGAGGGGCGGCGCAGGCCAGTGGAGGGGTCGATGGAAGAGGAGGAGGGCGTGGAAAGAGACCCCGAGCGCGAGGAGAAGGCGGACGTGGGGGACAAGCCCGGTGTCGACTCGCCCGAGTCCGAGCCTGCCGACAACTCTCCGGTGCTGCGACGGCGCGCGGCGCGCTTCTGGAACGAGTCGGCGAAGTCGAGGATAGACTGCTCGAAGGCCGCGACGGCGCCTTCCATCTCGTGGGGCTTGATTTCTGGACGGAATTGCGCGAGGTTGTCGACTGCGCGCTTTCCGTGTGTCGCGGCGATGACGGTTTCGGGGTCGAGGCCGAGGTCGACGGCGACGGCGCCCCAGGCAGCTTCGACGGCGGCGATGGAGTCGGTGAGGGTGCCGTCCATGTCGAAGAGCACGGCGTCGGCGCGGAAGGTGGTCGATGGCATAGTTGCAAGATAAGATAGGCGAATTTCGAGAAAGTGCGAAGAGGAAGTTGAAGGACTTGGTGGGTGGTGGTGGGAAGAGGTAGAGTTGTGATGAGGACTCAAGCAGAAATCAGCGTTCCTTTATACCTTTCTCGAGGACGTATTTCGTCATTGCACTATATTGGGTCGAACAATTAACCAGGTATCTCGGAAGGCGGATGCAAGGAGCGGGAGAGTCTCAGCTCGACCCGCTCGGCGCTCGGCGCTTCGGACTGCTCGCTTGCACGTGACCGTGACGTATCCGGGTGCAGCATCGAGAGTATCGCGCGGCCTTTGTATTTCCCAGACTTGGATTTGGGTGCGGCGCGTGTCGCGCATTGTATGGAGCTGTAGTCTGCATTTATAAGGCGAGAGGTTGGCAGGTCAAAGATTTTATTCGTGGTGTCAGTGTTTTCGAGACAGCTCCCAGGCGGCACACAGCAGGCAAACGATAATTTTGTTACTCCCCTCAACTTCGCTGCATTGTCATCATAGACCATTTCAGAAGTTGACGTGAGGAAGAGCCTGTGTTATGTAGTGCGTTCAAGCTCATGCAATTCATCGAAATCCATGTAATATATAACTGGTAAAACCATGCCGGTCTGCGAACTCTCACCCTGTGCAGACAGATGCTCGTGATGCAGGACTCCAAGCTTATTCATTTCTCTTATGTCTGCCGCGTGTTTTGATCTTAGTCTGTATTAGTTTTATAAATTCAGATTCTCGTGTGTTTATTTGCATTTGGAGGGGTCCAGGTACGCCTGACTGCCTGATATGCACAACGGTATACAACAACTGACTAGGACGGTAAGAGTAATAAATCAACGCATGATCTGCCCGTATGCCCGTACCCATACTTACCCCTTGGAAATGGACCTATACTACCCAACTTGGAAAGCCGATGGCCACGAGGGGACTCACAAGGATTAGACTTCGCGAAGATCATCAACCACGTGTCTTTCAAACGACGATATGGATTATATCTGAAGTACGATAAAAATGTAACGGGCACATGTACACGTTTGAGACGGTCGAAAGGAGATAGGTTACAGGTTACATGTATTCGCTCACGCTAGGAAGAAACCCCCAGACTCCAAAAATCTGAGGTGCGCTTTGTTCTACCGCTTCGCGAAGGTGGGGCTGGGATGTTTTTGTTATTGACTCGGGAGAGTGGGCGGCGGATGGCGAATGGCGATGAAGTCTCTCCAGAGCGCAGGAGAGCCACTGAGGGCAGGATTCAAACTAGTTGAATCGAAGGATACATTGTCTCCACAAGTCCACAAAATGACGATGACGTGCTCTGCTAAATTTTTTGTTGTGCATGGTGCATGTCAGAAGGCGATGAGTAAGTATTTTTTGTTGTTTGGTGTATGTAAAACATATGTGAGCAGTCCGCACCAATCACGATCGGTCTAACCGTCCGCGCCACCAGCCCAAAGCAGACGGGAGCGCGAAAGGCAAGGGCGGAGTGCTGCATCCGGAATAGGTCACGGACTCACGGAGCGGGCGGTGTCGATCTGTGGCGGTGCCTGCCGAGGCGCCGAGTGCCGAGCTGAGACTTCCGCTCCCTCTTCTCGTCATCCGCGCCCCGAGATACTTTGCCTGAATAATTGTTTAACCCGATATCGTGCAATGACGAAATACCTCTGCCGGGATGCGTATAAAAGGGCGCTGATTTCTGCCTCGGTCTTCATCACAACTCTACCTCTTCCCACCACCACCTAACCTTCAACCTCCTCTTCGCACTTCCGCCCTCCTCTCCCCACACAACCACCAAGCCACTTATCCTCCTATCTTATCTCGCAACTATGACATCCACCACCTTCCGCGCCGACGCAGTACTCTTCGACATGGACGGCACCCTCACCGACTCCATCGCCGCCGTCGAAGCTGCCTGGGGCGCCGTCGCCGTCGACCTCGGCCTCGACCCCGAAACCGTCATCGCCGCGACACACGGAAAGCGCGCAGTCGACAACCTCGCGCAATTCCGTCCAGAAATCAAGCCCCACGAGATGGAAGGCGCCGTCGCCGCCTTCGAGCAGTCCATCCTCGACTTCGCCGACTCGTTCCAGAAGCGCGCCGCGCGCCGTCGCAGCACCGGAGAGTCTTCGCCCGGCTTCTCCGCAAGCGCGGGCTCGGACTCGGGCGAGTCGACGCCGGGCTTGTCCCCCACGTCCGGCTTCTCGTCGCGCTCGGGATCTCTTTCCACGCCCTCCTCCTCTTCCATCGACCCCTCCACTGGCCTGCGCCGCCCCTCATTCGCAACGCGCCTCTCAGACATGCTCGCATCCGCCATCCCGGAGGATTCTGTCGTACCCGTGTTCGACGAGTCCGCGGACGACAAGCATGCGGACGAGAAGCAGGCGGACACCGACATCGAGGCCGCGTGGGAGACAGAGGCCGACAGCGTCGACCGCTCGATCCGCATCCTGCCCGGCGTGAAAAACATGATCGAGTGCATACCCGACGGGCGCTACGCCGTCGCTACCAGCGGCGCCAATACCTATGGTTCGTCATTGATCTCCTCTGCTTCCTTCTTACAGCGTAACTCACCCGCCTTACGCACAGCTTATGGCGCCATGACCCGCGTCGGCATAACCCCGCCGCCCGTAACCATCACCGCCGACGACAAGCGGCTCAAGGCGGGCAAGCCCGCACCGGATCCCTTCCTCCTCGCTGCGTCCTGTCTGGGCTTCGACGCAAAACGTTGCGTCGTCTTTGAGGACAGCCCCTCGGGGATCCGCGCGGGCGTCGCGAGTGGCGCGACCGTTATCGCCGTATGTACTAGCCACGAGCGCAGCAAAATAGAAAACTGTGGTGCGCATTTCGTCGTGGAGGACATGCGCAAGGTGCGGTGTAGGACCGAGGGCGAGGGGGCGGGGATGCAGTTGGCGTTTACCGTCGAGCACTGAGCTATCCTCTTCCTGTTGTTTTGCTTTTCGCGTGCTGTGATTTGTTTCTGCTTTGCACCGTGTTTGCTATCCTGTCTTCCAATCCTATCTTCATGTCTTCCCCTCCTGTCCTCATATCTTCCTATCCTCACGTCCCTTTCCGGTGCTCATATCCGCAACGCATCTTCTTACGATTTCTCTGTTCAATTGCTCGGCCGTGCAAAGCAATACAAACCCTTAAACAAAATAACTGTTATTCATATGTATCCTTACCTCGTCATCCCAATTTCACGTCCAATGTTGCCCAGTTTCCGCTTCGTCGCTTCACCACCAAACGAAAGTACGCGGTATCTAGGCGTTGTCAGGCCGCGCTGTCCTTAGCAAGACTGCGCCGTATGCGCTATGCCTTCTCATTTCCGAGGGCACAGAAGTTTCATCCTTGTCCGGGTGCGCCAGGCAAGAGTCTAAGTCGGATAGAGCATGAGACCGAGGCCTGTACGTTGCGGACAGACTCAGGATTCTGAGACGCGCGCACGTTGGCCACGTGTGAGCAGCTCTTTGCTCGAACTCAACTCTCGCTTGCTACATTGCTGTTTGCTGCTTCTGGCACAAACATAACTAGTTGATGCTTTTCTATGCGCTCAGCTACATAACCTAAAAACTGGTTTCGGATGGATGCGAAAACTGGATGCGCATGAAGTCCCTGCTTGTCTTTGAAGGCGAGAACGAGTCGCGTCGAAGAGCAGGAACTGCTGCAGCCTCTGCGTGTATCTGCGTGTCCCAACCGAGGCTGCTAGCGATGCTCTGCGTGGGGTGTTCATCGATACATCATCTGCCTCGAGTCGTTGAGTCGGGCGGATCGCGACAAGCACGCCGCTTCATATGTCGTCAAGGGCGTCCTCGTCGTCGCCTGGCGCGCCTTCTCGCTGACACACATCTGCATCTTCGACTGCGAGTTTGACCTCTCCAGAGGCGCACCAACAGAACGCGCCTTCGCCAGCCTCCACCACGCCTCCACCTCTCTGCCCGAGTTCAGTATAAATCTCCCCGTACAAACACAAGCCGACGGGGCGCTGTCTTCTCAGGGCAAAGCGAGTCTTCTGTCTTCATTTCTGTCTCCCTCCGCGCCCGCTCCTCCAGTCCTTACCTTCTATTCATGTTACTTCTCTCGACGTCCATCGCCCCTTCATACCTCCCTATTCACTGCCCCCGTCTCTCCGAAACCTCATCGCGGTCACGTGCAGGCCTCGGCGTGCGGGTCGGTGGCAGTGTGCAGCGGCTTAGTTGAGACATCCGTTGCTTTCCGCTCCGTCTCCTCGTCATCTGAATCCTCCGCCTTCCGAGATACCTACCTGAACAATCGCAATTGTTTGGCCCTTTTCGTGCAATGACGAAAGACCCCCTCGAACCGGGTATAAAGGAGTGCTGTTGTCTGCTCGAGTTTTCAACACAACTCTACCTTCAACCACTATCTACTACCAAGCCTCTACCCTTTCCCGTCCTCCTCTAAATCCACCCTTACCATCATGCAATCAACCATCTTCCGTGCTGACGCCGTGCTCTTTGACATGGTTCGTCTTCCGTCATCCTCTTTCCCTCTCATTCACTAACCCGACTCTTACTCGCAGGACGGCACGCTTACCGACTCCATCGCCGCCGTCGAGGCAGCCTGGGGCGCCGTCGCCGTCGACCTGGGCCTCGACCCCGAAACTGTCATCGCCGCGACGCACGGCAAGCGCGCCATCGACAACCTTGCGTTCTACCGCCCGGATATCAAGGCGCATGAGATGGATGCCGCCGTCGAGGCTTTTGAGCAGTCCATCCTTGACTTCGCCGACTCGTTCAAGAAGCGCGAGGCGCGCCGCCTCAGTTCCGGAGAGTCGTCGGCGGCGGGCTTCTCTGCGCGTGCCGGCTCGGACTCCGGCGAGTCGACGCCGGTCCTCTCCCCCACATCCGCCTTCTCCTCGCGCAGCGGGTCACTCTCCACACCCTCCTCATCCGACGATCCCTCCACTGGCGCACGGCGCCCCTCCTTCGCAACACGCCTCTCCGACATACTCGCCTCCGCCATTTCGGAGGATTCCGTCCTTCCCGTGTTCGACGAATCCACCGACGACAAGCACGTTGACGAGAAGCAGGCGGACGCCGACATCGATGCTGCATGGGAGACGGAGGCAGACGCCGTCGACCGCTCGATCCGCATCCTGCCCGGCGTGAAGGACATGATCGAGTGCATACCCGATGGGCGGTATGCCGTCGCAACCAGCGGGGCCAAGACATACGGTTCGTTTTCCTTTCCTTTGGCTTTCTTACAGCGTAACTGACCCCGCATCTCGCACAGCCTACGGCGCAATGACGCGCGTCGGTATAACCCCGCCGCCCGTGACGATTACTGCAGACGACAAGCGGCTCAAGGCAGGCAAGCCCGCGCCAGATCCCTTCCTCCTTGCCGCCTCCTGCCTCGGCTTCGACGCAAAACGTTGCGTCGTGTTCGAAGACTCTCCGAGTGGCATCCGCGCGGGCGTCGCGAGTGGTGCGACAGTCATCGCTGTGTGCACGAGCCACGAACGCGCGAAGATAGAAGGGTGTGGCGCACATTTCGTTGTGGACGATATGCGCAAGGTGCGATGTAGGACCGAGGGCGAGGGCGCGACGGTACAGCTTGTGTTCACTGTCGAACATTGAATCGGTTGCTCCTCTGCTATTTTTTCTTTTCCTTTCATGTGCTGTGATTTGTTCCTGCTCTGCGCCGTGGATTGTTCTGCTTGATATCCCGTCTTCATATCCTCCTATCCTGTTTTCCGGTGCGCCGTCCTGTCTTCCTATCCTCTTCCTCCTTTTCCTATGTCCCCGCTTTCATATTCGCGTCACATTTGTTTCGAATTGAAAATCAATATAAAAATCACCACATAACTGTTATTCATATATATCCTTGCTTTGTCATTCCAATCTCACATGCAATGATCCAGCCGACCCGTCCAATCTCCACCGCTTCCCTTCACCGTTCAAACGAAAGTGTGTGTGGTTGCCTGTCAGGCCGCGCTATCCTTCGCAAGGGTGCGCGGTGTGCGCTATTTCTTCTCATCCCGTGAGGAAACAGTAGCTTTGTCATCTGGGCTCGCCAGGCAAGTCCTCAAGTCGACAAAGAATCCTTTCTTCTCAGACTTTTATCGCTCGCAAGATCCCAAAAGTCGAATAAAACATGAGACAGAGCATTGCGTGTGGTGAGAGACCGACGCGAGCAGCTTCAACTCGGCTTTTCGCTCGGACTCGGCGTTCAGTGCTAAATTATTGATTGCTGCCTCTGGAGCAAACATAACTTGTTTGATATGCGCTCAGCTACATAACCTAAGAACTGGTTTCGGATGGATGCGAGAACTGGATGTACAACAGATCCCGGCCTGGCTTCAAGGGCGAGAACGACTCAGGCTTTTGAAGAGCAGAAACGGCTGCCGACTCAGCTCGTCTCCGTCGAGGCTGCTAGGGGCACTCCGTGTGGTACGCTCAGCGATGCATTATCTGCCTCCATTCGCTGAGCCCGAGTAAGTTCGCCGCTGCGTCATGAGTCAGCGCTCGCCATTGTCGACCTTTGGCCGCATCTGCGCACAGAATCGGAATCGAGGTGATACAAGACATCGCCGCTACGTTTTCGCAAGGTTTTCCGCAGCTTCAGCTCGGCGCCGCTGACTGTGTGCTCGAGGGCGCCTCCGTCGTCGCCTGGCAGTGGCATCCTCCCGACTCGCTGACCCCCAAACTCCATCGCGGTCACGTGCAAGCGGCGTGTGGATCGGTGGCAGTGCTAAGACCTCAGTTGCTTCCGCTCCCTCTCCTCGTCATCTGAATCCCTGCATCCGCCTCCCGAGACCCCTACTTGAATAGTCGCAATTGTTTGGCGCTTTCCATGCAATGATGACAGACGCCCTCGAGCCGGGTATAAAGGAGTGCTGCTGCTGCTCTAAGCCCGCATCACAACTCTACCTTCAACCGCCATCTACTATCAAGTCTCTTCTCCAACCTCTTCTCCAACCTCTAACTCGCCTCTCACATCCAAACCCGCTTTATCAAGATGCCATCGACTACCTTCTACGCCGATGCTGTCCTTTTTGACATGGTCCGTCTCCATCTCCATCTCTAATTTTCATTCACTAACATCACCTCTTACAGGACGGTACGCTTACCGATTCCATCGCCGCCGTCGAGGCAGCCTGGGGCGCCGTCGCCGTCGACCTCGGGCTCGACCCTGAAACTGTTGTCTCCGCGACGCATGGCAAGCGCGCCATCGACAACCTTGCGTTCTACCGCCCGGAGATTAAAGCGCACGAGATGGATGCCGCCGTCGAGGCCTTTGAGCAGTCCATCCTCGACTTCGCGGACTCCTTCAAGAAACGCGAGGCCCGCCGCCGCAGCTCTGGAGACTCGTCGGCGGGCCTCGCTGCGCGCACCGGCTCGGACTCCGGAGAATCGACACCAGCCCTATCCGACACATCTGCCTCCTCGCGGAGTGGCTCGTTCTCCACGCCGTCCATCCCCTCCTCTTCTTCCTCCAATAATTCCACCACTGGTGCACGGCGTCCTTCGTTCGCGACGCGCCTCTCCGACATGCTCGCCTCGGCCCTCCCGGAAGATTCCATCCTTCCCGTGTTCGGCGAATCCACCGACGACAAGCACGCCGACGAGAAGCAGGCGGACGCCGACATCGAGGCAGCGTGGGAGACAGAGGCGGGCACGGTCGACCGCTCGATTCGCATTCTGCCCGGCGTGAAGGACATGATCGAGTGCATACCCGATGGGCGGTATGCGGTTGCTACCAGCGGGGCGAAGACATACGGTATGCAATATTCTCTCTTCCCTTTCATTTTACAGTGTAACTGATCACTTTCACACAGCTTATGGAGCCATGACCCGCGTCGGCATCACCCCGCCGCCCGTGACCATCACTGCAGACGACAAGCGGCTCAAGGCAGGCAAGCCCGCGCCAGACCCCTTCCTGCTCGCCGCGTCATGTCTCGGCTTCGACGCAGTACGTTGCGTCGTCTTTGAAGACTCGCCCTCGGGGATCCGCGCGGGCGTCGCGAGTGGCGCAACAGTCATCGCTGTGTGCACGAGTCACGAGCGCAGCAAGATCGAAGGCTGCGGTGCGCATTTCATCGTTGAGGATATGCGTAATGTTCGGTGTAGGACCGAGGGCGAGGGCACGACGACGCAGCTTGTGTTTACTGTCGAGCACTGAGTCGGTTGCTCTTCTACTATTTGTTTTACCATTCACGTGCTGTGATTTGTTCCTGCTATGCACCATTGATTGTTCTATTTGATATCCTGTCTTCTATCCTCTTCCCTCTTTTCCCATGTCCTCACTCTCGTATCCGCCTCACATTTTGTTCCGTTTTGAAAATCCATATAAACATCATCACATAACTGTTATTCATATATATCCTTACCCTGTCATTCCCAGCTCACATGCAATGATCCAGTCGACCCGTTTAATCTAAGTGTAAATATTAAGACCGCACTATCCTTCGCAAGAGCGCGCGGTGTGCGTTATATCTTCTCGTCCCTTGAGGAAACAGAGGATTTGTTGTCTGGGCGCGCCAGGCAAATTCTCAAGTCAACAGAGAAAGGTTTCATATAAGACCGGTATCGCTCTCAAAATTATGATGACCAATCGAGCGTTCAAGAAGTCGAGCGTCCTCTTCCTTCCCATCGATATGCTTGCGCCTTAACCTCCAGCATCATCCGCCTCGGACACCATTTTGCGTCGTCGAGCTCAGCTTCAGCGCTTCAGCATCCACGTTCTACGGGTTAGCTTTCGACATCGAAGAGACTGAAACCCTCTCGCATGCGCGCGCGCACATTTGTTGTCCCATCGATCTACTCTGATGAGCTGAAACTGACATCGGTAGGGATATGCGACCGCAGGTGCATTGGCCAGTCACGATTTGTCGCCGTTACCATGTGTCTTGAATGGGCTACCCCGATCGTGAGCTCTAAGTCCTTTCTCGCCTTAGGGCGCGTTGTTCTCAACATTTATACTGCTCGCGCACAGCGTCGTCATTGCGTCCCAACATTGACATACAGTATGGCGGGATCTCAGGTATGTCTACATAGTTAATGAAATCAGGATCCGCTGGTCGTCGCATTTCTATATTCTCCTTTCAGTTTGTTGCGGCGCGCCGAGCTACCGATCTTCGCGATAAGGGGCGCGCTGCGCGATTCCTGTTTTTGCTCAATTGCACAAGTACGGTGGACGATCTGTGTTCCAAACCCGCACCTTGTCGACGAATCGCCCCACGATTTAGTTGAATAAGTGATGTACTGTTTTCTTTGACGTGGGGCTGATGCGAGAGTGTAAGACGACGGCGCGGGTGCGACCGCACGGCTCCTGTTCGTGATCGTCTACACTGAAAAGAGGCGGCGGGCCGCCGGTCGCGTATGAATGCGATCTATCATTTTCTCTCTAGCTTATTCTGGAGTGTGCGCTCTCTCCCTGTCATTCAAATGGCGCGTTAACGACAGCGCCGCTGAAGCCCACTCGCAGCTGGAATACTCTTCGCCCCGCGCAGAACTCCGTTCAACGTCTCGGCCGTCGGACTTGGACACTCTGTAAAAGTGAATGAAGGACGTGCGTGAGTAATAAAATGTATTGGTTCTACGCGGGTTGCGAGACCTTGGCGAGTTAGGTGGGGCGCAGGCGTGGCAGGTCCGGGCACTCCCGTGTTCATGCACGTAGTTGCGTTTCCTGCTTTCTACTGCTCGTTTTCTGACTTCCGTTCGGCTGAATCCTATTCGTTCTTACTTTGCTTCATTATTTTCCCGTGCGCCACGGCTGATGTGCCCTGTGTGCCCTCCCGTGCTTGATTTCTCCCCGCGCCAAGTCAGAAGCTCCGCGCGCTTCGGGTGTCGCGTTGTTTAATCTGGGAGCTATTTCTCTAGGAATCGAGGGTACGATTCAATCAGGTCTATCTCTTCAAATAGTTTATGTTTGTATGCCAATGGAATATATTGCTATCGTAATGCTTCAGTATCAATGGGAACAAAAGGGCGACCATATTATATCAAACAAAATACATATGTATGTACGTGCAAAACTACCCTCATAGTTCAAACCTACAGATTTGAGAAATCGAAAAACGTAGGGGACGAGGTAGACGTTGCGCATTATTGTACACTGATAGAAGAGAGGTATAGCGAAGTAAGGAGGATCGATATGAAAGGCCCCAAACCAGGACTGCACCCGCGCCTTTACTTTTTAAAGCACTCGATCAGAAATACCGAATGCTGCCTTCTCGATTCGATTGAAGGCAAAATTTTATATTCCTGTTGGCGAAAGACGAAAGGCGCGGGGTGTGTGGTTCGGTGCTTTGGAGGTATCGAGCTCTGAGGACGGAGGGGGAAAAAAGAGAGAAAGGAAAGAAAGAGACAGAGAAAGAAAAAGAAAGAAAAACAGGCAGACGTCGACTCGAGAGAATACCTGTAGCTGTCGCTCTCCCTATCCATTGAGATCTACTGCTGGATCGCTCTTCTGTGTGCCCGCCGTCGGCTGCGGACTCACGCCGCCCACCCCGGCGAATTGAAAAAAATATGCATTTTCCGTGTACCGCATGGCGAAAGTCTTTGCATACGGTACAGTCGGCCTCGCATATGTGGACATGGGGGTGAAGCGGCGAGAGGCAGCCTGAGCAGAGGCAATACTGATCATGGGAGGTTAGAGAAAGGGGTGAAGTCGATAGAAACGGAAAGTGAAGCTGGAAAGAGACCGGCCCTAAATTCCCTTTGTATGGTTTGCAAGTGACCTCAGCGTCCCACCCTGATCAACTATACTTCGCTACGAGCGGCGCTCTCGCCTTTCTGTGCACTCAGATACATAAAGTACGGACTTGGACGTGTTTGCGATGGTTGTGAAATTTGGTTGCGCAGCAAGTTTCGTTGTCTATGAAGGCCAGAGCGACTCGCGTCAAAGAGAAAAAACGGCTGCAGCTTCCAATCGCTGAAACGTGTGGATCGCGGCAAACCTACCGCTACATTATGTGTCGGCGCTCGTACGCGTCGGGCCCTCTGATCGTGTCTGCGCACGGAATTGGTTCGAGATGCTGCATGGACATCATCGGCTATGCTTGCGCGAGTCTTCTCACAGTTTGGCTGGTCGAAGGCGCATTCATCGTCCTCTGGCGCGCTTTCTCGTTGGCCTACATCCACACTTTTGATAGCGACGTCGGCTTCTCCAGAAGCGCACATAAACGCTCCTACTACAACATCCTCATTTCTGTCCGAGTTCAGTTCAAATTCCCCTGCGCCAGTCCACACTCCGACGGTGGGCGCCGTCGACTCAAACAAAATTGTGTCTTCTTCTCACATTTCTGCATCGCTGCAAAACAGCTCAGCTCTTCCTTCATCTCTGCTTATGTTTTGCTTCTCTGTGTCCATTGCACGCTCAAATCTCCCGACGCGCCGCCCCAGTCTTAGCTCGAGAACTGGACTTCATCGCAGTCACGTGCATGAAGCGGCAGTGCCGATCAGTGGCAGTGCGGCGGATCAGCCGCTGAGACCTCAGTTGCTTCCGCTCCCTCTCTGAAACCTTGCATCCGCCTCCCGCGACCCTACTTGAAGAATCGCAATTGTTTGGTGCTTTCCGTGCGATGCCGAGACACGCCCTCGAGCTGGGTATAAAGGAGCGTTGCTGTCTACTCGAGTCTTCATCACAACTCTACCTTCAACCACCATCTACTACCAAGTCCCCACCCGTCCCCGTCCTCCTTTGGATTCACCCTTACCATCATGCAATCGACCACCTTCCACGCCGACGCCGTCCTCTTCGACATGGTCCGTGTCCCCCACACCCTCTCTCCCTCCCAATTCACTAACATCTCCTCTTTCTCGCAGGACGGCACCCTTACCGACTCCATCGCCGCCGTCGAGGCCGCATGGGGCGCCGTCGCCGTTGACCTCGGGCTCGACCCCGAAACTGTCATCGCCGCGACGCACGGCAAGCGCGCCATCGATAACCTTGCGTTCTACCGCCCCGAAATCAAAGCGCATGAGATGGACGCCGCCGTCGAGGCTTTCGAGCAGTCCATCCTCGACTTCGCGGACTCGTTCAAGAAGTGTGCTGAGCGCCGCGCAATTGGATGTGAGTCAAGCGAGTCTGGCTTTGGCGAGTCGACCCCCGCGCTCTCCCCCACGTCCGCCTTCTCGCGCTCTGGGTCTCTTTCCACGCCATCCTCCCCCACCGACCCCACTACTGGCGCACGGCGCCCCTCCTTCGCAACACGCCTCTCCGACATGCTCGCCTCCGCCATCCCCGAAGATTCCGTCCTTCCCGTGTTCGACGAATCCATCGACAAGAAGCGGGCGTACGCCGACATCGAGGCTGCGTGGGAGACGGAGGCGGACGCCGTCGACCGCTCGATCCGCATTCTTCCCGGGGTGAAGGACATGATCGAGTGCATACCCGACGGACGCTACGCCGTCGCTACCAGCGGTGCAAAGACCTACGGTTCGTCGTCTCTTCTCTACTTTCTTTCCAGTGTAATTGACCATCTTCCGCACAGCGTACGGCGCGATGACCCGCGTCGGGATCACACCGCCGCCCGTAACGATCACCGCGGACGACAAGCGGCTCAAGGCGGGCAAACCCGCGCCGGACCCATTCCTCCTCGCCGCCTCCTGCCTTGGCTTCGACGCAAAACGCTGTGTCGTGTTCGAGGACTCTCCGAGCGGCATCCGTGCGGGCGTCGCGAGTGGCGCGACGGTTATTGCCGTGTGTACTAGCCACGAGCGCAGCAAGATCGAGGATTGCGGTGCGCATTTTGTCGTTGAGGATATGCGCAAGGTCCGGTGTAGGACCGAGGGCGAGGGCGCGACGACGCAGCTTGTTTTTACTGTCGAGCACTGAGCCGGTTGCTCTTTTGCTATTTGTTTTCCCTTTCATGTGCTGTGATTTGTTCCTGCTATGCACCATGGATTGTTTTGCTTGATATCCTGTCTTAATATCCTCCTATCCTGTTCTTCTGTGCGCTGTCCTGTCTTCCTATCCACTCCCCCTTTTTGCTCTCACTCTCATGTCCGCGACAATTTTGTTCCGATTTGAAAATCATTATAAAAATTATCACATACTGTTATTCATATATATGCATACCTTGACATTCCAATGCAATGATCCAGCCTATCCGTCCAATCTACCCTTCATCTCTTTACCGTTCAAAGAATGTATGTGAGGCCGCGCTATCTTCCACAAGGGCGCGCGGTGTGCACTATATCTTCCCATTCCGTGAGAAAACACAAGCTTTGTCGTTCGGGCGTGCCAGGCAAGTCCTCAAGTCAACAGAGAATAGTTTCATTTCAGACAGACACCACTCTTAAGAGTTCCAAGCTAGATAAAGCACGACACCGAGCGCTGCTCGTAGCTGCGTGTCGTTATTAACGGTGGGGAGAAGAGGACTCATGCTCTGAGCCACGCAACATTCTCGACACTGCGCGGCCGCCCACGGTGACTCGAAGGATGCATCGATTCCAGACGTTCCGTTGAAGGTCACGGACAGAGGTCTCCTCTTGATGGTCCCGACGCACATGACATCGGTTACCCTCGCCGACAGCCTGCTCTTCATGCAGCGACGAAGAGACGCCAAACACGTCGGAAGGCTGATAAATCTCATTTTCCGACCTCTGTGGTTGACTGGGCTTGAAGTAGGAAGGGAACAGACCATTGAGAACCGTGTCGCTTCTGTCCAACCAGGCAATGACCGCGAACGGCCCAGCTGACTTACGCCTCAACGTAAGACCCATTCTCCATGTCCTTTGGATTGACACTTCGCGAGTGCGAGAAACGTTTGCGTAGGACATGCCCATCGAGGTTCGCCGGAATGTATCGCGACGCACACTTATGGGAAAGACGCCGCCTCAAGGGCCACGCAGGTCGGCTGTATTAGCCATGACAGTTGAATTGAGATCGAACTCAGACTGGTGATTCCGAGCTGGATGCAGCGGGAGGAAGAGCTTTATGCTCGTGGCACACTTTAGGTCGCGGCGCGAATGGCGACAGCGACACTGATGACCAATTGAGCCTTTCAGGTATGTAAGTAAGCTTCAAGAAGCCGAGCGTCCTCTTCCTTCTCATCGATATGCTTGCGCAGTAACATCCAGCATCATCCGCTTCGGACACCGTCGAGCTCGGCTTCAGCGCTTCAGCTTCTGTTGTCTCATCAATGTACGTCGATGAGCTGAAACTGATCCTAGCAAGGATATGCGATCGCACGGTGCATCGGCCAATCACGATTGCCTCGAGCGTGCTGTCTCGATGGTGAGCTCTGGTTCCCTCTTCCTTTTTCACCCTCGTGCGCCTCGTTCTCAATATTTATACTATTCTCGCACAGCGTCGTCATTGCGCCCTATCATTGACACACCGTGGGGCGTGATCTCAGGTATGTCTGCATATTAACTGAAGTCAGGGATCCCTAATCAACCGCATTTCTATACTTTCTTTTCAGTTTGTTTCAGCGGAGGATCGAGATAGTGATCTTTGCGATAAGGGTCGCAGCGCGATTTCTGTCTTTTCTCAATTTCACGAGTACGGTGGACGTCTCGAGCACTTTATGGTGCTTATCGCTCGACGATCTGTGTTCCAAACCCGCGCTTCGTCGACGCGATTTAGTCGGACAAGTGATGCACTGTTTTCTTTGACGTGGGCCTTTCTGCGCCTTCCTTGACAACGGTGCATTTCGGCACTGATGGTACGGTAGCGCGGGTATGGCAACGCGGCGTCTGTCAGCGATCATCTACACCGCAAAGAAGCGGCGGGCGGCCGGTCGCGGTCGAACGCGATCTATCATTTTCTCTCTAACTTATTCTAGAGTACGCGGAGGCACTGTACGCGCACTCTCCCTGTCCTTCAAATGGCGCGTTAACGACAGCACCGTTAAAGCCCGCTCGCAGCCGGGATACTCTTTGCCCCGCGCAGGACTTTGTTCGACCTCTCGGCCGTCGGACTTGGCCACTTTGTAGAAGTGACTGAAGGACGTGCGTGACCTGCAATACAGGTCTTTGTGTGGGCTGCGAGGCCTTGGCGAGTTGGGTGGGGGCGCAGGCGGTGGCAAGCACGGGCACTCCCGTGTTCATGCACGTAGTTGCGTTTCCTGCTTTCCGCTGCTCGTTTTCTGACTTCCTTTCCGGTTGTTCTTGTTCGCTTCATTCTTTCCCCGTGCGCCACGGCTAGTATGACATGTGCGCCCTCCCGTACACGCGCTTGGGGAGTCGCGTTGTTTGATCTGGAAGTTGTTTCTCTAGGAATCGCGAGAAATAGTAGTATGTTTATATATCAATGGGATATATTGTTATCATAATACTTCAATATCAATGGGAACAAAAGGGCGACCATATTATATCGATCGAAATACATACGTACGTGCAAGCTACGCTCAAAGTGCAAAACCTACAGGATTAAACAATCGAAGAACGAAGGAAACAAGGTAAACGCGTTGCATTCTTGTACGATGAAATAGGAGAGCTATAGCGAAGTAAGGAGGATCGATATGAAAAGCCCCAAACCAGGAGACTGCGCCCGCGCCCCCGATATCCAAGAACTCCAGAAATACCAAATGCTGCCTTTCGATTATATTGAAGGCAGATTTTGCGATTCCTGTTGGCGAAAGACGAAAGGCGCGGGGTGTGTGGTTCGGTGCTTTGGAGGTATCGAACTCTAAGGACGGAGGGAAAAAAGGGAGAGAAAGGGGGAAAAAAGAAACAGAGCGAGAAAGAAAAAGACAAGCAGGCAGATATTGACTCGAGAGAACACCTGTAGCTGTTGCTCTCCCTATCCATTTAGATCTACTGCTGGATCGCTCTTCTGTGTGTCCGCCGTCGGCTGCAAGACTCACGCCGCCCACTCGGAGTCACGACAATCATGATGCGTTTTCCGTGTACCGCATGGTGAAATTCTTTTCATACGGTACAGTCGGTTTCGCAGATGTGGACATTGGGGTGAAGCGGCGAGAGGCAGCCTGAGCAGTGGTGACACTGATCATGGGAGGTTAGAGAAAGGGGTGAAATCGATAGATCCGTGAAGTAAAGCCGGAAAGAGACCGGCCCTAAATTCTCTTTGTCGCGTCTGCAACCTACTTCACATGCTCTGCTCGCGCCCGCGTCAACGAAACAGAAAACTATGGTTTGCGAGCGATATCAGCGTCCCGCCGTCACCAACCATGCTCAGCTGCGAGCAGCGCCCCTGCCTTTCTGTATGCTCAGCTACATCAACTAAGAACTTGGACGTGGTTGCGATGGTCGTGAAGGTCGTGAAAACTGGTTGACAAGCAAGTCTCTGCTTATTTTCGAAGACGAAAACGGCTCGCGTCGAAGAGCAGAAACGGCTGCAGTCTCCGTGTCTCTGTCGAGGCTGCTAGCAGCGTTTTCTGTGGGACACTCATCCGCCTCCAACCGCTGAGTCGAGCGGATCGCGACAAGTCCGCCGCTGCATTATGTGTCGGCGCTCGCGCGTGTCGGCCCCTTCGGCTGCACCTGCGCATGGGACCGGTTAGAGGAGATGCACGGACGTCGTCAGCTATGCTTGCGCGAGTCTTTTCACAGTTTGAGCTCCTCGTGCTGTCGTTTGAGTGGACGAGGACGCCTCCGTTGTCCTCTGGCATGCCTTCTCACTGGCGTGCATCCGCGTCTTCGACAGCGACTTCGGCTTCCCCAGAGGCGCACAGTCAGAAAGCGCCTACTACAGCATCCACATTATCTCTCAGCGCGCCGCCCCCAGTCTCAGCCGCCTCTTTGACAAAACCTGAGAATTGGACCTCACAACAGTCACGTGCATTCGACGGTACTGCCGATCAGTGGCAGTGCAGCGGATCAGCCTCTGAGACCACTGTTGCTTCCGCTCCCTCTCCTCATCATCTGAGTCCTCCGCCTTCCGAGATACTTACATGAACAATCGCAATTGTTTGGCGCTTTCCGTGCAATGACGAAAGACCCCCACGAGCTAGGTATAAAGGAGTGCTGCTGTAGGCCCGAGTCCTCATCACAACTCTACCTTCAACCGCCATCTGCTGCCAAGTTCCCTTCCCATTTCCATCCTCCAAATCCACCCTTACCGTTATGCAATCGACCACCTTCCGTGCTGACGCCGTCCTCTTCGACATGGTTCGTTCTCCCTCTTCCTCTACCCCTCCCAATTCACTAACATCTCCTCTTTCTCGCAGGACGGCACACTCACGGACTCCATCGCCGCCGTCGAGGCCGCCTGGGGCGCCGTCGCCGTTGACCTGGGCCTCGATCCCGAAACCGTCATCGCCGCGACGCACGGCAAGCGCGCCATTGACAACCTTGCGTTCTACCGCCCGGAGATTAAAGCGCACGAGATGGATGCCGCCGTCGAGGCCTTTGAACAGTCCATACTCGACTTTGCCGATTCGTTCCAGAAGTGTGCTGAACGCCGCGCGTCAGGCTCTGAATCGAGCGAGTCTGGCTCCAGCGAGTCGACCCCCGCGCTTTCCCCTACGTCCGCCTTCTCGCGCTCTGGGTCTCTTTCCACGCCATCCTCCCCCACCGACCCCAAAACTGGCGCACGGCGCCCCTCCTTCGCAACACGCCTCTCCGACATGCTCGCCTCGGCCCTCCCGGAGGATTCCGTCCTTCCCGTGTTCGACGAATCCATCAACAAGAAGCGGGCGTACGCCGACATCGAGGCTGCATGGGAAACGGAGGCCGACAGCGTCGACCGCTCGATTCGCATCCTCCCTGGTGTGAAGGACATGATCGGGTGCATACCCGACGGTCGCTATGCCGTCGCAACCAGCGGGGCCAAGACATACGGTTCGTTTCCCTTTTTTGGGGGCTTTCTTACAGCGTAACTGACACGCCTTTCGAACAGCTTACGGCGCGATGACGCGCGTCGGCATCACCCCGCCGCCCGTGACCATCACCGCGGATGACAAACGCCTAAAGGCAGGCAAGCCTGCGCCGGATCCGTTCCTCCTCGCCGCGTCATGTCTCGGCTTCGACGCAAAACGTTGCGTCGTCTTTGAAGACTCGCCATCGGGCATCCGCGCGGGTGTCGCGAGCGGCGCGACGGTCATCGCTGTGTGCACTAGTCACGAGCGCAGCAAGATCGAAGGCTGCGGCGCGCATTTTGTCGTTGAGGATATGCGCAAGGTCCGGTGTAAGACCGAGGGCGAGGGCGCGACGACGCAGCTTGTTTTTACTGTCGAGCACTGAGCCGTCGTCTTCCTGCTATTGTTTCCTTTCTTGTTATGTGATTTGTTTCTGCTGTGCACCGCGGATTGCTCTGCTTGATATCCTGTCTTCATATCCTCCTATCCTGTTCTTCTGTGCGCCTTTCTGTCTTCTATCCTCTTTCCTCTTTTCCCATGTCCTCACTCTCATATCCGCCTCACATTTTGTTCCGAGTTGAAAACCAATATAAACACCATCATATAACTGTTATTCATGTATCCTGACCTTGTCATTTCAATCTCACATGCAATTATCCAGCCGACTTTTTTTTCCAACCTCCCCTTCATCGCTCAGACGAAATCAAGTATGATCAACTATCAGTTCGCGAGAGAGCGCGGTGTGCGTTATATCTTCTCATCCCTTGAGGAAACAGACGCTTTGTCACCTGGGCGCGTCAGGTAAGTCGACAATTCGACAAAGAAGTCTTTATTTTCAGCAAGAATTTGATTCCGAGAGCTCCAAGTCGGATAAAGCACGATACAAAGCGCTGCTCGTGGCTGTACGTCATTATCAACGGTAGGACGAAGAGGGCTCAGGGCTCTGAGCCGCGCGACACTCCTGACACTGCGCGGCCCACGGTGACTCGAAGGATGCATCGATTGCAGACGTTCCGTTGAAGGTTACGGACAGAGGTCTCCTCTCGATAGTCCGATGCACATGTCGTCGGCTATCTCGCCACTAGGCTGCTCTTCATACAGCGTCGCGTTGCGATGGGGAGACACCAAACGCGTTGGATGGCAAATAAACCTTGTTTCCGAAACTGTATTTTGAAGTAGGAAGAACAGACCATTGAGGGCCTTGCCGCTTCTGTCCAACCAGGCGATGACCGCGAGCAGGCCAACTGAGATGGCCCCCGTCATGGCCTGAGACCATTCTCCGTGTCGCCTTTGGATTGAGACTGCGCGATTGAGACTGCGCGAGAGCGAGATACGTTTGCGAAGGACATGCCCAATCGAGCTGGAACGTATCGCGACGCACGCGTATGGGAAAATCGCCGCCTCGGGGTCTGCCGTGATGGCCGTGTAAAACGGTGATCCGGAACTGGCTACAGCAGATGAAGAGGTCTATGCTCGCGACATGTCGCGCGCGGCACGAATGGCTGTTCCGCTTCGACATGGACGCAACACGGACGTCGAGCTCGAGTTCAAGACCGACTCTGAGATAATGTTTCTGGAACGCGATAAACTGCGTAGCTGACGTCCGCTGTAGGCCTGGATGGTGGGTCTAGCACTATTAATTGCAGACGGCGACACCGATGACCAATCGAGCCTTTCAGGTAAGTAAGCTTCAAGAAGCCGAGCGTCCTCTTCCTTCTCATCGATATGCTTGCGCAGTAACATCCAGCATCATCCGCTTCGGACACCGTCGAGCTCGGCTTCAGCGCTTCAGCTTCTGTTGTCTCATCAATGTACGTCGATGAGCTGAAACTGATCCTAGCAAGGATATGCGATCGCACGGTGCATCGGCCAATCACGATTGCCTCGAGCGTGCTGTCTCGATGGTGAGCTCTAATTCCCTCTTCCTTTTTCACCCTCGTGTGCCTCGTTTTCAATATTTATACTATTCTCGCACAGCGTCGTCATTGCGCCCCATCATTGACATACAGTAGGGCGGGATTTCAGGTATGTCTGCATATTTAATGGAGTCAGGATCTGCTGGTCAATTGCATTTCTATACTTTATTTTCAGTCTGAGGATCGAGCTGCTGATCTTCGCGATAAGGGGCGTGCAGCGTGATTTCTGTCTTTTCTCAATTGCACAAGTACGGTTGGACGTCGCGAATGTTATCGCTCGACGATCCGCGTTCCAGACCCGCGCCTTTGTATACAGATCGCCCCACGATTAGTCGAACAAGCGCTATACTGTTTTCTTTGACGTGGGTCCTCTGTCTCCGTCAACAGCGCGGGTACGGCAGCGCGGCTTCTGTCCGCGATCATCTACACAGCAAAAAAGAGACGACGGGCCGCCGGTCGCGGACGAACGCGATCTATCATTTTCTCTCTAACTTATTCTAGAGTACGCGGAGGCACTAGCGCGTGCTCTCCCTGTCCTTCAAATGGCTTAACGACAGCACCGCTGAAGCCTGCTCGCAGTCGGGATACTCTTCTCCCCGCGCAGAACTCCGTTCGACCCTCTAGTCATGCACGACCGTCGGACTGGCCACTCTTGAAGGACGTGCGTGACTCCTCAAACAGTGTTTCTGCGCGGGCTGCGGGGACCTTCGCGAGTCGGGCAGTGGCAGGCACGGGCACTCCCGTGTTCATGCACGTAGTTGCGTTTCCTGCTTTCCGCTGCTCGTTTTCTGACTTCCTTTCCGCTTGTTCTTGTTCGCTTCATTCTTTTCCCGTGCGCCACGGCTAGTATGACATGTTCCGCCATCCCGTACACGCGCTTGGGGTGTCGCGTTGTTTGATCTGGAAGTTGTTTCTCTAGGAATCGAGAAATAGTTTTATGTTTATATATTAATGGGATATATTGTTATCATAATACTTCAATATCAGTGGGAACAAAAGGGCGACCATATTATATCGATCGAAATACGTATGTACGTGCAAGCTACGCTCAAAGTTCAAAACCTATAGAATTAAACAATCGAATAACGAAGGAGACAAGGTAGACGCGGTGCATTCTTGTACGATGAAATAGGAGAGCTATAGCGAAGTAAGGAGGATCGATATGAAAGGCCCCAAACCAGGACTGCGCCCGCGCCCCCGATATCCAAGAACTCCAGGAATACCAAATGTTGCCTTTCGATTCGATTGAAGGCAGATTTTGCGATTCCTGTTGGCGAAAGACGAAAGGCGCGGGGTGTGCGGTTGGGTGCTTTGGAGGTATCGAGCTCTAAGGACGGAGACGAGGGAGAGAAAGGAACGAATGAAAGAAAGAAACAGAGAAAGAAAGAAAAAGACAAAAAGACAGATATCGACGCCAGAGAATCCCTGTAGTCATCGTTCTCCAGATCCATTGAGATCTGCTGCTAGATTGCCCATCTGTGCGCTCGTCGTCGGCTGCGGGACTCACGCCGCCCGCTCCCAATCATGGCAAAACAGATATGCGTTTTCCGTGTACTGCATGGTAGAATTCTTTTCATACGGTACAGTCGACCTCGCAGATGCAGACACGGGGGCGAAGCGGCGAAAGGCAGCCTGAGCAGAGACAACACTGATCATGGGAGGTTAGAGAAAGGGGTGGAGTCGATAGATCCGAGAAGTGAAGCTGGAAAGTGACCGGCCCTAAACTCTCGCTATCGCGATCGATACGCATTTCTGCAACCTGCATGCTCGCGCCAACATGCCCCGTCAACGATCCAGTAACCTATGTATACTTTGCGAGTGATCTCAGCATTCTGCGTCGCTGATTAGAAACGAGCCTCGGACATCCAAGAGCACCGGGCGCCGTTTTTCGACAAGCAGTGTATCCTTCAAACGTCACCAAAGACACGACGGTGAGATGCAGGACACATCGTCATCTCTTCTTCTTTCTCTCCTGTCCCGAGCTTCATCCTTCCCTGCGTCTGCTCCGTACAATCCGGATCGCCTTACAGGAGATTGGTCGACGCCAGAAAGAAATCTGGCACGGGCACGCAGCGACAATGCGGAGAGCAAGTTCCCCTGTGCGGTTTATCCATTTTGTAAGTTAGTTATCCTTCCCCACCATCCGGTTTCTGCTGCTGAGCGCGCTTTCATTTTCTTGCCTGGCCGCGAATGTGGACTCTTCCACGTCTCCCTCCTTTCGCATGCATCTCATAATATCACGCTTAACGCTGAATCCAGATCTCCTGCACTTAATGTACTGACTTTACTCTCTGCTTTCGCAGCCGATAGAGTGGCTGCATGTGCTGCGTCTGCAGATTGACAATGTAGGAATTCGCAAAAACCTAGACGTGCATTTTGGAAGATGCGCTCTAGGAGCGGCACTGTGATGTAGCACGAGGTCCATGTGTACGCCTTTGGTCGATTCGGACGATCTTGGTGCGCTGAAGCCCAATCTCTCCCGCACTTTCTTCTATCCTTTTGCGTTCGTCGTCCATCCACCCTCACCAGCCTAGTCATTTTGGTCCCCACGCGTGATCCTGGTCTTCCATCTGGAATCGACTGTTAAGCCCAGCCTTGTGTTATAGCTGTTTATTGCTAGCCATCGAATCCAGATTTTCTGTTGGGAATTCATGCGTGGGGTCATGTATGTGAGGCGGCGGGGGCCTGGTCATTTTTTTTTTTTCGTATAGCATAACTCTTCGGATTAGCAGAAGCATTGTTATATGGGGGGTTCAAAATATATTCTGATTTCGAATTACGGAGAGAAAGAAAAAGATACAGCGAAGAGTGAATCGTTCAGTAGAAGCACGGCGAAACGGAACTCTTGGGACATTATTGCAGTGCTGTTAGCCTGCTGCCAGTGGACCATTCTTGCAATAGGCGAAGACGGTAAATATTGTCTAGATTCATCGAGATAATCGTGAGCGCAGTTGAGTAGGGTGTCGTCGTTGACGAAATTGAGTTCTTAAGAAAACATGCTGATATCGCAATTAAAGCAGCGCTACTGATTTTCTTCGTCTTCACAGTGAGAGAATAGACCTTAGGGTCATTATGTAACGACTGGTAGTTGCTGCAACAATTTCAGGACCGGCAGATGGACTTCAGCCGAGAATGACACGGACTGCGCGTCTTGATCCATGTCCAAGAGCTGCGTACTTGCCGAGCTCGCTCACTAACCATTGGCGTCTTTTATCTCTTCCCTGTCGACCTACATTCTCCAGAAAGATGTCATCTCATGCAAGAATCATATCGTCATGCGAATTGCCAGCTTCGGAGGCAAGGTCAGTTCACCAGTTCGATTCGGCGTCGCGCTGACGGCAACTTTGTTTGCAGATGGGTCACGCTGAAAGAGCTCGAACGGCAGGATCGAGAAGGAAAGCAGGTCATAATGATGTCTTGCGCTCATCCAGATGACTCTGAACGGTATTCGGTTTCGGTGTGCTCAGAGGAGGTGGGAGTGCGCAGAACGCAAGATACGCGGGTCGTCGGGAATCGATGGTGCGTCCTCTCACTTTGAACACTCTTACTCTACATGACTAAATGATGGATAACAGCTGTCGCAGTCCTTGCCGTCATCCAATCTTCCAAGAGCGCGTTTGCGCCGTTGACGGTCATCATTGAACAGTACCGCCCGCCGATGGACAAGTAAATCATGAAGCTCGCCGTGCTGGGTGTCGAGGGCGAGCACATCTGCAAGCGCCTCGTCGAGCTGCGCAAGCTGTACGATGAGCTACAAGATACGCTCCGTCGGTGAGGCACTCATCGATGCATCATCTGTCCCCGGTCGTTGAGTCGGGCGGATCGCGACAAGTCCGCCGCTGCGTAATGTGTCAACGCTCGCTCTTGCGCGCGAGACGCCATACACCGACCCCTCCGCCCGCATTCGCATCAGAAATAGGATTGAGGTGGTGCACGGATACCGTCGCCATGCTTGCGCAAGTCTTCCGGCAGTTCTGGCTCAGCGTGCCGTCGTCTGCGTGGTCGAGCGCGCCCCCGTCGTCCTCTGGCGCGCATTCTCACGGGCTCGCATCCGCATATTCGACGGCAAGCTCGGCCTCCCCACAGACGCACTGGTAGAACCCGCCTTCGCAAGCCTCCACCTCTCTGCCCAAGTTCAGCACAAATTTCCCCGTACAGGCACAAGCCGACGGGCGCTGTCTTCTCAAAGCAAAGCAAGTCTACTGTTTACATTTCGGTCTCCCTCCGCATTGCTCCACCAGTCTTTACCATCTATTCATGCTACTTCGCTCGACGTCCATCTCCCTTCATGCCTCCCGACTTGCTGCCCCAGTCTCTCCAAAGCCTCATCGCGGTCACGTGCAGGCCTCGACGCGCGGGTCGGTGGCAGTGCAGCGGCTTAGCTGAGACCTCAGTTGCTTCCGCTCCCTCCTACTTCCGCCTTCCGAGACCCCTACTTGAATAATCGCAATTGTTTGGTGCTTTCCGTACAATGACGACAGACGCCCTCGAGCCGGGTATAAAGGAGCGCTGCTGGCTGCTCGAGTCCGCACCACAACTCTACCTTCAACCACCATCTACTACCAAGCCCCTAACCGTCCCCGTCCTCCACCAAATCCACCTTTACCATCATGCAATCAACTACCTTCCGTGCTGACGCCGTTCTCTTCGACATGGTTCGTCTCCCCTCTCCCTCTTTCCCTCCCATCCTCTAACATCCCCTCTTTCGCGCAGGACGGCACGCTTACTGACTCCATCGCCGCCGTCGAGGCCGCCTGGGGCGCCGTCGCCGTCGAGCTCGGCCTCGACCCCGAAACTGTCATCGCCGCGACGCATGGCAAGCGCGCTATCGACAATCTTGCGTTCTACCGCCCGGAGATTAAAGCGCACGAGATGGATGCGGCCGTCGAGGCCTTTGAGCAGTCTATCCTCGACTTCGCCGACTCGTTTAAGAAGTGTGCTGAGCGCCGCGCGTCGGTATCTGAGTCAAGCGAGTCTGGCTCCGGCGAATCGACCCCCGTGCTCTCACCCGCGTCCGCCTTCTCGCGCTCTGGGTCTCTTTCCACGCCCTCCTCCCCCACCGACCCTACTACTGGCGCAAGGCGCCCTTCCTTCGCAACACGCCTCTCCGACATGCTCGCCTCGGCCCTCCCGGAAGATTCCGTCCTATCCGTATTCGATGAATCCACCGAAGACAAGCTCGTCGACGAGAAGCGGGCGGACGCCGACATCGAGGCCGCGTGGGAGACGGAGGCGGACGCCGTCGACCGCTCGATTCACATCCTGCCTGGTGTGAAGGACATGATCGAGTGCATACCCGATGGCCGCTATGCCGTCGCTACCAGCGGTGCGAAGACATACGGTACGTTTCCCTCTCGTTTCCCTTTCTCACAGTGTTACTGACCATCTTCCCTACAGCCTACGGCGCGATGACGCGTGTCGGTATCACCCCGCCGCCCGTAACTATCACCGCAGACGACAAACGGCTGAAGGCGGGAAAGCCCGCGCCGGACCCCTTCCTCCTCGCCGCGTCATGTCTGGGCTTCGACGCAAAGCGTTGCGTCGTCTTCGAGGACTCGCCATCGGGGATCCGTGCGGGCGTTGCGAGTGGTGCAACCGTCATCGCTGTGTGCACGAGCCACGAGCGCAGCAAGATTGAGGGGTGTGGCGCGCATTTTGTTGTGGATGATATGCGCAATGTGCGGTGTGTAACGGAGGGCGAGGGCAAGGGGATGCAGCTGGTCTTTACTGTCTAGCACTGAGCCGGCTGATTTTCTACTATTCTTCCGCCTTTCGTGTGCTGTGATTTGTCCCTGCTATGCAAGTGAGATTGTTTCGTTTGATATCATGTCTTCCTATCCTCCTCCCTCATTTCTCCCTTTTCCCATGTTCTCCCTCCATATCTGCGACACATCTTCTTGCGACTTCTTTGTTCAATTGCTCGACCGTGCAAAACAATATAAAAATCATCATTTAAATGCTATTCATATGTATTCTTCCCCGCTTTAATCTCACATGCAATGATCCAGTCAACTCGTCCAATTTCACTTTCATCCCTTCACCGTCAAAGGGAAAGAATGTGTGGCCACGCGAACTGTCCTTCGCAAGAGCTGTACTATTTCTTTTTGTCCCTCGAGGAAACAGAAGCTTCGTTCCTGTCCAGTCGTGTCAGGCAAGCCCTCACGTCGTTAGGGAGGGTTTTCCTTTCAGACTGTAGCTGCATGTTGGCCGCGTGCGAATAAATTCGGCTCGGCTTTTTGCTCGGATTCGGCACTACATGAACTGACTGCTGCGTCTGGCATAAACATAACTTGTCGATGCTTTTCTGTGCGCTCAGCTCCATAAACTATGAAATTGTTTCGGATGGATGCGAGAACTGGATGCACAACGAATTCCTGCTTGGTTTCGGAAGGCGAGAACGATTCACAGCGTATTGAAGAACAAAAGCGACTGCAGTCTCTGCGTGTCTCTGCGTGTCCCCACCGAGGCTGCTAGTGATGGTCCGTGTCGACTCATCTATGCATCGTCTGTCCCCGTTGAGTGACGGGTCGCGACAAGTCCGCTGCTGCGTCGTGTCAATGCTCGCTCTTGCGCGCGAAACGCCGCACGCCGACTCCTCTGACGGCGTCTGCATAGAATTCGATTCGACGTGCTGCACGGTCATCGCCGCTATGTTTGCGCAAGTCTTCTCTACGCGGTTGAGGACGCCCGTCGTCGCCTGGTAGGCCTTCTCTCTGGATGGCATCCGCGTCTTCGACGGAGAGCTTGGCCTCCCCTGAGACGCATCGGAAGAATGCACCTTCGCCAGCTTCCACCTCTGCCCAAGTTCAGTACATTTTTTCCCGTACAAACACAAGCCGGCGAGGCACTGTCCTCACAAAGCAAAGTGAGACATCTGTTTACATTATAGTCTCCCTGAGTGCCCACTCCGCCAATCTTTACCGTATATTCATGTTATTTCTCTCGACGTCCATCACCCTTCATACCTCGCGACTCGCTGCCCCGTTTTCCCATCGCGGTCACGTGCAAGCGGCGTGCGGGTCGGTGGCAGTGCTGAGACCTCCGTTGCTTCCGCTCCCTCCTCTCGTCATCTGAATCCCTGCATCCGCCTCCCGAGACACCTACTTGAATAATCTCAATTGTTTGGTGCTTTCCGTGCAATGACGAAATACGCCCTCGAGCTGCGTATAAAGGAGTGCTGCCGGTTGCTCGAGTCCGCATCACAACTCTACCTTCAACCACTACCTACTACCAAATCCCTACTCGTCCCCCTCCTCCTCCAAATTCCCCCTTACCATCATGCAATCGACCACCTTCCGTGCTGACGCCGTTCTCTTCGACATGGTTCGTCCTCCCTCTCTTTCTCTCCCTCCCATCCATTAACATGCCCTCTTTCGCGCAGGACGGCACGCTCACAGACTCCATCGCCGCTGTCGAGGCAGCCTGGGGCGCCGTCGCCATTGACCTCGGCCTTGATCCCGAAACTGTCATCGCCGCGACGCATGGCAAGCGCGCTATCGACAACCTTGCGTTCTACCGCCCGGAGATTAAAGCGCATGAGATGGACGCGGCCGTCGAGGCCTTTGAGCAGTCTATCCTCGACTTCGCCGACTCGTATCAGAAGCGCGCGGTGCGCCGCCGCAGCTCCGGAGAGTCTTCGGCGGGCTTCTCTGCGCATGCCGGCTCAGACTCGGGCGAGTCGACACCGGCCCTATCCGACACAGCTGCCTCCTCGCGCAGCGGCTCGCTCTCTACGTCCACGTCCACGTCCTCCACCACCACCACCGACTCCACTACTGGCGCACGGCGCCCCTCCTTCGCAACGCGCCTCTCAGACATGCTTGCATCCGCCATTTCCGAAGATTCCGTCCTTCCCGTGTTCGATGAATCCACCGACGAGAAGCGGGCGGACGCCGACATCGAGGCCGCGTGGGAGACGGAGGCGGATGCTGTCGACCGCTCGATCCGCATCCTCCCTGGCGTGAAGAACATGATCGGGTGCATACCCGACGGACGCTACGCCGTCGCAACCAGCGGGGCCAAGACATACGGTTCGTTTCCCTCTCTTTTGTTTTCTTATAGCATAACTGATTCGCATTTCGCACAGCCTATGGCGCGATGACACGCGTCGGCATCACCCCGCCGCCCGTAACTATCACCGCAGACGACAAGCGGCTGAAGGCGGGAAAGCCCGCGCCAGACCCGTTCCTCCTCGCCGCCTCCTGCCTTGGCTTCGACGCAAAACGTTGCGTCGTCTTTGAGGACAGTCCTTCGGGGATACGCGCAGGAGTCGCGAGCGGTGCGACGGTTATCGCTGTGTGCACGAGCCACGAGCGCAGCAAAGTAGAGAATTGTGGTGCGCATTTTGTCGTGGAGGATATGCGCAAGGTGCGGTGTGTGACCGAGGGCGAGGGCGCGGCAATGCGGCTTGTGTTTACTGTCGAGCATTGACCCGGCCGCCTTCCTGCTGTTATTCTGTGACTCGCTTCTGCCACGCAGCGTGTATCGTCTTGTCTGATATCTTATTTTACCATCATGACTTCGTGTCTTCCTATCCTGTATTCCGCGTCCTGTCCTGTATTCCGTGTCTTATCATGTCCTGTCCTAACCTGTTTCCCCTTCCAGGCCCCGGCCCTTTTTCGCATGTCCGTCCGCGTTTCCTTCCTATTCCTTTTCTTCACTCCGGCGGTGCAAATCAACATAAAAATTGTCAAATAAACGTTATTCATATGTATTGCTGTCTGTCCTTCTTTTCCTAACTTGTTGGCGTGCGCAAGTTCTCCTCTTGCTATATTCTAACGCAGGACATTCTTCAGAACGCGCCCGGCTTCGCAAGAGCGGTGTCATGCTATCGTGTCTAAGTGCCTTCTACCTTGGCAACCTGCGAGTAAGCCAAATGAGGCCATCGCGCGCTACGGCCGGCGGATGCGCGAAAGAAAGGGCAGAGGTAGCTACTATGATCGAGAAGTTTATGTTAGCGAATGAACGCGTTGTTGTGTAGAAAAGAGACTGACATCGCCAGGTTCGCATTTGGCGGCGTGCTTGCTGCCCTGAATGTCTCAGAGACGAGTTCCACATTCCATGGAGAATAGCTGCGAAGGCCAGGAAAGCAGCCTGAGACAGTGTACGAACGAGATCATCCTGGTCGGCTGAATTTCCAGAAACTCGGGGGTGGATGTTCGTAGGGTAAACGCTTCCGCTGTCTCTATGAACGTGGGCCATTGCCTGACGAGAGAAAACGGCATACCTAGTTTCGACGCCTACCTTCTCGTCGAAAAATTTTCACCACCGATATCTTCGGTGGACACGGAGACAATGACGGGACAATCATGCGATTTGATTTGACATCGAGGGTCCATTTTGAAGGAGTGAGGCAGGAAACAGTCGTTTCTTATCCGAGCGCTCAGGCAAGTCCGCAAGCTGACAGGTATTCAAGACACTTTCGCGCAGCGGTAGTTTTCCATAACTCGCAGCTGGATGATACACGAAATCGAGCGTTAGTATTTGTATGTAGTAGCTGAGTGGTTGGTGGGACAAAGACGAAGCGCACGGTAACCGCACGCGCGCTCCTTTCGTTCGACCTCGACGCTCAGTCAACGCTCAGCGCTGCTGCTGCCTCTGGCACAAAATATCTCGAAAATTGTATCTGTGTCTATCTACATGAACGAAGAACTCTTTCTGAATGGATGCGAAAACGGGATGCGCAGCAAGTCACTGTTCGTTTTTGAAGGCGAGGCATCTTGCAGAGGAGGAATGGCTGCGGCCTCTGCACGTCTCAAATGAAGCTGGCAGCGACGCTATGTACGGGGTGCCCGTTGACACAGTTGTCGCCTTCATTCGTTGGGTCGAAGGGGTCTAGATGAGCCCATTGAATCCAAGCTGAACCATGTGTCGATGCTCAGCCGACTCTCAGAGCACGACGATTGAATCGACGACGCTGACGCTAAGCAACCTAACACCTAGACCAGGAAAGCACCACCGTATGACACCATGAGGGACACTGGCAAACGCTCTTACGCCTACCACCACCCACTAGTTCAGTTCGATCTTCCCTGAACACAAGCCAGCGGCAAGCATCGTCCTCTCGAGTCGGTAATCATATCTTCGGCTTCGTCGCAGGACCGCTGCGCTCCTCCTCCGTCTCAATTACAGTTGCTCTACTCGTCTTTTATGATCCGCTAGGCCCTCATTTTGATGCCCCATCCTCCCATACGAAAGGGATTTCGGAATTGCATATCGTTTTGTCCCATCGCGGTCACGTGCAGGCGACGGCAGTGGCGGTGTAGCGGGTCAGTATGAGACCTCCGTTGCCTCCGCTTTCTCTTCTCGTCATCTGAATCCCCTGCATCCGCCTTCCGAGATACTTGAATAATCGCAATTGTCTGTCCTTTTTCGTACAATGACGAAATACGCCCTCGAGCTGCGTATAAAGGAGTGCAGCTGTCTACTCGAGTCCTCATCACAACTTTACCTTCGACCACTATCTACCACCAAGTTTCTACTCTAAGACCCTACCCATTTCCCTCTCCAAGAACATTCTCAATTATCATGTCATCGACCACCTTCCACGCCGACGCCGTCCTCTTCGACATGGTCCGTCCCCCTCCCTCTCTTTCTCTCTTCCCAATTCACTTACATATTCTCTTTCGCGCAGGACGGAACACTCACAGACTCCATCGCCGCAGTCGAGGCCGCCTGGGGCGCCGTCGCCCTCGGCCTCGGCCTCGACCCCGAAACTGTCATCGCTGCAACGCACGGCAAACGCGCAATTGACAACCTCGCCTTCTACCGCCCGGAGATCAAAGCGCACGAGATGGACGCCGCCGTCGAGGCCTTCGAGCAGTCCATCCTCGACTTCGCGGATTCGTTCAATAAGATCAAAGAGCGCCGCATGCCGGGCTCTGAGTCAAACGAGTCGGGATTCTCTGAATGCGCTGGTTCGGACTCGGGCGAGTCGACACCGGCCCTATCTAGCGCGTCTGCCTCTTCCTCGCGCAGCGGCTCGCTCTCTACACCATCCTCCCCCACCGATCCCTCTGCCGGCGCACGGCGCCCCTCATTCGCGACGCGTCTCTCCGACATGCTCGTCTCTGCTCTTCCGGAAGAATCTCCAGTATTCGACGAGTCCCCCGAATCCAACTACACTGCGAATGACGCGCAGAAGAAGGCAACCGAGGACGACGTCGATTCCGCGCGGGAGACGGAGGCCGAAGCCGTCGACCGTTCGATCCGCATTTTGCCCGGTGTGAAGGACATGATCGAGTGCATACCTGATGGGCGGTATGCGGTTGCTACGAGCGGCGCAAAGACCTACGGTTCGTCGTCTCTCCTCTTTCCCTTCTTTTCTCACAGTGAGACTGACACCCTTCCGAAAAGCCTTTGGCGCAATGACGCGCGTCGGCATCACCCCGCCGCCCGTGACCATCACCGCGGACGACAAGCGCTTAAAGGCAGGAAAGCCCGCGCCAGACCCCTTCCTCCTTGCCGCCTCCTGTCTCGGCTTCGACGCGCGCCGGTGCGTCGTGTTCGAGGATTCTCCGAGCGGCATCCGCGCGGGCGTCGCGAGCGGCGCAATTGTCATTGCCGTGTGCACGAGCCACGAACGCTCGAAGATAGAAGGGTGCGGTGCACATTTCATTGTTGAGGACATGCGCAGCGTGCGGTGTAAGATGGAAGGCGAGGGCGAGGGGATGAAACTCGTATTTACCGTCGAGCATTGACCGCGTCTTCTCTGTTCTATTTTTCTCTGTCTGTCTTGCTTTCATATGATGGAACGTTCTGCTTGATACCCATCCGTCTTTGTACGCTTTTGATTGTGACTGTTCTGACTGCAAATAAATCTCGCCATATCGCTGTTTACTCGTCTTCTTTCATACCGACATTTACATCAACGTCGAAATGCTTGTGTTTACGTTCCATGTCGATCTCGCTGATCTCTCTCTTTCTTCCACGTTGGTCTGCTTGAGCTTAGGCCGGATGCGCATTTAGGTAAATGGCCGAACGTGTACTCATCACGGTCACGTGCAGCCGGTGGCGCTCAGATCAGGCTGAGACTGCTGTCCACTCCTCATCATCTGGATCATCTGCCTCTCAAAATACTTAGAATATTCGCAAATGTTCGCTGGGGAATCAAACAGTACAAGCGTGTCGAAGGGGGCTGGCCGCCGGGAATGCTCACTACGAGAGAGCTGAAGCTGCTGGTTATTGTCGGCGTCGGGCTCGTTCTCGATGGTGCATTTTTGGAGCTGGTTTTGGCTGCAAGGCGGTTTCGTCGGCAGAGTCAAACAGATGCTTACAGCCTATGGGTTATCTATTCATCATCAGCGTGAGCACTATATTGGCTTTTTTTACATCCAGCTCGCTGACCTCTTATTCTGCAGTATCTACCACAGCCTGGCGCGCTAATGAGGCAGTATCGGCTCTACGATGGAAACCCACTTTGTGCGAACTTTGGAGGCTTCGGGAAGGCGGGTACGCGAGTGCAATGCTTGTGGGTGTCAGGAGGGAGTTTCGCTTCCGTATGTCTCACTCGCCCGTCTTCGACGTCTCAGAATGCTGCATCTCTTTCTGCAGCTACCCCATCGACTTACTCGGCCGGCGACATCACTGCGGGAAATAGCTGCTCTTAACTTCGTTGCGACACTTCCCTGCATAACTGGCCCTCTTCGCGCACAGTACACATGACGCTCCAGGTCGCTCTTGGGCCGGTGTCGATACGTGGCTGTACAGCGGAAGCAGCTGAGACCTCCGTTGCTTCCGCTCCCTCCTCTCGTCATCTGAATCCCTGCTTCCGCCTTCCAAGATACTCGCCTAAACAATTGCAATTGTTTAACCCTTTTCGTGCGATGACGAAAGACGTCCTCGAGCCAGGTATAAAGGACTGCTGCTGGCTGCATGAGTCCGCATCACAACTTTACTTCCAACCACCATCTCCTACCGAGTCTCTTCCCAAACCTCCAAGTCTTTACCTGCCCTACTCTCCGAATAAACTTTTACCACCATGCCATCGACCACCTTCCACGCCGACGCCGTCCTCTTCGACATGGTGCGTCTCCACTCTCCCTCTCTCCATCTCAATTCACTAACGTCACTTGTTTCTCGCAGGACGGCACGCTCACGGACTCCATCGCCGCTGTCGAAGCTGCCTGGGGCGCCGTCGCCGTCGATCTCGGACTCGACCCCGAAATTGTTATCGCCGCGACGCACGGCAAGCGCGCCATCGACAACCTTGCCTTCTACCGCCCGGAGATCAAGGCGCATGAGATGGACGCCGCGGTCGAGGCCTTCGAGAAGTCCATCCTCGACTTCGCGGACTCGTTCGAGAAGCGCACGGCGCGCCGCCGCAGCTCCGGAGAGTCATCGGCGGGCTTCTCAGCGCACGCCGGCTTGGACTCGGGCGAGTCGACACCGGCCCTATCCGACACATCTTCCTCCTCGCGCAGCGGCTCGTTCTCCACGCCGTCCCTGCCCTCCTCTTCTTCCTCCAATGACTCCACCAGCGGCGCACGGCGCCCCTCCTTCGCAACGCGCCTCTCAGACATGCTCACCTCCGCCCTCCCCGAAGGCTCACCTGTATTCGACGAGTCCGCTGAGGACAAGCACGCTGACGAGAAGCGGACGGACACCGACATCGAGGCCGCGTGGGAGACAGAGGCAGAGGTCGTCGACCGCTCGATCCGCATCCTCCCTGGCGTGAAAGACATGATCGAGTGCATACCCAACGGGCGCTACGCAGTCGCCACCAGTGGTGCCAAGACATATGGTATGCCGTCTTCTCTCTTCCCTTTCTTGTTTTACAGTGTAAATGACCGATTTTTTCTCAGCCTACGGCGCAATGACCCGAGTCGGGATCACACCGCCGCCCGTTACAATCACTGCGGACGACAAACGCCTAAAGGCAGGCAAACCCGCGCCGGACCCGTTCCTCCTCGCCGCGTCGTGCCTGGGCTTCGACGCGCGCCGGTGCGTTGTATTCGAGGACAGCCCCTCAGGGATCCGCGCGGGCGTCGCGAGCGGTGCGACCGTCATCGCTGTGTGCACGAGCCACGAGCGCAGTAAGATCGAGGGGTGCGGTGCACATTTCGTTGTGGAAGATATGCGCAAGGTGCGCTGTGCGACGGAGGGCGAGGGCGAGTGGATGAAGCTTATGTTTACCGTCGAGTCTTGAGTGCTTCTTTCCATTTCTCCTGCTTTGTTTGCCGTCTTGTATCGTGGGATGCTCTGCTCTATATCATGTATCCTTACCCTCACCGACTATCCATGTGCGCTCTAGACTGCGACCGCTCTAACTGCAAATAAAACTAATTTTTCCCGGCCCTGGATGGCAATGCATACCTAGTCTTGCCCTTTTCTCCCTTCTTCAATATTCCGAATAACACCTTCCTAATCTCTGCTTCGCCAATGCTCGCCGTCTACCAGCTCTTCTCAACTACTAAACTAGGCTGCCGCTCCCGCGATGCTCCTCCGCTTTCTCGACCCCTGGTACTCGGTGCGGCGTCCATGACCTGTTGTGCTAGAATTTCGGCGAAACTGTTTTGGGGTTGCGGACAGATCGGGTAGATCAGTAAGCAGCGAGCATATATAAATTGATCGTCTGTATCTTGCCATCTATCGCGCTTGCCCACCGCCCACCACCACCAACGGGACAAACAAACTTTCCATGCGCGACTGCTGGCGATCACGTCCCTTGCATTTTCGACCATGATGTTATATGCACTTGATTTTTCAACGGTTTGCATGTGCTGAAGGGATAAGGGTATGTTCGTCTGCTGGGTGGTGGGCGCACAGGTGTCCGGTTGTTTGCCTCATTTCCGCCATTCTCGTTTTTCTTCCGCTTTCTAGCTATACACTTCTTTTTCCCTCTCTTTGCGTTGTCTTCCCTACACTCACAGGCGCATCTGCTGGCCCATCGCGCCCCCGCATGCACCGGGGCGATACCACTGTACATCAAGGCAATAGCTTCGTGTGCCATCTGGCCGTTCCGCCCGTTGTTTTGATTCGTCTGCTCGAACCGAGTATGCGGGGTTGCAGGGCTCTGTGAGTGCATGGTGTGGGGAAGTTCACGATATGTAGTTGTACACTGGACTTGAGCATGTTGATCTCTCAGAATTCGCTATGTACTCTCATTCTTTATTGCTTGCGAGCTGTTTTGCTATTGACGTTCCGAAGAAAGTGGAAGTCGGTTGTATCAACCGAAAGTAAATACATACAATACGGAGTTACGCACAGATAAATAAAATAGTAATGCAACACTTTTGTCTCCTGCAGATGGCGTGCAAATCACTCTTGTACAGGTAGAAATATGCAGCTATAGCAGCCACCGAATTACAGGAAAGCACGCTCTCTACGAAGAGCGCGTATGGTTCAAGTGCTTAGGAGTGTCGAGCTCGGAAGAAGATAAGAAAAATAAGGAGAAAAAAAAATAAGACAGGCATATAGCAATGAGATCGCTCACGAGAACATGAAGGCATGACTCCCGTCGCTCTCTGGGCCATCCATCCCTCGATATCTGCCACCTATCTGCCGTGTCGCACTCTAACCCGCGCCAAGGCTCCTCAGGAAGATACTCTATCTCATGTACCGTATGTGCTGCAGGTCGCACCATACGACACAACAGAAACTGGAAGCGAGGGCGCGGGGGTGAGTGGCGGGAGATGTGGTGAGCAGACAGTTATCGTTTGCCATCACAGCTTGGGAAAGAAAGAGTGAAGGTCGATAGATGATCAGACGCTGTGTGAAACCAGCAAGACCGGCCCTAAACTTCTTTCTATTGCGATCGATACTGCTGACCTAACCTGTCCTCGCGCCATCGCGTCCGCCCAACTAACCAGCGACCCACGTCCTACGAACGACTCCTGTGCTCTGTGTGGTTCATCCTAAACGCTCATGAAGCGCTGTGCAACGCAGAACTGAGGTTACAGTGCTAGGACCCTCTGGGTCGCTGAGGATGGGATGCGCAATCGATGTTGGCGTCTTTTTTTATTCTCCATCTTCATCTCCATCTCCATCTTTCCGTCACCCGTATCCCGCTTGCCATGTTCCAAGCATATTCTTACAGCACTGACTCTCTAACCCCTGTCGACGTATAAAAGAGATTGTGATAGTCGAAAGTGTACCTGCTGGTTCATTCCGCAGTGCTAATCGTGCAGCGGATCAGGCTCTCTCCTTTCCTCATCTGAATCATCCGCCTTCTCAGATACTGGGATAATCACACTCGCGTCCTAGGATGTCCACATGGGTTCTGAAGAATACAGGCGTCGTAGGGAGCGCCCTCCGCTAGTGATTTTTGTTGAGATCGTTAAGCTTATGTGAGCTTAATGTGCTTAGTCGGAGTTTCGTAGTGTTTTACTCTCAGCATGTATGCAAAGCTCGAGCATCTCTCGCGAGTTTACTATGGGTTACATGATATACTTGGAACCTCTTTCGTTGTCATTGCCAGCGTCATGAAGACGCGATTCTAATAATTCTCACCGCAACAGAGCCGAATGTATATGTCCTGGGTAACATGATTGCGGTGCTGAGTTCTTTTTTTTTCTCAATGGTGCGCAGTTCGCACTAATTCACTCAAAGGGGGTTTAGCTAGAAAAGCCAGCCAGACGGCGTCCCGACTTACGTTCTATTCATCATGAACGTGAGTGCTATATTGGCTATTTTGCATCTGGCCTACTGACCTCTTGTTCTACAATATCTACTACAGCCTGTCATGCTAACGAAGCAGCACAGACTCTACGACAAGAATCAACTTCGTGCGGACCTTGGAGGGTACAAAACATGTGGATGTCATTGGGCAGCCTCGGTCTCGGTATGTCTCACTCACCCGTCTTCGACGGCTCGGAATGCTGCATCTCTTTCTGCAGGCTATCTCATCGACTTGCTCGACCGGCGACGACACTGCGAAAGAGGTTCTCCCAATCTCGTTGCCACCGTCCTCTGAATAACTACGCCTGCTGGCCCTCCTCGCGCACAGTACACTTGGAACTTGCTACTGGGCGCGCGGTGTCGATATATGTGGCTGTACAGCGGATACGGTTGAGACCTCCCTGCTCCCTCCTCCCGTTTCTGAAACCATGCCTCTGCCTTGCGAGATACTCGCCTGAGCAATCGCAATTGTTTGGCCCTTTTCGTGCGATGACGACAGACGCCCGCGAGCTGCGTATAAAGGAGTGCTGCTGGCTGCTCGAGTCCGCATCACAACTCTACCTCCAACCGCCATCTACTACCAAGTCTCTTCACCGACCTCCAAGTCTTTACGCGTCCCACTTCTCCAGCCTATTTATCAACCATTATGCCATCGACCACCTTCCACGCCGACGCCGTCCTCTTCGACATGGTTCGTGTCCCCCACTCCCTCTCTCTCCCATCCCCTAATGTCTTTTTTTTTCCCGCAGGACGGCACACTCACAGACTCCATCGCCGCTGTCGAGGCCGCTTGGGGCGCCGTCGCCGCCGACCTCGGGCTCGACCCCGAAACTGTCATCGCCGCGACACATGGCAAGCGCGCGGTCGACAACCTCGCGTTCTACCGCCCCGAAATCAAGGCCCATGAGATGGACGCCGCCGTCGAGGCTTTCGAACAGTCCATCCTTGACTTTGCCGACTCGTTCCAGAAGCGCGAAGCACGCCGCCGCAACTCTGGGGGGTCGTCGGCCAGCTTCTCTATGCGCGCTGGCTTAGACTCGGGCGAGTCGACACCGGCTTTATCCGACACATCCGCCTTCTCGCACAGAGGCTCGCACTCCACATCCACACCCTCCTCCTCCTTTTCTTCCTCCGATCCCTCCACTGGTTTGCGACGCCCCTCCTTCGCGACTCGCCTCTCAGACCTGCTCACCTCCGCCATCCCCGAAAACTTCGACGTGCCCGTATTCGACGAATCCCCAGATATCAACTACGTTGGGAACGACGCGCAGAAGGAGCCAGTCGAGGCCGACATCGAGGCTGCATGGGAAACGGAGGCGGACGCCGTCGACCGCTCGATCCGCATCCTGCCCGGGGTGAAGGACATAATCGGCTGCATTCCGGAGGGGCGGTATGCTGTTGCTACCAGCGGAGCCAAGACCTACGGTCCGTCATCTCTCCTTTTCTATTTTTACAGTATAACTGACCCACGTTCGCACAGCCTACGGCGCGATGACGCGCGTCGGCATCACCCCGCCGCCCGTAACTATCACCGCGGACGACAAGCGGCTCAAAGCAGGCAAGCCCGCGCCGGACCCGTTTCTCCTCGCCGCGTCCTGCCTCGGCTTCGACGCAAAGCATTGCGTCGTCTTCGAGGACTCGCCCAGTGGCGTCCGCGCGGGCGTCGCGAGCGGCGCAACCGTCATCGCTGTGTGCACGAGCCACGAGCGCGCCAAGATAGAGGGATGCGGCGCGCATTTTATTGTTGAGGACATGCGCAGAGTGCGGTGTAGGACGGAGGGCGAGGGGGAGGGGATGAAGCTTGTTTTTACCGTCGAGCATTGAGCGCGTCTTCTTTTCTTCTCTGTGTGTTCTGTCTTGCTTCCGCATTGTCGAACGTTCTGCTTGATTCCCATTCGTCTTTGTACGCTCTCGACCGTGACTGCTTTGACTGCAAATAAAATTGCTTTATCGCTGTTCCGTCTATCGGTACATACGTATCTCGTTTTCTCCTCCTCTAAACCCAACGTAAACATCACCGTTCTATCCAAAATGCTTGTGTTCCTCATCGTCAATTGCTGTTACTTCCTAATCGGAGTGCCTGAGCTTACATGTTTGAGCGGGCCTCGCCGTGCACTTGCTGTGATTCTCCTTCTCTATAAACCTATTGCATTGCTGGTTGTCCGAGATTCGTTCGCACCACTCGAGGTCGTTGACACGCCGCCCCAGCAAATGGCTGCCCCATCGCGGTCACGTGGAATGGCGTCGATCAGTGTCGGTGCCTCGGATCAGGCTGAGACCAAGTAGCTTCCGCACCGTCTCTCCTCGTCATCTGAATCATGCCGCCTTCTAGGACGCTTGGAATGATCGCAGGCGAGGACAAGCACAGGCATGTTCTCCCGGATTTAGAGGACCGCGAGCGCGGTGAAGAGGGTCGGCCGTCGCGACAAAGTTGCAGGCTGAAGCTACTGCCTGTTGGAGGTGTCTAGTTCTTTTTCGACGGTGCGCGTTTCGGCTGCAAGACGCCGTTACATCCTGCATCTTGCTCTGCATCATGTTTAGCAGTCGCAACTATGCCGCAGTATCGGCGCTACGACAGGATCACGCTTACGGCGTGTGCTGGCGGGCACATACGGCTGAAGTATTGTTGAGGGGCTCCTCTTCGGTATGTTTTCCTCACCCGTCTTTCACCTCTCGAAATGCTACATCTCTTTTTCTACAGGATAGCAGCTACCTCACCTACTCTCTCGACTGACATAAATACGTGAAAGAACTGCTCGTCGTGGCCGTCCTTTGCGTTACTACGCCTGCCTGTCCTCCTTGCGCACAACGCACAATCCGCCGATATGTGGCTGTACAGCGGATGCAGCTGAGACCTCCGCCCCCACTTCTCGTAATTTGAAACTATGCCTCTGCCTTCCGAGATACTCGCCTGAGCAATCGCAATTGTTTGGCCCTTTTCGTGCGATGACGACAGACGCCCGCGAGCCGGGTATAAAGGAACGCTGCTGGCTGCTCGAGTCCGCATCACAGCTCTACCTCCAACCGCCATCTACTACTTCGACCTCTACACCCCCACCCGTCCCACTTCTCCAGCCTCATTATCAACCATCATGCCATCAACCACTTTCCGTGCCGACGCCGTCCTCTTCGACATGGTCCATCCCTCTCCCTCTCCCTCTCCCTCCCATCCTCTAACATCCCCTCTTTCGCGCAGGACGGCACGCTTACGGACTCCATCGCCGCCGTCGAGGCCGCCTGGGGCGCCGTCGCCGTCGACCTCGGGCTCGACCCCGCGGAAGTCATCGCCGCGACGCACGGCAAGCGCGCGGTCGACAACCTCGCGTTCTACCGGCCCGGGATCAGGCCGCACGAGATGGATGCGGCTGTTGAGGCCTTTGAGCAGACTATCCTTGATTTTGCGGACTCGTTCCAGAAGCGCGAGGCGCGCCGTCGCCGAAGCTCTGGGGAGTCAAAGTATGGATTCTCTGCGCACGCCGGCTCGGACTCGGGCGAGTCGACGCCCGTCCTCTCTCCCACATCCGCCTTCTCCTCGCGCAACGGATCGCTCTCCACGCCTTCGTCCCCCACCGGCCCCACTACCGGCACACGGCGCCCCTCCTTCGCAACACGCCTTTCCGACATGCTCGCCTCGGCCCTCCCCGAAGCCTCAGACGCACCCGTATTCGACGAATCCACCGACGAGAAGCACGCCGACGAGAAGCGGGCAGACGCCGACATCGAGGCCGCATGGGAGACCGAGGCGGACGCCGTCGACCGCTCGATCCGCATCCTCCCCGGGGTCAAGGACATGATCGCGTGCATTCCCGAGGGGCGGTATGCGGTCGCCACCAGCGGCGCGAAGACCTACGGTCCGTCATCTCTCCTCTTCCCTTTCTTCTTACAGCGTAACTGACCCACTTTCGCACAGCCTACGGCGCGATGACCCGCGTCGGGATAACCCCGCCGCCCGTGACCATCACCGCGGACGACAAGCGGCTCAAGGCAGGCAAGCCCGCGCCGGATCCCTTCCTGCTCGCCGCGTCGTGTCTCGGCTTCGACGCAAAGCATTGCGTCGTCTTTGAGGACTCGCCATCGGGGATCCGCGCGGGCGTCGCGAGCGGCGCGACGGTCATCGCCGTGTGCACGAGCCACGAGCGCGCGAAGATCGAGGGGTGCGGTGCGCATTTCGTTGTTGAGGATATGCGCAGCGTGCAGTGCAGGACGGAGGGCGAGGGGGAGGGGATGCGGCTGGTGTTTACTGTCGAGCATTGAGCGCGTGTTCGGTGCTGCGGTTCTCGGCGTTTGGGGGTTTCTTTATAGGTTTCGCGCTGTGGGATGCTTTGCTTGATATCCTGTCTCCTCCCCGGTTCGTGTGCGCCCTGCATCGTCTCCGGACCGAGTCGCCTCGCATCCGCCTTTCTTTCGCTCTCCCTCCCCGTCTCTTTCTTCCCTTCTTGCCTCTTCTTTCATGTGTGCTTTCGACCATCTCCTTTCTCCTGTTCACGAGCGCACAAACCTATAAATATCTTCATATAAATCTCTATATATCCGCCAATCAATTGTACTGTCGCTTTTCGTCGTCGTCTGCTTCTTCTCTTCGCTCAACAGCAAGTGCCACGCGCGTTATTGCACGGGGTGCATGTCGACTGGCCGGTGACGGAGGCGGTGGCGCTCTTCTGCGCGTCCAGCTTATCAGGCTAGACATTGTTTTGTCGAACTTGCAAGCCGGGGGAGGAGCACGGGGTGTGTTGCATAGATATTTATAAGGCGCAGTATGGTGCGCACATGTAAGAAGTCAGACCTGAATACGACAGCGCCCGACCAGCGGCTGCTCGTGCAGCTCGTTGACATCTCGTGGGAGGCGTATTCAAGACGAGGCGAGCGGCTGAGCAAGCACGCCATGAGTAAGGCCAGCGCGGTCGGGAGTACTGGTACGCCGGGGCGTGGCCGTTAGGAGGACGGGACATGAATAATGCGGGGGCGAATTGAAATTGTCCTGGGGCGGGTGAGTAAGCCCTCGATATAAAAGCGCGGTGGATGCGCCCATTCCGCGCCCGGATAATATGCTCTGACTAAGCCGCGTTTAGGCGCCCGCCACAGCCCGGTGCTGACAACCCACGGCCGAGCACGCACCCAGCAACGCCTCCTCAGCGATTGCATACACTCAGCCCCTCCTCTCCGCTGCAGCTCCCACTTACCACCCCCGCCGCCCGCCGCCGAAGACGAAGACGGACGACGACGACGGCGACGACAACGACAACGACAACCCACACCCACACCCACACCCACACCCGCCCATCACCGTCCCCGCGCAGCCGCCCGCGCACTCCCGCCTCCGGACGAGCGCCGCCCGTTCGCGCGCAGCCATGGCCGCCCGCAAGACGATCAAGATTGACGTGATCTCCGACTTCGTGCGTCGCCCCCCACGAAAAACAGTAGTAGTCCCCTCACTGACCCCCCTCCCTCCCCCTCCCTCGCCCGCCCGCCCGCCAGCTCTGCGCCTGGTGCTACATCGGGCACATCGAGCTCGAGCGCGGCATCGCCCTCGCGCGCGCCGCCGCGCTGCCCGTCGACTTCGCCGTGCAGTACCACCCCTTCATCCTCAACCCCTCCCTCGCGGACGACGCGCCGCTCGCCAAGGCCGACTTCTTCGCGCGCAAGATGGGCCCCGGCCGCTGGCAGGGCACCGTCGCACTCGTGCAGGCGCGCGCGCGCGAGGAGGGGCTCGAGTTGTGCGTGTCCGTTGCTCTGTTTTGATTTTTTCGCCGCCTCTTTTGGGTGGTCGCCTTCCTTTCCTTTCCTTTCTGCCTTGCTGCGTTGTTTGCCTTATACGCTTCGCCCACGGGCGCGCTCGGGATCGCCGCCTCCCCACCGGCGGCGGCCTGCCTTCCCCTCCCCCCTCCCTTTCTCTCTCCCACGCTCGCCGCGCCACGCTCACACACACACCCGCCCCACCCCACAGCTCCTTCGGCGGCGTCGTCCGGCAAACCACGCGCGCGCACCGGCTCATGCAGCGCGCGTACGCAACGGGCGGGCAGCGCGCGCAGCTCCCGCTCATCAAGGCGCTCTTCCGCGCGGTCTACGAGCGCGAGCAGGACATCGGGTGCGCGCGCACGCTCGCGGCGCTCGCCTGCTCCCTCGGCGTCGGCGCGTTCGCGAGCGAGGAGGAGGCGCGCGCGTGGATCGAGGGCGAGGACGGCGCGGCGGAGGTGAGGGAGATGAGCAGGGACGCCGCGCGCAAGGGCGTCACGGGCGTCCCGTTTGCGGTCATCGATGGACGGTGGGCGGTGAGCGGCTGCCAGGCGCCGGAGTGCTACCTCAAGGTGCGCGCGCGCCTTTCTTCTTCTTCTGCTTCTTCACCTTTGCCAGGGCTGACTGGCTGACTGACTGGCGAGCACAGATATTCGAGAAGCTCGCGGCGGCGGAGCCGCTCGCCGCGTCCGATTCAGAGTCCGAGTCCGAGCCGGCGCCGGCGCCGACGCCGAGGCAGGACGCGCCGCCGCTCGCCGCGGTCTCCTCGTGAGCGCGCGACCACGCCTCCCGGTTCTCTCCTCCGCGCCATCTTTGTTCACGGCACCGCACGGCACCGCGCACATGTATCTCGACCGCACATGACTGGATAGGACACTGGATTAGGACAGGGCTCGATCTCACACTCGCCCCTCGGTTTCTTTATCTACTTGCTTGCTTTCCCTTTTCTCCCTCTCTCTCTTTCTCTTTCTCTCTGTCTTCTTTCTATCTATCTATCTTCTCGTCTTGTCTTCTCTCACTTTTTCTCGTTTTTCTTTTCTTTTCTCCCATTTCCTTTGTGTACATGCGTGTATGGAATGTGCGGAATGTGCGGAATGTATATATCGTATGTATATAACGTGCACGCGCGCGCACGCGCTGGCTTGTCCCCGGCGCGCCCGTAATTAATTGCAATCACGCGCTCTGCGCTCGCGCGCGCGCCCGTCCATAATGTATACACATACGTACGTACGTGCCGTGTGCATGGGTGGAAGCCCTCTATCTGCACTGCTTTGCCGCGTGCCCGGAAGAACAGCGATTGACGAGGCGTCCCGCGCGCGGCGAGGCGGGGCAAGGCGTGTTGTGCAGGACGCAGGTGCGGCGCCGGCGCCGGCGCGCCCCTGCGTCTCGAGCGGAGCAGGCCGCGCAGCTGCGAACGAGCAAGCGTGGTGGGTTGCCTCTTGGTTGAGCGGAAAGAAGCGAAAACAAAGCAAAGGCGGGCGTTCTCGACTGGGGTCTTCTGACTTCTACGGTATTTTTGCGCCGCGGCTGCGACGCGCGTCTTTCTGCCTGCTTCCGTGGGCGTATGGGAGGGACGTTTTACACGCTGCAAAGTTGACTGGACGGCGGTTACTCTATGGGTGGATGCGCGGTTATGTTTGGTTTGCACGGAAGGATATGCGTGGGAGGAGGTGCGCGCGGGCCTGGGGAAAGGCGGAGGGGACAAAAACGGGGAGAGGGCCAAGACAGGGCAGGACGGGACGGGACGAGACAGGACGGGGCGGGACGCGGAATACAGAATGGGAAGACAGGGTGTCAAACAGGACAAGCCGCGGTGCGCAGGAGGAGCAACGCGCAGAACACGAAGCGAAAATGACAATGATATTTATAAATAATGGCAGGAAGGCGCCCGGCTCAGTGCTCGACGGTGAACACGAGCCGTGTCCCCGTGCCCGCGCCCTCCGCCACACAGCGCACGCTGCGCATGTCCTCAACGACAAAAAGCGCACCGCACCCCTCGATTTTACTGCGCTCGTGGCTCGTACACACAGCGATGACCGTCGCGCCGCTCGCGACGCCCGCCCGGATCCCCGATGGCGAGTCCTCGAACACGACGCAATGCTTTGCGTCGAAGCCGAGACAGGAGGCGGCGAGGAGGAAGGGGTCCGGCGCGGGCTTGCCCGCCTTGAGCCGCTTGTCGTCCGCGGTGATGGTCACGGGCGGCGGGGTGATGCCGACGCGCGTCATCGCGCCGTAGGCTGTGCGAACGCGGGTCAGTTACGCTGTAAGAAGAAAGGGAAGAGGAGAGATGACGGACCGTAGGTCTTCGCACCGCTGGTGGCGACCGCATAGCGCCCCTCGGGAATGCACGCGATCATGTCCTTCACCCCGGGGAGGATGCGGATCGAGCGGTCGATGGCATCCGCCTCCGCCTCCCGCGCGGCCTCGACGTCGGCCGCGGCCGCCTTTTCCTTCTGCGCGTTGCTCGTGGTATAGTTGGATTCGGGGGACTCGTCGAATACAGGGGAGACTTCAGGGAGGGCGGAGGCGAGCATGTCGGAGAGGCGAGTCGCGAAGGAAGGGCGCCGTACGCCGGCGGTGGAATCATTGGAAGAGAAAGACGAGGGGAGGGATGGTGTGCAGAACGAGTCACTCCGCGAGGAGGCAGATGTGTCTGACAGGGGTGGTGTCGACTCGCCCGAGTCCAAGACGGCGCGCGCAGAGAAGCCGACCAATGGTTCTCCAGAGCTGCGACGGCGCGCCTCGCGCTTCTTGAACGAGTCCGCAAAATCAAGAATAGTCCGCTCGAACGCCTCGACGGCGGCGTCCATCTCGTGGGGCTTGATTTCGGGGCGGTAGAAGGCGAGGTTGTCGACCGCGCGCTTGCCGTGCGTCGCGGCGATAACGGTTTCGGGGTCGAGCCCGAGGTCGACGGCGACGGCGCCCCAGGCAGCTTCAACGGCGGCGATGGAGTCCGTGAGCGTGCCGTCCTGCGTGGAAGAGGGGATGTTAGTGAACGGAAGGGAGGGAGAGGGAGAGAGGGGACGCACCATGTCGAAGAGGACGGCGTCGGCGCGGAAGGTAGTTGATGGCATGATGGTAAGGGTGAATTTGGAGGAGGACGAGGACGGCTGGGGATTTGGTAGTAGGTGGCGGTTGAAGGTAGAGTTGTGATGAAAACTTGGGCAGACAGCAGCACTCTTTTATACACTGCTCGTGGGCGTGTTTCGTCATCGCACAGAAAGGTCGAAAACAATTGCGATTGTTCAGGCGAGCATCTCGGAAGGCGGATGTATGGTTTCAAATTACGAGAAGTGGGGACGGAGGCTACAGAGGTCTCAGCCGTATCCGCTGTACAGCCACGTATCGACACCAAACCCGCGGCGACTCGGGGAATTGTGCGCAAGGAGGACAAGCAGGCGTAGCGATGCAGGGCGAGGCTAAGAGCAGCTCATTCCTATAGATACGTCAGAAGGAAGTGCCAGAGAGGTAGCTGTTGGTCTGTAGAAAGAGATATAGCATTCCGAGATGTGAAAGACAGGCGAGGAAGACATACCGAAGAGAATCGCCCAATCATACTTCAAAAGTATGCGCCCGCCTTCACACGCAGGAAGCGTTCTCCTGTCGCAGAGCCGATGCTGCGACATTGTTGCGAGGCCCACCGCAGATGTTGCAGAGCACGATGCAGGAGGTTGTAACTGCGACTTGCAGCACCGTCGAAAAAGAAACTAGGCGCGCAACAGCCAGGAGCTTCAGCCTTCAGCTCTGTCGCGACGACAGGCACTCTTCACCGCGCTTGCGATCCTCGACATCCGGGAGAGCATTATTGTGTTCGACCTCCTCGCCTGCGATCATTCCAAGCATCCCAGAAGGCGGCATGATTCAGATGACGAGGAGAGGGAACGGAAGCAACGGAGGTCTCAGCCTGATCCGAGGCACCGCCACTGATCAACGACGCTGCACGTGACCGCGACGGACCTCGGGAGGTAGCGCAATCCCGTTCTGTCAAACGAGCGGATTTGGGGCATCGATGATCCAGCAATGCAGCATATCTCGAGAGTAGGAGAAGCACAGCAACCGCATTGCGAGGCGGACTCAAAAAATGTAAGCTCAGGCACTTGGACAAGTATGTCGGATAGAACGGTGATGTTCACGTTGGGCTTCCCATGAGAGGAGAAAACAGCGAGGTACGTATGTACCGATAGACGGAACAGTGATAAAGCAATTTTATTTGAAGCCAGAGCAGTCACGGTCGCGAGTGTACAAAGACGAATGGGAATCAGGCAGAACGTTCCACAATACGAAATCAGGACAGAACACGCAAATAAGAAATAGAGCAGAAAAGAAGATACGCTTAATGCTCGACAGTAAACACGAGCTTCATCCCCTCGCCCTCGCCCTCCGTCCTGCACTGCACGCTACGCATGTCCTCAACAACGAAATGCGCTCCGCACCCCTCTATCTTAGCGCGCTCGTGGCTCGTGCACACAGCGATGACAATCGCGCCGCTCGCGACGCCCGCGCGGATCCCCGATGGCGAATCCTCAAAGACAACGCAATCCCAAGCGTCGAAGCCCAGACACGACGCGGCGAGGAGGAAGGGGTCCGGCGCGGGCTTTCCTGCCTTGAGCCGCTTGTCGTCTGCGGTGATGGTCACGGGCGGCGGGGTGATGCCGACACGCGTCATCGCGCCATAAGCTGTGCGAAAGTGGGTCAGTTACGCTCTAAGAAGAAAGGGAAGAGGAGAGATGACGAACCGTAGGTCTTCGCGCCGCTGGTAGCAACAGCATATCGCCCCTCGGGAATGCACGCGATCATGTCCTTGACCCCGGGCAGGATGCGGATCGAGCGGTCGACGGCGTCCGCCTCGCACGCGGCCTCGAACGCAGCTTCGATCTGGGCCTCGACTGCCTTCATCCGCGCGTCGTTCTCAGTGTGGTCGGAGTCGGCGAACTCGTCGAATACGGGCTCGTCTGTGGCTTCTGGACGGGCGGAGACGAGCATGTCGGAAAGGCGCGTCGCGAAGGAAGGGCGCCGTGCAGAGGGCTCATCGGGAGAAGAGAATGAGGGGTGGGAGGGCGTGGAGAGCGACCCGCTGCGCGAGGAAGAGGAAGACGTGTTGGATAGGACTGGTGTCGACTCGCCCGAGTCCAAGTCGGCACGCGCAGAGAAGCTGGCCGATGACTCTCCTGAGGTGAGGCGGCGGGCGGAGCGCTTCTGGAACGAGTCCGCAAAATCAAGAATAGTCTGCTCAAACGCCTCAACGGCGGCGTCCATCTCATGGGGCTCGATCTCGGGGCGGTAGAACGCGAGGTTGTCGATAGCGCGCTTGCCGTGCGTTGTGGCGATGACTTCTGCGGGGTCGAGCCAGAGGTCGGCGGCGACGGCACCCCAGGCGGCTTCGACGGCAGCAATGGAGTCTGTGAGCGTGCCGTCCTGCGAGAAAGAGTCAGTATTAGTGAACGGAAGAGAAAAGAGAAGGACGACGAACCATGTCGAACAGGACGGCGTCGGCGCGGAAGGTGGTCGATGGCATGGTGGTAAAAGTAGATTTGGATGAGGGCAGGGAGTTGGAGGTTGGAGAAGAGGCTTGGTATTAGATGGTGTAGTTGGAGGTAGAGTTGTGATGCGTGCTTAGAGCAGCAGCAGCGCTCCTTTATACACTACTCGCGGGCGAGTTTGCGTCATCGCACGCAAAGTGCCAAACAATTGCGATTGTTCAGGTGTTCAGCAAAGTATCTCGGAATGCGGATGCATAGTTTCAGATGACGGGAAGAGTGAGTGGAGGCTACAGAGGTCTCAGCTGCATCCGCTGTACAGCCACGTATCGACACCAGCCCTGCGCTGACTCGGAGAATTGTGGGCAAGGAGGACAAGCAGGCGTAGGTACGCAGAAAGTGGCCATTAGAAGGTTAAGAACAGCTCTTTCCCGTAGATACGTTGGCTGAGAGTGTCGATGGGCTAGCTGCTGACCTGTACAAAGAGATGTAGCTTCCCGAGAGGCTTCGAGGCGGGTTGGTGAGACATACCGAAGAGAAAAGGCCGATGCCAATCCTTTGTTCGTGCCCACCTCTACAAAGCGAAGTGAGTTTTCCCGTCGTAGAGTCAATACGTCCGCATCGTCGCAACAGGCTAAAACATGCATCATCAACGCCCGCATGACCCAATGGCTACAGTTCTGCTGCGGTGTGAGTCTGTGGTGGATACTGCTCTCCTACTCTTCGAGATATGAGTGAACATCCTTTTCTCACCTGCAATTACAGTATTCGAAGTATCTCGAGAGGCGGATGATCCAAATGGCAAGAGGAAGTTTCAGCCTGATCCGCTGCGCAGCCACTTGTCTGCATCAGATGCACGTGACCGCGATGAAATAATTTGAGTCACGGCGCTAGAAATTTAGTCACAGCATATACCTTATTCAATTTCGTGTGGCTCTCGATGTGCATTTCCCAAAGTCTTCTGTAGATCACTTGTTTGCGACTGGCTTTTACTTTACATGTGCACACCTGTCATGAGGCAGCAAACAAAAGCTTTTACTACAAGAAGTTGTGCAAAGGGTAGCGATTAATTATTGAGAAACAGGGTCAAAAGCGAGATGAAGGAGCGAACTTGCGAAGCGCTCGGAATGTGCGTGAAGGGGCTACCTTCTAGAAAAATAGTCGGGCAAGCGTCTTGAGCCATACTTCAACTTTGCTCCGTCCAAGGCTAGATCAGCTTCTCGGTTTTTGCAGGAGATGTCTACGCCTCGGACGTCTGCGAGACGAAGCACATACTGAAAGCGCGCATTGGATACCAGTGTTGCCCATTCCATTCCGTGCAGCTCGACCTTTCGGATCGACGGAAACATCGACTCTTCTCCTAATAAATATTTGAAATGAGCCTCGATTAGGTGATATCCGAAGATAGGGCCCATCTCATCACTTCGGGACACGTGCAAGCCAACAAGCCTCAAGTTGCGAAACTCGTGATCTCCTCGTCCAGGCGGCACCAAGAAGCCAGAATAATGCAGCGTCTCTGCATTTGGACAGTACTTCAGCAGATGCAACAGGGTGTTTAAGCCCATGAACCGGTCCAGCCCGATCTCGAGTGCACGCACTTGCAGGCCCCACACACGCAGGCCGCAGTTGACGAGCGATGTTAGCGTCTCCCCAGAGTCGAGCACGAGGCGCCGAAGCGCGGGAAGCTCCAAGGTATAACGATGAACTCTGCCCACGTTGCCTAAAGTGCAAAGGGTGCCTACACGAAGTGTGTGCACGCGCGGGAGCCGCACGACGGACGTGCGTTGTAGCACGTCTGGCGGCCAGAGGTAGTTCTCTTCGTTGAGCGAGAGCACCTCGAGTGTCTGTGCGAACCATTCCATGTGTGGCCCCGCCACCGGGCTGTGCTGGTTAAGCATAAGCCCGCTGTTCCACTCGACACACCGGACTGCAGCAAGGGCGTGGCGAATGTCGCTGTCAAGCTTTTCGTTCGTACAGGGGGCACTGCTCTCTTGATCAGGTTCGAAAAACTCGTCTTGGCCGCGGTGGTATCGGGAAAGCACGAGGAGGTTCGGGCAGCATTTGATTATGCGGGGTACTTCTTTCCTAGCCCAACCGTGCACTGGACCGGCCGGCCGATAACGCACGAATGGGAGTGCGATCTTACGCACATACTTTCCGTGTCCAAGGGCAAGAGGACAGTTTTTTCTCGATTGCTCGAACAGATCCGCTAAGGTTTCAGCGCCATGCCGCAGGCGCACATCCTCGTACAGAAATTCTCTTGTGTTGTCGCGCCACCACCTACAAACTAAGGCCAGGTTCAGTTTGACGCGTAAAATGTTCACATATTTCCGTTCTGTCTGATCTTGCGTGATTGAGTCAAAGACAGGAATTGACGTGAGCGTATTGAGATCTCTTGCGGGATTGAACGTGGCCCAGTAGAAAATCTGGAGCCATAATTCTGGTGGGAGAAAATAGAAATGCGTCATCAAGAGTGCTAACATTTTCCATGATGCATGAGCTTACCTATACTGCCACGAAAATTGCTGCAGGCTAGGAGTGTAGCAAAATTGTAGGCACGACGACCAGACGAAGTTGCAAGGTGAAAATGCTTACCTAATAAATAGCAGCAGTGTTACATAATGCAATTAGTCACTGCCACAAACTCCAGGAGTCAAACCCCCTTGTTCGTCTAATTTCTTCTTGTTCGATAAAGGCTCAGCAGCGTACGACTCCCATACAACATGATAGTACATGCAGTTCCGATGCTAGAATATGCAATATCCGACAGAAACCGCTGACTCAAATATATACGGTTAAGCCAGCAGCGGGAACAACGTCATGACGGGAACACACGCATTTCGGATAGAATAGCCATGTTTAGATCAGGTTTGTTAACAAAAGGAGAAAACAACGAGATATGTACCGACACACGGGAAAGTGGTATGGTAAGTTTACTTTGCAGTCAGAACGGTCACAGTCGAGAGCGTACACGGAGGGACAGATGGGAATCAAGCAGAACGATCGACAATGCGAAATCAAGACAGAACACAGAAAAAAACAGAGCAGAAAAGACATGCTCAATGCTCGACGGTGAACACGAGCTTCATCCCCGCGCCCTCGCCCTCCGTCGCACAGCGCACGCTGCGCATATCCTCCACGACGAAATGCGCGCCGCACCCCTCGATCTTGCTGCGTTCGTGGCTCGTGCACACAGCGATGACGGTCGCGCCGCTCGCGACGCCCGCACGGATCCCCGATGGCGAATCCTCAAAGACGACGCAATGCTTTGCGTCGAAGCCGAGGCATGATGCAGCTAGGAGGAACGGGTCTGGCGCGGGCTTTCCCGCCTTGAGCCGCTTGTCGTCCGCGGTGATGGTCACGGGCGGCGGAGTGATGCCGACACAAGTCATCGCGCCGTAGGCTGAGTAACAGGCGGATGAGTTACGCTTTAAGAAGATCAAAAAAGACGGAAGCGAACCGTAGGTCCTAGCACCACTGGTAGCGACGGCGTAGCGCCCGTCAGGTATGCACTCGATCATGTCTTTCACCCCGGGCAGGATGCGAATCGAGCGATCCACGCTGTCGGCCTCCGTCTCCCACGCGGCCTCGATGTCGGCCTCGACTGGCTCCTTCTGCGCGTCGTTCCCAACGTAGTTAATATCTGGGGATTCGTCGAATACGGGCACGTCGAAGTTTTCGGGGATGGCGGAGGTGAGCAGGTCTGAGAGGCGAGTCGCGAAGGAGGGGCGTCGCAAACCAGTGGAGGGATCGGAGGAAGAAAAGGAGGAGGAGGGCGTGGATGTGGAGTGTGAGCCTCTGTGCGAGAAGGCGGATGTGTCGGATAAAGCCGGTGTCGACTCGCCCAAGTCTAAGCCAGCGCGCATAGAGAAGCCGGCCGACGACCCCCCAGAGTTGCGGCGGCGTGCTTCGCGCTTCTGGAACGAGTCGGCAAAGTCAAGGATGGACTGTTCGAAAGCCTCGACGGCGGCGTCCATCTCATGGGGATTGATTTCCGGACGGTAGAACGCGAGGTTGTCGATGGCGCGCTTGCCGTGCGTTGCAGCGATGACTTCTGCGGGGTCGAGCCCGAGGTCAACGGCGACGGCGCCCCAGGCAGCCTCGACGGCGGCGATGGAGTCTGTGAGCGTGCCGTCCTACGAGAAAGAGTCAGTGTTAGTGAATGGGAGGGGGAGAGGACGAGGGCGGACAGACCATGTCGAAGAGGACGGCGTCGGCGCGGAAGGTGGTCGATGGCATAGTGGTAAGAGTTTATTCGGAAAGTATAACGGGTAAAGACTTGGAGGTCGGTGAAGAGACTTGGTAGTAGATGGCAGTTGGAGGTAGAGTTGTGATGCGGACTCGAGCAGCCAGCAGCACTCCTTTATACCCAGCTCGAGGGCGTGTTTGCGTCATTGCACAGAAAGGGCCAAACAATTGCGATTGTTCAGGCGAGTATCTCGGAAGGTGGATGCATGGTTTCAAATTACGAAAAGTGGGGGGCGGAGGTCTCAGCTGCATCCGCTGTACAGCCACATGTTGACGTCGTCCAGTAGCAACTTGGAGCGTCAAGTGCACTGTGCGCTAGGAGATGTAGAAATCGCAGTGATTCAAAGGACGGTAGCGACGAGGTTGACAGTAGCTCTTTCTCATAGTGTCGTCGCCGACCAAGCAAGTCGATGAGATAGCCTGCAGAAAGAAATGCAGTATTCCGAGACGTCGAAGACCGGAGAGTGAGACATACCGAAGCGAGACTGCCCAATGACATCCACCAGTTTCGCACCCGCGGGCCCGCTTTCCAAAGCTTTCAAGGTTCGCACAAAGTGCATTCCCGTCCTAGAGTCTGTACTGCTTCGTTAGCGCAACAGGCTGTAGTAGATATTGTAGAACATGAGATTAGTAAGCTGAATGCAAAGTAGCCAATGTAGCACTCACGTTCATGATGAATAGAACATAACTCGGGATGTCGTCTGGCTGGCTCTTTCAGGTAAAATCTCCCTTCAGCAAATCCGGTACGCACTGCGAACTAAGCACCATCAAGAAAAAAAAGAACTCAGCACGCGCAACCATGTCACCCATATACAATTAAGCTCTGTTCTACTAAAAATTAGTAGATTTTCGACTTCAAGACGCTGGCGACGACAACGAAAGCGTTTCCAAGTAGTAACCCGTCGTAAACGCACGAGAGACGCTCGAGCGCGCATACATGCTGTAAAACACTACGAAAAGTGCTCGAACACCGACTGCTCCAACCACATCAGGCTTACATAAGCCGTATAGTCTCAACAAGAATTCATAGCGGAGGGCGCTCCCTGCGGCGCCTGTACTCTTCAAAACCCCAGTGGACATCCTCGAGCGCAACAGTTATAATCCCAGTATCTGAGAAGGGATGATTCAGATGACGAGAGGAGGGAGCGGAAGCTTCAGCCTGATCCGCTGCACGATCAGCACTGCGGAATGAACCAGCAGGCACACTTTCGACAGTCACAATCTCTTTTATACGTCGATAGGGATTAGAAAGTCGGTGCTGTAAGAATGTGCTTGGACCATGGCAAGCGGAATACGGGTGATGGAAAGATGGAGATGGAGATGGAGATAAAGAATAAAAAGACGCCAACATCGATTGCGCATCCCATCCTCAGCGATCATATCAACATGGTAACACCTCAGTTCTGCATTGCACAGCGCTTCGCGAGCGTTTGGGACGAGCCACACAGAGCACAGGAGTCGCACGTAGCACGTGGTCGCTGGTTAGTTGGGCGGACGCGATGGCGCGAGGACAAGTTGGTCGGCAGTTATCGATCGCAATAGAAAGAAGTTTAGGGCCGGTCTTGCTGGTTTCACACAGCATCTGATCACACTCCCAAGCACTGGAATCACGCCTGCTCTTCCCTCCCCACAGCACAAGCTTCAAAGTGTTCTCTTATTTCGAGAGCTCTTATCTCGAGAGGAAGTAATATCTGTGGCTTTAATTAAAAGTCAATCCTAGTCGAGGAGGGTGTGCTTTACGCTGCTATAGCTGGGTATTTCTACTTGTACATACAGAAGTGATTTACACTCCGTCTACGCATTACTGTTTTATCTATCTGTGCGTAACTCCGTATTATATGTAGGTACTTTCAAATGGCGCAACCGACGTCCACTTCCTTCGGGACGCCAACAGCAAAATAGCTCGCAAGCAATAACATGTGAAAGTACATAGCGAATTCTCAGAGATCAACACACTCGAGTCCAGTGTACCACGTATCGCGAGCTTCCTGCACCATGCGCTGATAGAGCCCTGCAACCCCGCAGAATCGGTTTGAGCAGACGAATCAAAACAACGGGCGGAACAGCCAGACTGCGAGGAGAAAGGCACACGACGCTACTGCCTTGATGTAGTATCGCCCCGATGTACGCGGGGACGCGACGGGCCAGCATATGCGCCTGTGAGTGCAGGAAAGACGACGCAAAGAGAGGAAAAAGAAGTGCATAGCTAGAAAGCGGAAGAAAAGAGAGAACTAGGCAAACAACCGAATACCTGTGCCCCCACCACCGAGCAGGTCAAAATGTACTCTAATCCCTTGAGCACATGCAAACCGTTGAGAGATCAAGCGCATACATATGCCATCATGGATGAACTCGATGCGTGGTCTGAACACTTCTGCCCGACTGTCGAAGATGTAAGGGACGTGATCGCCAGTAGTCGCGTACAGTGAGTCCGTTTGTCCCGTTGGTGGTGGTGGGCGGTGGGCAAACGCGATAGATGGCAAGATACAGACGATCAGTTTATATATGCTCGCTGCTTACTGATATACCCGATCTGTTCGTAACCCCAAAACAGTCTCTGTGCGTTCGCCGAAATTCTAACACGAGGAGCATTAGAGAAGTTGAGATGTCTTCACAAGTGCTCCTAATTGGATGGCGATATCTGTGCAATTTCGAAACACTGAAGGAGGGGAGAAACGGGAGAAATTATGCATTGACAAACAGAAACTGTGGGCCGGGTACAATGATTTTATTTGCAGTTAGAGCGGTCACAGTCTAGAGCGCACATGAATAGTCGGCAAGGGAAAGGTAACATGATACAGAGCAAAGCATTCCACGATAGAAGACGACAAGCAAAACACAAAGAAAGGGAAAGAAGCATTCAAGACTCGACGGTAAACACCAACTTCATCCTCTCCCCCTCGCCCTCCGTCACGCAGCGCACCTTCCGCATATCCTCCACGATAAAATGCGCACCACACCCTTCAATCTTACTGCGCTCGTGGCTTGTGCATACAGCGATGACCGTGGCGCCGCTCGCGACGCCCGCGCGGATCCCCGAAGGCGAGTCCTCGAACACGACGCAACGCTTTGCGTCGAAGCCTAGGCAGGAAGCGGCGAGGAGAAAAGGATCTGGCGCGGGCTTGCCTGCTTTGAGCCGCTTGTCGTCCGCGGTGATAGTTACGGGCGGCGGGGTGATGCCGACACGGGTCATCGCTCCGTAGGCTGTGCGAAAGTGCGTCAGTTACGCTGTAAAAAGAAAGGGAAGAGAGAAGATGACATACCATATGTCTTCGCGCCGCTGGTGGCGACGGCGTAGCGCCCGTCGGGTATGCAATCGATCATGTCCTTCACACCAGGCAGGATGTGAATCGAGCGGTCGACGGCGTCCTCCTCCGTCTCCCATGCGGCCTCGATGTCGGTGTCCGTCCGCTTCTCGTCGGCGTGCTTGTCCTCAGCGGACTCGTCGGGTACAGGTGAGCCTTCGGGGAGGGCGGAGGCGAGCATATCTGAGAGGCGCGTTGCGAAGGAGGGGCGCAGTGCGCCGGTGGTGGTGGAATAATTGGAGGAGGAAGAGGAGGGGAGGGACGGCGTGGAGAAAGAGTCGCTCCGCGAGGAAACAGATGTGTCGGATAGGGCTGGCGTTGACTCGCCCGAGTCTGAGCCGGCATGCGCAGAGAAGCCCGCCGAAGACTCTCCAGATCTGCGGCGGCGCACCGCGCGCTTCTGATACGAGTCGGCAAAGTCTAGGATGGACTGCTCGAAGGCCTCTACGGCAGCGTCCATCTCGTGCGTTTTGATCTCGGGGCGGTAAAAGGCGAGGTTGTCTATCGCGCGCTTGCCGTGCGTCGCGGCGATGACAGTTTCGGGGTCGAGCCCGAGGTCAACAGCGACGGCGCCCCAAGCGGCCTCGACGGCGGCGATGGAGTCGGTAAGCGTGCCATCCTGCCAGGAAAGAAGGATGTTAGTGAATGGGAGGAAGAGAGGGAGAAAGGAGACATACCATGTCGAAGAGGACCGCGTCGGCGTGGAAGGTAGTTGATGGCATGGTGGTAAAAGCGGGTTTGGATGGAGGTAGGGACTTAAAGGTTGGAGAAGAAACTTGGTAGTAGATGGCGGTTGAAGGTAGAGTTGTGATGCGGATTCGTGCAGCCAGCAGCGGTCCTTTATACCTGGCTCGAGGACGTCTTTCGTCATTGCACGAAAAGGAACAGACAATTGGGATTGTTCAGGTAAGTATCTCGGAAGGCGGATGCACGGTTTCAGAAACGGGAAGAGAGAGCGGAGGTCTCAACCGCATCCTCTGTACAGCCACGTGTCGACACCGGCCCAACGGCGACCTGGAGCGTCATGCGTACTGTGCGCGAGGAGGACCAGCAGGCGTAGTTATACAGAGAAGCTTCGAAACGAAGCCAAGAGCAGCCCTTTTCCAGAGTGCCATCGCCGGCCGACCAAGTCGATGAGGTAGCCTGCAGAGTGAGATGTAGCATTCCGAGACGTCGAAGACGGGTGAGTGAGACATACCGAAGCGAAACTGCCTCTTGACACCCACAAGCATTGCACCCGCGGACCTGCCTCCCCGAAATCTCCAAAGTTCGCACAAAGTGGGTTTCCATCGTAGAGCCGATACTGCTTCATTGGCGCAACAGGCTGTAGTAGATACTGCAGAATAAGAGTCAGCGAGCTGGATGTGAAGAAAGCCAGTATAGTGCTCACGCTGATGATGAATAGATAATCCATAGGCTGTAAGCATCTGCTTGACTCTGCCGACGAAACCGCCTTGCAGCCAAAACCAGCTTCAAAAATGCACCATCGAGAACGAGCCCTACGCCGACAATAATCAGCAGTTTCAGCTATCTCGTACTGAGCATTCCCGGCGGCCAACCCCTTCGCTGCGCTTGTACTTTTTGACTCCCCAGCGAACATCTGCGAGTATTATAAGCATCTCGAGAGGCGGACGATCCAGATGATGAGGAGAGGACAGCAGTGTCTCAGCCTGATCTGAGTGCCACCGGCTGCACGTGACCGTGATGAGTTTATCACAGCTAATTTACGTTCGGCCATTTACCGCTTTTAAATGCGCATCCGGCGTAAGCTCACGCAGACCGACGAGGAAGAAAGAGAAATTGACGGTGAGGGGCTCAGCGAGATCGACATGGAACGTAAACACAAGCTTTTCGACGTTGATGTTAGTGTCGGGATGAATGAAGACGAGTAAACAGTGATATGGCAAATTTATTTGCAGTCAAAGCAGTCAAATCAACAGCGTACAGGGACGGATGGGAATCAAGCAAATCGTTCCACAATACGAAAGCAAGACAGACATAAAGAAAATAGAACAGAGAAGACGCGCTCAATGCTCGACGGTGAACACGAGCTTCATCCCCGCGCCCTCTCCCTCCGTCTTACACCGCACGCTGCGCATATCCTCCACGATGAAATGCGCACCACACCCCTCGATCTTACTGCGCTCGTGGCTCGTGCACACAGCGATAACCGTCGCGCCACTTGCGACGCCCGCGCGGATCCCTGAGGGGCTGTCCTCAAAGACAACGCAACGCTTTGCGTCGAAGCCGAGACAGGAGGCGGCGAGGAGGAAGGGGTCCGGCGCGGGCTTTCCTGCCTTTAAGCGCTTGTCGTCCGCGGTGATGGTCACGGGCGGTGGAGTGATGCCGACACGGGTCATTGCGCCATAGGCTGTTCGGAAAGGGTGTCAGTCACACTATGAAAATGGAAGGGAAAGAGGAGAGACGACGAACCGTAGGTCTTTGCGCCGCTCGTAGCAACCGCATACCGCCCGACGGGTATACACTCGATCATGTCCTTCACACCGGGCAAAATGCGGATCGAACGGTCGACGGCTTCGGCCTCCGTCTCCCGCGCGGCATCGACGTCGTCCTCGGTTGCCTTCTGCTGCGCGTCATTCGCAGTGTAGTTGGACTCGGGGGACTCGTCGAATACTGGGGATTCTTCCGGCAGAGCAGAGACGAGCATGTCGGAGAGACGCGTTGCGAATGAAGGG
>JAJOHG010000074.1:0-128105 GCA_021029095.1 Phellopilus nigrolimitatus
GCGCTCGACGAACGCAAACACGTTGGTCATCCGCGGCGACGGCGAGCTGGACGGAGAGGTAGGCGATGGTGGATTTAGTCCAGAGGTGATCGCGATGGCCTTCTTTTTCTCCTTCCCGCGCCCTGTCAGAGCCTTGAAGAAACCGTCCTTCTTGAGATCCGCCGACGCCGTCGCGGCTGAGTGCGCGCTTGTCGTCGCATCGGTTCTAGACCACGCGCCTCCTCTCCAGCTTGAACTATCCCTCGCTCCAGCAGCCAGGGCAGACGCTGACGGCGTGCTTGCGCTACCCGTCGCTGTCGCCGGATGGAAGCTCAGACGCGGCTTGTAAAACGCCTGGCGTACGTGCGGATACTTGCTGAGATAGGCGAGGAGCTGCAGCAAAAGTAGTACATCCTCTTTGCGGAACGGACCCGGCTCCTCCACACCGTGGTGATGTTATGACACGTATTTTAATTTTCCCTTACCTTGTCTTGAACTTGCGGCCTCTCAGTATTTAGAGTCACATGATAGCCTAGAGTGTTCTACACTGACGTCATCATGACATCATAGTGACATCATCGACGGTGACATCATCTATGACATCATCAGCTCCACTCGCTCCACTAATGTAACCATATTAGGTAGTGTACTGCTTGGTCTGTGCGCACTAGGTTTTAGTATATAAAGAGGCAATAAACATCTGGGAGGCTCAATCGAGTTCTCTTAGAATCTCCACCATAAAGTGTGATCCCCTTTCTAAGTCAGCTCAGCATTCTCTCTTGTTGTCTTGTACTTTGGAGTTTGCGCCTCAGCCTTTTGGTTTGTGGTGTGCTCTAACAGTAGAACTCGATTCTATCCTCATTGCGCATTCTCCAAACATTCCTCTCATCTCTAACTCGCCCTCATCTCTATAAACTCTTGCCTTGTCGTCGCGACACGTTGCGGCGGCCTGTTTTCACCACTTCACGATTTCACCTCACACTCGACGCGTGCGTTCAGAGAGGTACAACCTTCGACCTCGAGGACATCACCTTCGCCCTGAACAGCACTTCCGACACACCCATCGACTTTCCCTTTTCTATCTTCAACGCCACCACTATCAAGAACTCCCTCACCTTCGGTTCCCGCTACCTCGTCCTTACCGTCGTTGATCCCTTGATCGACGCTCGGCCTTTTGATAGGAAACCCCCCATACTCCCACATACGCGGAAATCAGAGTGTCTGGTTCCACTACCGACTCGCCGCGTATTCACTTTCAAATCCGTTCTTTATTAAACCATCCTTCGCACTCTTGGTGAACTGTTGGTAGCGCAGGCTTAAGCTAAGCTACTGAGGACAATCCCTCCACGAGTAGTAAGGGACAGGCGAACACCACGTCGTAGCCCTCTCGTGCAACTGCTGAAGTGTGTGTTGCGGTGCCGTAGTCAGTAGAATTATCTACCGAAACATATTTCGTTGATAGTTAGTCACCGCGATGGATCAACCACCACCTTTTGTCGACATAGAGGGGCAGCAGGCGCAGCAGCAGCCACCGCCCCCAACCACCCAGGACTTGCTGCACCTTATCGGCATGTTGACGCACCAGGTGCAGGCCTTGGGAGGGAACGTTGCACACCTCACCCAAACTGTAACCAACCTGGCTGCAGCCCCTCATCCACCACCCGTAATCATGCCAGCACCAGCGGCGGCGGCTCCCTCACCCAAAATGCCAAAGGTGGCTCCACCGTCGTACTTTGAAGGAAATCAGGAGGAATCTGAGGGGTGGTTATTAGAAGTTCGGATCTACCAGGAGACACATGCGGCTGAATTCCCAGATGTGGGGTCGCGTGTCAAATTTGCGTTGTCATACATGCGAGGAGAGATGGTGCAGGAGTGGAAGAGGATACACGCGCAGAGCGTCTATTACACATACGAGGAGTTTGTGACGGACTTCAAGGAGCGATTTGGTGATCCCAACCCGGTTGCCACAGCCATCTCCAAGCTGGACAACATGCATCAAGGAAAAGACACCATGGACGCATTCGTGGTAAAGTTTCAGGATGTCGCTTCGCGCACGGGTTACAATGACGCTGCTTTGATTGAAGTCTTCAAAAAGAAAATTAATGGTCAGCTACTTGCGCGTATGTACGCACTACCGACGATGCCAACCACTCTTTCACGTCACCACGGCATCAATGGATGGTACGAATGGGCACAGCGACTCGACCGACAGTGGAGGGAGGGCGAAGCCTATCGTCGTGGTGCAACGGAGCAAAAGCGGGTAGCTCCAGCACAGCAGACGAATGCAGGGAAGGCGACGCAGACACAGAATCAGCCAAGGACGTATCAGCAACCACAGGTGCAGGTACAACCAAATTATGGAAATTATGGACAGGGTAGGGCTCAGCCGGGTGCGTCTGGGACGTCGACTACGGGAGCGCCAAAAGACCCTAATGCTATGGATGTGGACCGGACAGGCCGGAGACCACCAGTGAAGTGTTTCAAGTGCGGTCGTCTTGGACATTATGCGAGGGACTGCAAGGTTGGCCTCGATGTCAGGGCGATGACATATGACCAGATGCGCGACTATTTTGCTCAGGAGGCTGCTGCGCAGAAGGACAAGGAGGCTCTGGAGGCGAAAGCTAAGGAGCAGGGTTTTCCAAGCGAGTCCAAGTGAACAATCTCCCGCTTGTGACTCAGAATCGATTTTCTTCTCTTGATGATGATGTAATATTAGATTGTAAAGGTTCAGGGGGGTCTCTGACTGGTTCGGAGCTCGGCGCCAAAAAGGCGTGCTTAATTCCCCATTCCAATATATATTCTGGTCCAGATTCATCATCAGAAAAGGAAGAAAAAGGAGATAAGAAGTTCATTCGATCAACCAACAATCGCCATGTCGCTATACGCATCACACTGCAGACTAGTGACACCAATGAAAGGTTGGACGTAGAAGCATTGTTAGACAGTGGCGCTACTGGCCTCTTTATCGATACCGAATTTGTTAAAGCAAATCGCCTGAAAACACGTAAACTTACACGGAGTATACCGGTTTACAATGTTGATGGCACCAAGAATCAAGGAGGATCGATAGAAGAGGAGGTAGATCTGATTGTGCAGTTTAGCGAACATCGAGAGAAGGCAACTTTTGAAGTTTGTAACCTGGGAAAGACAACCGTAATTCTTGGTCACCCATGGTTAAAGAGACATAACCCGGAAATTGACTGGAACTCTGGGGAAGTCAAGTTAACTCGATGTCCAAAAACTTGCCATTCAATGCAGAGGCGTGAGAAGCGAGAGGAAGAGGCAAAGATACGAAGGTTGAAGCCTATGCCTGAGTTGATAGCAGACGAGGAAGATGAGGATGACGAGTTGGACAGGAGGATTGTGGAAGAAATGTTTTGGCTTCGCTACATTGATGAGAAAGATGGATCTGGTCCTGACCCCAAACCTCTAAGCTGGAAGAAAGCGGAACCACCTGTCTGGAAGGACTTGGTGCCAGAAAGGTTTCACGAGTTCTTAGACGTGTTTGATCAAAAGACGTCAGAACGGCTTCCGACCAGAAAACCATGGGATCATGAGATAAACCTGAAACCTGATTTTGTTCCCAAGAAGTCGAAGGTTTATCCATTATCTCAGGACGAAGATGAAGAGGTGGGACGCTTCATTCAGGAACAAGAAGCCAAGGGGTATATCCGGCCCTCTAAATCGCCAATGACATCGCCTATTTTCTTTATCAATAAGAAGGATGGGAAGCGCAGAATGATTACAGATCACCGGTACCTAAATTCAGGAACTGTCAAAAATGCGTACCCGCTTCCCTTGATCTCAGAAATTATTGATAAGCTTAAAGGGGCCAAGTACTTCTCTAAGATGGATTTGCGATGGGGTTATCACAATGTTCGAATCAAGGAAGGAGACGAGTGGAAGGCAGCCTTTGCAACAAGTAGGGGAGCGTATGAACCATTAGTCATGACCTTTGGATTGTGCAATGCACCAAGCACGTTCCAAAATATGATGAACGATATCTTCAATGATCTCATGATCGAGGGAGTTGTTGTGATCTACATCGACGATATATTGGTTTTTACAAAGACCATGGAGGAGAATGATCGCATTGTCAAAGAGATCTTAAAACGACTTCGCGAAAATGATCTATTCCTAAAACCCGAAAAGTGTGTGTTTGGAGTTGAGGAAGTGGAATTTTTGGGGATGATAATCAGAAACGGCGAGGTCAGCATGATGAAGGAGAAGGTGGAAGCAGTAAAAGACTGGCCAGTTCCCAAGAAAGTCAGAGACGTCGAATCGTTCTTAGGTTTTGCAAATTTCTATCGTCGCTTCGTCAAAGACTTTGCAAAGATCACCAGGCCTTTGAATGATTTAAAAAAGAAAGAAAACTCTTGGGAATGGGGAGAAAGAGAACAAAAGGCATTTGACGAGTTGAAGACACGTTTCTGTGAACAACCAGTTCTTGTTATTCCTGATCCACGAAATGAATTACGTGTTGAATCGGATGCATCAGACTTTGCGACAGGAGCAGTACTCTCCATGAAATGTGACGATGGATTATGGAGACCGTGCGCATATTTGTCCAAGTCGCTCAGTGATGTGGAAAGGAACTATGACGTCCATGACAAAGAATTATTGGGCATTATGCGAGCGCTTGAAGCATGGCGCCACCATTTGGAAGGCTCAACCCATAAATTTGAAATATGGACTGATCACAAGAATTTGGAATACTTCATGAAGGCGAAAAATCTTAATCGTCGACAAGCTCGTTGGTCCCTCTACCTGTCTCGCTTTGATTTTGTAATTCTTCATAAACCTGGCAAAACAATGGAAAAGACTGATTCCCTCTCGAGACGTTCGGACCTTAAAGAGGGGGTGGAGAATGACAATAAAAACGTAGTCTTGTTGAAACCAGAATTTTTCAAAATCAAAGCGACTCAACAGGGTCATGTCTTGTTAGATGGAGAAGAGAAGGAGTTGTTGACGAAGATTAGGAAGGCAAAGGATTGGGATGAGGCGGTGGTGAAGGCAGCGGATGAATTGCGGAAGTCAGGGACAAAGAGGTTGAGAGGCGAAGAATGGGAAGAGGAGCAAGGCTTAATCCTATATCGAGGAAAGGTGTATGTCCCAAAGGATGGTCAGATCAGGAGAGAAATTGTCAAACTACATCACGATTCGGCAGTAGCAGGACATCCAGGAAATTGGAAAACTTTGGAATTGATCGCGCGAAACTATTGGTGGCCAGGGATGACAAAGTTTGTACAAGCTTATGTCAAAGGCTGTGATACTTGTGCGCGTCATAAATCTTTACCAGAGAAGCCTGCTGGGAAATTGATGCCTAATCCTACTCCTACTGCACCTTGGGAAGATATTTCAGTGGATTTTGTGACAGGACTGCCAGAAGCACAAGGGTTTAATGCCCTACTGGTAGTATGTGATCGCTTCTCGAAACAAATCCATGTGATTAACACCAGAGAAGAGACCTCGGCGTTAGGACTGGCAGCATTGTATAGGGATCATGTGTGGAAACTGCATGGGTTACCGCTAACAGTAATCTCGGATCGGGGTCCACAATTTGCATCAGTGTTCATGAAAGAATTGAATAGCATTTTGGGGATCAAGACCAAGCTGTCCACAGCATATCATCCACAAACAGATGGGCAAACAGAACGGATGAATCAAGAGATCGAGCAGTATTTGAGGATGTTTGTTGATCATCGCCAAGAAAATTGGCCATCCTGGACTGCTATGGCTGAATTTGCATACAACAACAAAGTACAGACAGCCACAAAGATCTCCCCGTTCTTCTCTGTTTATGGAAGAAATCCACGCATGGGTTTTGAAGTGCGAAGGGATGCTAAAGTAGAAGCGGCAGATGACTTTGCAAATCGGATGAAAGGAATACATGAGGAAGCAAAGTCAGCATTGGAAAAGGCAAAAGAGGAAATGCGGAAGTACGCGGACCAAAGGCGAGGAGATGCTCCAAAATACAAAGTAGGAGATAAGGTCTGGTTAGACACCACAAACCTCAAAATAAACCGACCTTCTAGGAAACTCGCTGAGAAAAGAATTGGTCCATACCCCATAACGCGTATCATTTCTCCAAATGCTGTACAACTTCGTCTCCCAAACACTATAAAAATACATCCTGTTGTAAATGTCTCGCGCATCCACCTGCACACCGCTGCCAGTATCCCTGGACAAAGAGCCGCTCCACCTCCACCCATAGAAGTAGGAGAAGAGAAGGACTATGAAGTAGAGGAAATTTTGGATGCTAGACGACGCAGAAACAAGTTGGAATTCCTAGTCAAATGGAAAGGGTACACGGATGAAAACAATACTTGGGAACCAGAGGAAAACTGCAAAGGGTCACAAAAACTTATAAAAGAATTCTATAAACGATACCCAGCAGCGCCACGGTCCATCAGCCTAGCTGATTTCCAAGCCTTGAATTTCCGCCCTTATGAGAATTTCACATCCACTCCAACCAACTTTGTCAATCGTCTGGAAGTCGATCCTTAAAGAGGGGGTGATGTTATGACACGTATTTTAATTTTCCCTTACCTTGTCTTGAACTTGCGGCCTCTCAGTATTTAGAGTCACATGATAGCCTAGAGCGTTCTACACTGACGTCATCATGACATCATAGTGACATCATCGACGGTGACATCATCTATGACATCATCAGCTCCACTCGCTCCACTAATGTAACCATATTAGGTAGTGTACTGCTTGGTCTGTGCGCACTAGGTTTTAGTATATAAAGAGGCAATAAACATCTGGGAGGCTCAATCGAATTCTCTTAGAATCTCCACCATAAAGTGTGATCCCCTTTCTAAGTCAGCTCAGCATTCTCTCTTGTTGTCTTGTACTTTGGAGTTTGCGCCTCAGCCTTTTGGTTTGTGGTGTGCTCTAACAGGTGATGGTGATGGTGGTGATGATGGTGCCGGTGCGTCGCGCGCGGGGTGGGGCCCGTCGCGGCCGGTGAAGGCGAGGCGGCAGCAGGAGCGGGCAATGCTAGGGCACCGCACGTCGCTTGAACGGGAGACCCGAGGTTTGATCCGCCCGCGGCACCGCGAGCAGGCGAGCTCCGCGCTGGACCCGCATTCGCGCCGTCGGCGGCGATGCGCATCGCGACAGGCATTGGCTGGTGCGTGTGCATGGGTAACTCGCCAGGAAGAACACGGTGTGAACTCTTCTTGCCCGAGCGCGTGCCCGTGGTGACGGTGGTGCTCGCGCGTCATGTTGCGGGTTCTGAAGGTTAGTCGTGCGCGTGCGCGGCGTGGAAGAGCGAAGACTGTAGATTCACAAATAATCAGTATATTGTACCAACAATTCACGAAGAAACAATGCAACGTACGGAATCAACCTCCAAGTCCCACTGCCGACCCTGCAGCTCTTTCCTTCGAAGTCCTTTTCGCACTCGCCGTTAAGCAGCTCCTCCGGCCCGCGGCCGCTCCTGCTCCTGTGGCTGCATTTCGCGTACATGACGCCCGCAGCGAACATCGAGAGCCTCGTGGCGGATGGCGGTGGGGAAGCGGAAGCGTGTGGAAAGACGCGCTCTGTTGGGAGCTTTACCACAGGTGACCCAATCCTTGTCCGTGTCCGTGTCCGGGAGCCAGATAGAGTATAGAGTGCGCCTCAGACGTGAGGTGCTGACAGAGCGCGGGAGTATCGCTCGCAGGGAAGTGGATGGCGCAGGTGGCGCGGGATGTGTGCTTGGTCCGGTGAGCATGCTACTTCCGGAGGACGGAGCGCCGATGGCGTGCGGCAGAGGAAGGGAAGGCAGGGTGAGAGTTTCGTCGTCATTCGTGCTGAAAATGCAGGCTCTCGAAAGATGAGGCGGTCGGGTCACTGGGATGGGAGCGTGCGACGCCGTCGAGGAGGGGCGCAAAAGCGGTGCGCGCGTCGGCGGAACGAGGGAGCCCGCGTGTTTGTACCGTTCGACCTTGGTGAATTGCGCGCACAGAGACTGCAGCGACTCAGCGAGGTCGGCATGAGAACTGTGCGGCATACATTCAGCAAGTTGAAAGAAAGAAGAAAATCTGCTGCTTACCGCTCAGCGCGCTCCGCGCGTGCCTCAGCGTCGAGGACGACCTTCGCGGCACTCTCGAGCGCTTTGGGCTCCGCTTTCATGTCATTCTCCCTTTCCCTCTCTCCATTGACCTTCTCTCTGTCCACATTTGGGTCAGGAGAAGCGCGAGAAGGCAGGCCTTGGACCGACGCCAGAAGGTGCTCGGCGCGAGTGGCGCGGCCCTGCGCGACGGTGAGCTCGCGACAGCGTGCGTCCGCGTCTGCAAGAGCAGAGGAAAGAAAGGGAGCCTGGGCAGCGGGAAGTTGGGCGGCATGGTTGAGGAACGGGGACGAAGTTGAGCTTGAATGCAAGGGCTTGGGAGAGGCGGAGGAGCCGGGGCTACCGGCGACGGCGAATGCTGTTGAGGTGGGTAAAGCCATGTGCGAGAATGTCGGAGGCGGGGACGCTAGAGACGGCCTGGCGCTGCATCTGCAGTTGCTGTTGCTGATGTGCGGCAAGCCCGATCGCCTTGCGTTCCTGCATGGCCCGCATTTGCTGCATCTGGCTTAAACTACTCGTGTCTGTACTACAGACACGAGCTTCTAAGCCATCTTTCTTCTTCTTCTTCTTCCCGGTTGAGGATGTGCGGTCGGCCGGCGAACATAAGGGAGGGTGGCGGCGAGGACGAGGGAGGGTGGCGGCGAGGACGAGGGAGGGTGGCGGCGAGGACATCGGAGGGTGGCGGCGAGGACGAGAGCGGCAGCGGGGACGAAGGAAGAGGGCAGCGGTGTGAACGACGAGGGTGAGGTGATGGCAGCGGCGGCGGCGACGATGACGATGACAAGAGGATGGTGGTGAAGAAGAAGAAAGGACTTAGACGATTTCGAAGCCCGAGGCTCAAATTTGCTGTCACCTAAGCAGTGCCCAGTCGGTCAGCTTTTACATATCATTCAGTCACGTATATGCACAAAAAAATTACATGGATATATAGCTTAGACGTGGACCTTCATAATAAAAAATAAATCAAGCATTTATATGCAGAGGGGAAAATAAGAAATGTTAGATACGAACCGGAAGGCTCACGAGGAATTGTGTGACGCGTGGCGATGCCGTGTGGCAGTGAACCACCCCCATTATAAGGCATACGTTCCCACACTTTTTGTACACTTTTCGGCCACTTTGTACACTTTTTTGTAATGGTGACCGTGACATACATGCACAGCCACTGGGGGTGAAAACGTAGGAGTGGAAAGGACAACTTTGGTTGTGGGCCATTGCTTCGCATGGCAAGTTACAATTCCTTTTTTTTCTCCTTTTCCCTCCCACCTCGGCCTCTTGCTTGCCATCAAACTCCTTGTGCTCGCTGTCGCCGTTCTCGTCGTCTCTGTCCCTGACAACTCCATATGAGGAACTGAAGCTGGCCACCTTCGTCGGCGAAGTCTGACATGTGTCTTCTGGATCATCGCTCTGTCCTTGCACGCCTGCTTTTCTTTTCCTCCGCTACAACAGAGTCCCCCCAGATAAGATGCCAGGGAATGCTTGACCTTGTATCTGGATCGGACAAGCTCTATGTGCAAAATTACGACTTCCTGCAAGTGTGCTTGGGCGGGACGAGCGGCCAGGCTTTTTCAGTATGTGATGGCGTCGACGACTTCTGGGAGCGGCTTCAGAAACCATAGTATGTCTTACACCCATTTTCAGTGCTTTCAATGATTTGTCTAATGTACATGGCATGACAGCATCACGGACAAAGCGACATCTCATTTAGACCAGCAGGGCATGCTGGCTGGCAACTGCTCACTCGGCCGCCAGCGTACTATCCCCTTGGAGAGCCGCGCACACGCAATCTCGTGTTCGAGCCGCTCTACGAGCTCTACCAGAAGCACAAAGTCAAGTTCCACCTTCACGTGCCGGAACAACATCTTCGAGATGATCATGGTCAGCCAGCCGAACGATGCCGCGATGGTGTGCAGCATGGATTGGACCGAGCACAACGGTTTCTTCATCTACTCCGACCGCTGACGAATGCGCAACATCAACGGCGACCAGTTCCGGCAGTCCAACTCAACCTCCGCCGCCTCTGCAGGCCCACCGCACAATCCCGCTGGCGCCGCGTGCTACGCACAGCACCTCCCGTTCCAGGTCTTCTGCTGCAAGTCCGGCACGCACGTCGTCGACCACGCGCAGACGTACTACACCGGCCTGCGCTACTGCGCGGGCGCGCAGGTCACGAACCTCAGCACAACGGATGACACGCGTAGCGCCAGTGGCCGCAGGGCGACTCGGACGCGAACATGAGCTCAACTTCAACGCGATGCCGGACACGGGGGAGGGCGAGGCGGACGACGCGGCGACAGGTGAGGACAATGTGCTGGCGAATGCGTTCTACATCCCGAACAGTGTATTCCGCGCGGCTTGGATCCTCGTGAACCTGTGGTGCGTGACGACGTACGCGGAGGTGAGCCATGCGCAGCTCGCGCTCGACCTGTTCGGTCCGGACAAGGACAATGATGAGAGGATGATGGGCCTGGCTCGCGCGAGAAGTATGTCCTGGACGACTGGGAGGGCGCGGCCAAGAGCTTCGTCTGCCAAGAGCAGCGGTACGTCTTTCTTGGCATCTTCTTGTTATGAATACTGAACTGGTGGCCCTTTCTTAAGTATACCGGAGGCCGGAAAGCACCCAAAACGCAGAGGCGACTGAGCTTCTCAGTGCATGCTGAGCTAGATCATCCGGAGTCGGAGGCAGAGGACGGGTCGTAGAAAATTAGAATAGGAATATCTTCTAATCTATTTGGTCTGGACGGTGCTTTTGTTTTACTGTAATATGTAATTTTGACTGTTTGCACACCAATTCACTGGGCTTCCGGGAATCCACGTGCAACTCGTCCAAGGAACACTTTGTTGTCACCAGAGCAGTGCCCAGCCGGTCAGTTTTTACATATCGCTCAGCTACATATATTAGGGCATACCACGAGTCGATCCCCGGGTTGACCCGGACCTGTTGGCGGATCTACCCGTAACCCAAAATCCTCAACCCGGACCCGGCATGACCTGGACCCGTTGGGACACGGATCTACGGGTCACCAAATTCCCACGGTTCCAGATCACGGAGGTCACGGGTTTGTTCACAGCTCCCTGCGGGTCTTTACTGATTATAAAATTATATTAGGTTGTTGAATGAATAAGTTACAAGTATGCAAGTTGATACATACAACATATGTACAATATACAAATGAATGAACCGGCGAAAAATATACCTATGAACTACCCACGGGTATTGTAAAAGTACAAATTCTCAACCCGGACCCGTGACAATCTGTTTCCCACGGATCACCCGTACACGGGTGATCCGTGAATACGGATCTGCAGTCCAGGTCGGGTCACGGGTTTCCACGGGTTCTAGGGACTCGTGGTATGCCCTAACATATATGCACAAAAATATACATGGATGTATAGCTTAGACATGGGCCTTCATAATAAAAACTAAATCAAGCTTTTATATGTGGAGGGAAAAAAAAGAAATGTTAGACACGAACCGGAAGGCTCGCAAGGAAAAGTGTGACGCGTGGCGGTGGCATGTGGCAGTGAACCACCCCCATTATAAGGCATATGTTCCCACACTTTTTGTACACTTTTCGGCCACTTTGTACACTTTTTTGTAATAGTGACCGTGACATACATGCACAGCCACTGGGGGTGAAAACGTAGAAGTGAAAAGGACGATCCCTTCCTTACGTCAGGAATCGTAATGAATAAAAGAGCAGTTTTGAAGGCTACAACGTGCTTTGGCGATTTCAGATCTCGCGAACTTCGAGTTAATGCTGCATGATATCTAGAACGTGCCGTATGTTCTTTCTATTTTGCTCTGCTGAGACTGACTTGCGGTCGCAGAGCTCTCGTCTGACCTGGCAACTTACATACATATCGTCGCGACGTACGACACGCTGCTAGAGCAGAACCTGCTGTGCATCGTCGAGCCGTATTCGGTCGTCCAGGTCGAGCATGTCGCGGAGCAGGTCAAAAAGGGCCAGCAGATCTTCGAGGCGAAGTAAGCCATCTCTTCTCATATTTTATTACATATATCTGTGTGCTGGATTCGTGTTTAGATGTCACTCACAATCGATGAACAGAGAATCATCGCTCAAACGAAGGCAATGGTCGCGTGCGCTTTGCGAAGTAGTGAATGTCTGCTGGTCGGCGTACTAATGATAGGCAATGCGTGAATGTCAGTTCTCGTTTCTTCTCGTTCTATGAGCATTTTTTGACCTGCTACTACACCATCAGCCGCAGGTACTACTTCGAATTCATTTCTTCCACTGAATTCTAAGTTCATTACGGAGCGCAATTGCTTCCAAGCTGCGCTCATCGCCCAAGCATAGCATTGCCGAATCATCGCTTCCTCCATTCCTCCGATTTCTATCGCCGCGAACTTGTTCTGAATTTATCTACGTCTGTGAATCGATCGCTCTTACACACCCAATTAAGCAAAGTCAAGAGTGAACTGGACCCTGCGCTTCCGAGATGAGAGCTGAAAGTGACGAACGCGGCGCGGATGTCGATGGACCTAGACCCAGCCGAACACTTAAACTTACGCAGTGAGAACAAAGTGAAGAGTGGGAATTGTGACGCCCGAACGAAGCAAGGCACACCTCCTGGACATCCGACAATACGTACTCGGGGAAAAGCGCGAAACGAGCGCATACATATCCACACTAACCCGGCTGCTTCCTCTCCTCTCGTCTAGATGCATGCTGAATTCTATGCGCACACCGTATGCCATTCTCGCTCGCTGAGATATATATTCTGCAACCTCTCGAAACAGTGTGAGCGTGGACTCACATAGCGCTCGGAGATGAGGGGTGCCTGCAATGAAACATCACGTTCGAAAAATCTTGTTCTCGTCGTTGTCATCGTACTGATAGGCCTCGGTATAATTCTCCAGCCGCGGCGTAACCATGCGGCCAGACAAGTGGCGGCGTAGACTCATATACGCAGTTCCTGCGGATCGCACGGGCATATCGTGCAACAATGGAAAAAGACACGCTGCGTTCACAATGCCCGATTCCCGGTTTGTTCTGCAGCGAGCGATAACCATAATGCACGCATGCATCCGTAGGCGCAGCTGACTGCGAGGTTGAAAGTTGGTGCTCAGCCTGATGTGACTAGCGAAGAATGGAGTCGGCTTGTTGGTGCTGCATTGACTCAGAGTGAGCTCTTCTTCGCATCGTTCGAAGCACTCTGCATGTTCTCAATAGAGTTGTCATTCGACTGCGAGGGGTGTTCCTAAGAGTATCTGTAGCTGCGATCAAATCCTTCAGGAGACGACAAGAGCTGATTTTCAGTATATAAGGCCACTGGTACGTCTCTTCCTATCCATCTCATCCACTGCAAGGACCTTCAACTCATATAAAACAAAGAATTATCATGGAATATTCCACAGGACACGGAATTGGACGAGGCGATCGCCAGTACGGTGGAGACGTGCCTCTTAGTCATCGAGGAGGTTCGCTTATGGCTCGCGGGGCGCGTGGAAACTCGCCTTCAAGATCCTCCGGACTGCGCGCGTCTTCAGGAAACCTCCACGACAGTGTCGAACCCGGAATCGGTGCAGAAATGCAGGTGGATTTCGCTGCACGAGACAAGGATTCAACCTTGCAGGCTCTCAAATTACTCCAGGACGACCGCGACCATCTTGCTGCACAAAAGTCTAATTGGGAATACTTCTGACGCACCACCGAACAGATTGACACCCTGGCGTCGTTCATCGGTAAAGTTGAAGCCGACGAGGTATTTGAGTTGAGACACGTCAGGGATCGCAGCAAGGTGCATGAGGGCGAACATGCGACACTCCAGAGACGCTGCAAGGAAATGGAGAGCAAGATTAATAATGCTGAACGCACTTTGTTAACTATCAGCCAAAATCTTGCCCAAGCCCAACAACGCTCTGCTGAGTGGGAAAGGAAGGCGAGAGTGTTCGAGGGCGAAGTTGAACGCCTCATGACTGCTGTCGATCAGGCAGATCAAGCAAGTGCTCAACTCGATACTGATTACTCACTGGCTAAGCTTCAACTCGAGGAGCGTGACGCTGAAGAACGTCTGCAAAAGGTACACTGGATTTTTGTTTTCAATATCATTGATATTTATGTTTTTGTTCGCGTACAGGCGTTTGCTCCCAACACACCTACGCAGTCCGCCACACAGCTCTCGGACAGGGAACAGGACGCACTTGTCTCCTGCTTCCAGGTGATGTCGGCCTCACACCCGGATCGCGTCGTACGCCCAGGATTTGGGAAGAACGGCGCCGCGATCGCAGTTCGCAAGGACTCATTCGCACTCAATGATCCGAAGGACGCCGTTTTGTACTACTACCGAGTCGTAATCACTCCCGATGTGGTCTCTTCGACTGTTCGTAAGCGGGTACTCGAGCAGCTTGAATCCACACAGGAGGTCGTTCCGTACCTTCGTGAGATTGCGCGCGACTGGACGCTGGGGCTGGTTTCGAGAAGCCGCCTTCCTGCAGACTTCTTTGCGACGATTTCAGAAGGATCTGAAAAGGTTTACACGGTCAGGGCTGTCGGACTGAAGGAACTCAGGTCTGCAGACCTGAATCGGTAAGTTTTCATATTCTCGGATTAGATAGGCAACTGACCTTACTTGAAAACAAATATCTCTAGGTACCTGAAGGGCGAGGATGTAAATTATATTCCTCTCCCGATTGTCTCTGCCTTCAACCTTATCATGACCACGCACGCCTCGCACATGGGCATGCTCGGCGAGAAAGCTTACTTGTTTCCTTCTTCCGCTTTGGCCGAATATCCGCTCGCTCTCAGTGCAGGTCTCGGGGCATGGAAGGGGTTCTCCACTACCGCGTTCCCTGCATACGGGAATCCGATGGTCAACATGGACGTCTGCGCGGGCTCGTTCTATGTCCAGAGCACGCGCCCCAGTGACGCAATGATCGAACATCAACGGACATTGTACGAGTCTAGTAACCTCCAGAGCTTTTACCAGCGTGTCGCTGTCGTAGACGAAAGAGCCCGCGCGTGCTCGTGGACGGAACGCAAGTACGCGCAAAAACTTGCGGAGGATGTCGGCTGCACGACGCGCCCGAGGAACCCATACATCCTCTTCCGCGCGGACTTCGCGCGGGTTCACCTAGGAGTGGGATATGAAATCAGGGGACAGGGAGGGAGAACTAGTGGTGAGGACCGGGAGAGCGGGCCGTCCGTCTCGAGGCAGGCAAATGCGGCATGGAACGAGATGAGCGTCGAGGAAAGGCAGCCGTGGATAGAGCGCGCCGAGCACGAAAAGAGGGTGTACGCAGCGAGGTATCCCACTTATATGCTCCCCGGTATATTGCCTCCATGTAGTGCCCAACGACTGCAATAGGCATTTCCTCAACAGCTTTACAAGCTAAGTCAAACAGACCAGCCACTTTGCGGATGTTCTTACACCGTATATCGAAATCATGTTTTGGAAAGAAAACACTATAGCATAGTATATTGCATCTAGACAATATGCAAAAGGCATTGCGCGAGGACTGTGAGACCAGGAGTTGGAATGGCGGAAAATGAGAAGGAGCGAGAGATCAAGATCGAAGGTAGGGCTCCCAGAAACAATGACATGTGACTTAACACAGGTGGCTGTGTGCCCCACCCCGTGAGAATTGACTGTGATGGCTCGCTCTCGCGGCTCTCCCTCTGCACATTGGAGCATAAAAGAGCACAGATTAAGTCTTACTTACACATCCTCTGCTTTCCCCTAATATGTGGATAACTTACTTATCCAATCATTGTTCACCATCGTCATGATCCGACACGGAAGGGCAATCCATCAAGACAACACAGAAGTTGATGAGTACGGAGGCCTTTACTGATCCAATTATCTCAGAGAGGACCCCCGCTGCTTTTGAAACGCGTCTGCCTGACAGAACAAGTGCCCCACCTTTTCCGAAGTAAACATGCCAAACTTGCCCGCTGTCCTTGTCGCTATTCGTCTGTTGCCAGAAGACGCCCTGGCGTGCGCTCGCACCTCAGAGCCCAGCCTCAACAGTGCTAATGGCGGCGATCTCGGAATCATTACAGCCAAAGACGTTGACGCCGCGATAGAGGCCGTAAACGACGCCTTCAGTTTCCACGCACCCCTCGCAATGGTCCGCTTATCTTGTCCTCAATATATTCTCTACTGAACGACTCCCTGTGCATCAAACTTCCTCATATCACGAAGTTGTGGTCTTCTTTAGGACTTGCGTCAATCTAGAATCTGATATGTCACAGCTAACAACATCTCACAATATCAACCTGCACTCAAATGTACTGCCTACGATCGCCTTTCACCAACCACTTCCAGTGCCTTCGACATGTTGCACTCTTCCCGCCTCAATCCGTGCGCTGACCAAGGATGCCTCAGCACTTCAGGTACCCCCCCTGGGAGGGCCTCTTAGGGTGAACTCTGCCACTGTACTGTTTGACCTTATAGGCCATGTTTTTTTGGTCCTATACCAAAATATAAATGGTCTACCCATATGAAGTATGGGAGACCTTGTTGGAGTGACCAAAACCTCAGTTGCAAGTGCTGGCTTATGGAGGCCCCCTTCTTGGGAGCCCCAGACAATTTGAGAGGCCCAAAGCGGGATTGGACAACCCATGTATAGTTTGGATCATCCAAATTTGTTTTCGGGTCTACAGTGTAGGACCCCGGACTGTTTGGGAGACCCAAGGCAGATTTGGTCAACCCATAAACATCTTAGAACTACCAAACTTGTTTTGGGTCTACCAAATACATTTTGTACACCCTGTAAAGCTTCTACTTAGTGCCTTTTTGTACACTTATGCTTTGTACACTTTTTGTTACTTTCTAACTTGAAGACATTTGTACACTTTCATTCTGTACACTTTTGTTACTTTGTATACTTTTGTTACTTTTGGTTTGTACACTTTTGTTACTTTGTACACTTACTTACTTTGCGCTTTTTTGTTACTTTCTAGTTTGTACACTTTTGTTACTTTTGTGCACCTACTACTTATTTAATTACCCTACTTACTTACTTACTTACTTACTTACTTACTTACTTAATTGCTTACTACTTTTCATACTTACCTACTCTGTACACTTTCTACCCTGTACACTTTGTTAATTCCATGCTGTACACTTTTGTTACTTTCTACCTTTGACTTGTACACTCTGCTTACTTTTTGTACACTTTGTACACTTTTATTTGCTACACTTGTACACTTTTTAAACACTTTTTGTACACTTTTTTCAAACACTTTTTGTACACTTTTTTCAAACACTTTTTTGTATACTTTGGTGCTCTGATCTGATACTCTTTACATATGGCAAGGCTACTGTACTCTATGTAGCCTTGTCATTAAGTTAATGAAGCATGCTAGGGCATAGCACAGTTTTACCCATGGGTATTAGCAAAATGCTAATAGTACAGCAAGTTCAGCTTCAATTTGAATGATCATATGTGTACTATGTGCACATTGTTGGGTGCTACAGTTCACAAGAACAAACATCAAGATTAGTGCATTATTGACAGCATCAGAGACGAATGAATCATCAAAACCCATGGATGGGTCATTCACAGGTTTTGATGACCTGTTTGCCCCTTGCACTACCAATATTGCACCAATCTGTATGTATGTTTCTTATATTGTGGACCTTAACAGTGTGCATATTTCACATATAAGATCATTAGAATCGGAGCTGAATTCACTATACTATCAGAAAAATGCTAAAACCCGTGGACTGACCAATGCTACACCCTAAAGCATGTATTTTAACTTGACTGCCTGCACTAGAAGTGCTAAACTCTCCTGTGGTGACAAAGTATGAGATTTAACCTTCATTCAGATATTTGGGATCAGTTTACTGATTGACCCCATGGTAGGCAAATACATATGTAGTTTTTGTTTCAGTTAGTGGTCTTGTCAGATCATGAAAGACTGAGAGTGCAGAATCTAGTGTCATATGAAACTCAAAGCTAGTACTTCATTCAGTTCAGGAAGTAGACATATATTTATCTCCATGATATCAAGAGTGAAAGATATAGAAGAATCATGACTTTGGTTGTGGGCCATTGCTCCACATGGCAAGTTACGATTCCTTTTTTTTTTCTTATAATAATAAATACTCCCAGGGCAAACCAGTATATAAACTTGGGTGACAACTACCCACCCTATAGGCTTATCTAAGTTATAGTTTGCCATATATTAGGATACATGCATATCTGATGGAGGTAGGTGGATTTCTAATCTCATATAAGTCTGAATGAGAGAAATCATTAAGATGACCATCCATCTGACTTTTTCCACCTGTACCTATTCCATCATTGTACCAGACATTCAATCTGGAATCAATTATTCTACAAGTATAATGGTCAGAACCATGGTATATGATGCCCCTAATGTGATAGGTATGAGCATTTCCATCTTCATCTTCCAATGACAGTGTATGTTGGATAAGTAGGTGAGAAGTATGGGTGTGTAGTCCAAGGATTGGAGGAAACTGGTAGACATCACAATATACTGTACAATCATTTTTCACAAATTTTTTATACCTTCTACATTGTATGAAAATACTTTTCATATAGTACTGAACCCAGTCACTAACAGTAGGTTTAGCTGTGAGGCTTTTGGATTGCCAATCTTGTTCAAATAAACTCCACTCCCGAATGAACCCTGTGTTTACAAAGGAGCTAGGTATTAATTGAGTAAGATCACGTTTGCAATGAGGGCATAGAGTTCTTTTTGACATGAAAGATTCACTCATGTCCAAAAGTTTAGAAGCAACAAGGTGAACCCCTGTACCCACTTGCCCATTAGGAAAATCATCCTTTGATAGTTCATGCAAGGCATTCCGGATTTGTGCTCTGATCCAACGTAAGTTAATGTGTTTGTGAACGACCATTAGGTCAAAAAACCTACTGATGTTGTTGGAGTAAGACTTCCATCTATCACTCCATTTTCCTGGGTTCTCCTTCCATATATGCAACAATATGGGTAAAAGAGAATCATAGGCGCAGCTAAAATTTATAGGATCCCATTTTATACCCAAGGGTGCAATGAGATGTTGATTAGAGGAGTGTCTTGCAGTCTTTTTCTTTTTTGAAGGAGGCATGGACTCGACAGCATCTTCCAAATAGTGTTTTTTGGATTTTACAGAGAAATTTGTATCAGTTGCCTTTATGTGGGCTGGGTCAACTTTGGTAGTTTGATCAGGCTGAGGGAGGATTTGGGGAACAAGGGGAGGTATAGACTGGTTACGTGAGTCGTGTTTTTGTTTATCATCTTTGACAGGTTTAGTAACAATTTGCCAAGGGCATACCTCTCCCTGATTATAGAGTTCAAAGGGCCTGGATGATGTCCATTGAATTGCTGGATGAATGTCAGCTGGCAGGAATGAATGCCCCCCATACTTGCGAAACAGCTGAATTAAAGGTCCTCTAATATGAGAGTTGACAGCAGGATGAAGTGTTTCTAAATATTGTCTTTTAGTTATCTCATTCAGCAATTCTAGTTCTCTGAACTCTTGTCTTAAAAACCCGTCTGCACCTCCCTGAATTTTTCTGGGATCAAAGCCCTGTATAATAATAGTCCCTTCAGCAGATGCACTTCTTGAAAGACAAGTATAATATGACTGGTGAGATTTACAGTGGTTCAAGTGCACCACATTTTCTGACCTTGTTCTTCCTTGAGCACAGAAGTCTGTCATGGCAAAGTTTAGATTCAGACAAACCTGGGTCCTGTTGATGTGTCTAATAGAGTCGTCTGGAAACTGGCAAAGTATTTCAATTTTGTGCTTGGGTAATGGAATAACATTTTCAGGTAGATCATCTAATTGTATGTTCTTAGGTGGATCTTTTAGCTTGACAAATACAATGTCTAGAGTTTGCTTGCCATCTGGCATAGATTGAGCTATCCAACTGTGGACAGTGGCTTCAGCTCCATTGGTAACACAGCATTCAGTAGCTTCATTCTTTTTGATCATTACAGGCATCCCTATACATAATGATAGCTTCCCTGGAAAATGCTCAGATAAAGAATGAGGAAGATCCCACAATATCTGCTTCTCATAATTGGAAAGTGGTCCAATTTTCCTCACATCAGGGGGAGGCTTCCCTTTTATGGCCTTGGGGGGAGCTGCTACGTCTACTGAGTGAAATGTGTGCACTTCCTGTTTCTGTTCTCTAGCAAAGCGTTTGGCCCCAATTTCATTGAGCTTATCCCTTTGAATATTTCTTGCAGTAATAACTGAGACATATCTGAACTTTTTCTGAGAAACTTGTTTCTTGTTAGGACCTTTACCCGCGACAAGGGTCTTCAAGAAACTTATATCAGCATTTGAACAAGCTTTGTATCTCATGTTCTCCAAAGCAGATCTGAGTCGAGAATCTGCTTCACTCTGGGTCTTCTGTCTCATATTTTGTCTTAGAATGACAACAGTTGTCACTTGATGCCAAAGAGCCTTTCCAATGGTTGCCTTTTGGCTATATAGAGACATGCCAGAAAGGAGAACTGTCCCAACTGTTCCTTTGTACATACTTTGTCCTCCAGGAGGCTCTAGCTGGGCAAAGTCTCCTGCAAATATAATATTCATCCCTCCAAAGGCATCCTGTGGGTTATTAAGAGCCATAGCAAGGCTTTGACTAATTTGATAAAGCTGATGGCAGGCTATCATAGATACTTCATCTACAAATAGGTATTGTACTCCCATAAGACGCTCTTTGACACCAGCAATACTCTTTGAAAAACTACCAGGTTCATCATTATTTGAGCCAATTCCCAGAAAAGAATGGTAAGTAGATCCATTCACTAGAGCAGCTGCAGCGCCTGTGGGTGCAACAACAGCAAATCGATAGGATTCACTCCGGTCATAAAAATATTGTATTAAGGCTTTGATGACCTGAGACTTGCCAGTTCCTCCCATGCCACCAATGTACATTTTAAGTTGGTCAGGATGGGATATAGAGGCATGATTTGCAACAATAGCGAAGGCCCTTTCTTGCTCTTCATTAAGGGTAAACTGAGAGACAAGATCAGAGATTTTCGCTTTAGCTTCAGAAGAGACACCCAGTGCTGATTTCTTAAGATATGTGGAATCTACAATCTTCACCTCATTCTCAACAAAGTTGTGTGGAGAGAAGACAGGTAATGTACTGGGCATTTGTTGTTGTCTAGCTCCTAGTACTTCTTTACGTTTTCTGTCTAAAAGGTCTGTCCAGAAATGGTTTGTTCTTGTAGGCAGAGGAATATCTTTGAAAGCAAAATCCAGTTCAATTTCTCCATCAACAGGTTTTTCATGCCATCCAGAAGAAATAAGGAGTTCCTCCATTTGTCTCATGAGATCTAGTCTATGCATAGTTTTATTGCTTAGGTTTTCCAGTTCATCATCGTGGGCATCCAAGTTATCGTCAACCATCTTGGAAGCATGATTTTCCAAGTCCATCTTATCAAATGATTCATCTCCAGAAGGGAACCAACCTGCACTAGATTTCTTGGCATCTTTTTGTTTCCTTTGATAAGAGAAGTCATCCCTTGCATCGAGACATTCATATCTTATATTGAAGAACTTCATTAGCTGCAATTGTCTTGGAGTGAACTGGTGTTCATCAAAGACATCATCCCAAGTAGAATCAACGTCTTTGACATCCAAACCATCTCTCCAGGGCTTGAAAAGAGTTAACATGGTAGCACAATAATACTCCCTGTCACTCATGTTAGGTCTGGGAAGTATATTAACAAAGTTTGGAATAGGTGCCTTTGTTTCAGACAAAAGAGTGATGACGTGAGTACTGTATTGGGGATGATCAGGCATGAATCGGAAAGTCTCTCCAGGTAGCATAGACCGAGAACAAGTTGTTGAAGAGTTAGATTTTAAAGGGTCTGGTACTTCCTGTGGTTGATGGAAGACTTTCTCAGATTTAGCAACATCTTCACAACTACTGTCAAGCAGTTCCTCATCTGTATCACTATAGTCATCAATACCTTCTTGTTGAGGGTGAGCTTCCTTTGCATTCTTTTTATTCAGAGGTTGATAATTTTTCTGCAAATATCTTATCCAATCATAAAGACAAAGGTCATCAAATTCTGCTGGCCTGTAGATGTAGTCTGCAGTCTTGGTGTAACCTACAAGGCTTCCTTGTGATCTCATGATTAGAAGCTTCTCCTTTTGTACGTCTTCATCTACAGTCTTGGGTATTAGATCATCTTCTTCAGGCATATGAGAGGATGTTTCATGGAACTGGCGGACAAAGGCTACATATGGTTTCCAGTAAAAAGGTACAAATTTGTAGTTTGTATAATGATCAGGATGGCCTAGCAGATACATAGAAGCCATGGGACTTCCAATCTCAAGATGAGAGGTAAGCGAATTGACAATTTGTGTAAGGGTCTTCCTAGCTTTTTCTTGCTTGTCAGTCCCTCCTCCCAAATACTCCTGGTTGCGATCAAATACACCTTTAATTGTGTCAAACATTGCAGCAGTCTTTAAAGGGAACTTTGTGATATAATCTGTCACATAAACAACAATGGCTTTGATAGCTGTACCAGACAGGAGACTTGTCACATCTGTGTTACATCTTAAGAGATAAGTCAAAACTGGCGTATAGTAGTTGATCCAGGCTTCCTGTTTCTTCAGATTGATGGCCCCAGAAGGTAGCACTTTAGTTTCTCTCTGAATTTCCCTAGGGAAGCGAGCTTTGCAAGACTTGTGCTTATTAGCCGTGCAACGACTTGTACAAGTATGCACATTGGATTTCAGGACAATATGGTTTACCACTTCGGGAAAGTTAGCCCACCATTTTTGATTGGCTTTGCAAGATGTACATTCACCGCATGAAGTTTCACAAGACAGAGGAATTGGATTAGGCATAGTTTCAATAGGATTTTCTTGCTCAGATTGAGGAAGAGTGGATACCTTGGTCTTAACTTCTTCCTGAGAGGCTTGCATAAACTCACCTAAGTGAGCTCCTTCTAAATACGCAATCATGTTCTTTTGAAACTCAGAATCATCAGCCATTAATTTATCTCTGATCTCTTCTGGAGTAAGCGAGTTCTCAATCCATAACATAAGGTGCAGGTGAAGGGTGAGCCGTCCTTGCTGCTCCACTGTGCCATAGTAAGCATTTGTTTTACCATAAATTCCATTGTGACCAGAACCAACTCCAAGTACATGTTTTAGGAACAAGTTGACCATGAAATGAAAATATCTGGCACTCGCAACTGGATTGTTTGCAATCAATCTATATCTCTCACTATGTGTTCTGATTCTAGGCTGGAATTCAATGTCCTTGTCTGCAAAATAGAGACATATGGGATTTTTAACATCAGGAGGGGCAAAGGTGACAAACCAAGGAGGAGCTCCCATGTGGTCTATTAGAGACCAAATTTCATTGCGCATGTGCTTTTTTGAAGTCATTGATCCATCCACTCGTTGGGCAACATGATCCACATCTCTAATAAGCTGGTAGCATACTTTCTCTTCATGAGTATCTGGCTTTACGTGCTCCCCACTTTGAAGGCGAATGGCTAATCTCTGTAAAGTAGCAGTATCCACCTCCATAAGTCTGTCCGCAATAGATTGGAAGTTGCCTCTATCAGCCTGGATGAAACCACTGCTGGTAGCTTGTTTGATTTGTTCGTGATTGAATGCAACTAGTGCAAAATGACTATCCAATTGAAATCTCTTGTCATGGTACATAAGAAGGCGCCTCTTCCACATTTCACTGGATATCTTTTTATTTTGTTGCAATCCTCGAAGATTGCCAACCCCTCCAAACCCATAAGGGAAGAGCCAAGGAAACATACGGGGATACAACTGAGGATTGGCATACATTGACTCAGGTTGAGCAGATCTACCAATGGCAAGTACTTTTTTGCCTTCTTTAAGGTGATTGAGAGCAATAGCCGTTAGGGCATTTATACTCATGTCAGAAAGCTCTTCTCCTGTAAGACCATGAACCATAAACGCGCATTCTCCAGATTCAACCCCTTCTTCATCTTCATTGTCATTTACAGCAGTTGATTCTGCATTCTTGTTGGTGCTGCCTTCGGTTTTGAGGTAAGATACTCCCACAGGGATCTGCTCATCATCATACGAGTCCATGTTTTCTTGAGAGATAAGAAGATCAGCATAGTCTATATGATTCAGTTTAAGCCATTGTAGAGCAGCCATGACCTTGTTTCGCCAAATTAGAAGAGGTACCTTCCTTAAATCTTCTGGGGTAGGTTGGTTTGGTCCAGTGAAAACAAAGGCAAGTACTTCATCTAACTCATCTTTAGGGGGAGGTAATATATTATATACCTTGGGAGTAGGAGTGGAGAACAGCATGGCGTTGGCTCTCATCTTATACATTCCAGAGGCCACTCTTACCACGTACCGGTTATGTCTAACTCTAGATACTATAAGTTTCTCAGCGTAACTCAGATCTATAAGTTGGGATGGAATTTCTCCAAGCCAAAACCCGTTTACCAGGGCATAGGGAGGGATTTTCAGCTTGGAAATGATCTTAATACAAGCCAAGCAGACTTTAGAGCACGTATGATCTAAGACAGGACCTTTCAAGTCTTGGATAGGATCATCTTCTGTGTTTCTTTCCTTGCGAGTCACTCCCGAGAAGTCATGATTGGCTGGGTCTAAAACTGAGAAGTCAAGGTGATTTAAATCTTCCTTGGAAGTCAAATGAGAAAGAAGCGTCAGCTGTCCACACACTGCGCAACCTGCTTCAGATACCTTGGAGGGGTCTATATCATTGCACCAGTCGTTTATTATTGCCTCTTTCAGATTTCTGTCTGCAGGGGAGGGTGGAAAGGGAATGACTGGGACGGGTTCTTTGCTAGGGTCTAGACTATCATTCTTCGGAAGCGTACCTTTTTTTTTGTTTTTATTTGCTTTGTAAGAGACAAATTTTACTGTTTTTCTTTTGGTTTCTTTAGGTTTGAATACCATGCCGTAATTATCTAATCCTGAACCACATTCAAAAATCAAAGTGCGTAGTACAGAAATATGAGCCCGGTTAGAGAACATTATTGCTAGTTTGGAGCATATCTTTTTGAGGGCAGGTATAGAAAGCACATTTACGATTGAATGGGGTAAATTAGGACAGACAATGGCTAGACGGTATTCTGGAAGGGTATTCAACTGATCAAGGCAAATGTAGTTGCTAAACAAAAACTTTGCAACTTTAGAAGGGGGTGGATCAACTGGAGAGGCATGGACTCGTAACATATCATACGTAAAAGTAGTTAGAGGTTTAGCAGATGACACCACCTGCATTCCCCCTCCCAAGGCACATTTTTTTGTTTCGAGTTTTTGGATAATTTTTGTTTCGAGTTTTTGGATATTATGGAACGGTTCTACAGGATCTTTGTCCTTCCTAGAAAAGCACCAGAACTTTTCCGGGACGTCTCCCTGGCTATGGGCCAGTTCAACAGTGTCGTCTCCCCGGCTATGGGCCGGTTCAACAAGATTGTCTCCCTGGCTATGGGCCAGGTCAACAGGAACTCTGTCCTTCCCGGAAAAGCACCAGATCTTTTCCAGGATATTGTCGCCCAAACTATGGGCTAGTTTATCAGGATCTCCGTCCTTCCCAGAAAAGCACCTGAACGTTTCCGGGATGTCTCCCTGGCTGTGGGCCAGTTCGACTGTGTCGTCTCCCTGGCTGCGGGCCAGTTCGACTGTGTCGTCTCCCTGGCTGTGGGCCAGTTTGACAGGAACTCTGTCCTTCCCGGAAAAGCACCAGATCTTTTCCGGGTTGTTGCCTGCTGTCACAGGAGGCACGAGCAGATGAGAACCTGTAATAAAAAATGTCAGACCTTGTAAAAATAATGAATAAAAATGTCGGAGGAGCTAAAGTCGCATCTGTACTACAGACACAACTTTGACTTCCCCCCACTTAGACGTACCCTTGTTGTTCAGATTCTCTCCAGTTTCCAGATTAGTGCCTGCTGTCATAGGAGGCATGAACAGGCAAGAATCTGCAATAAAATATGTCAGACCTTGTAAAGACAATGAAAAAGAAAAAGTTGGAGGAGCTCAAGTTGCATCCGTACTACAGATGCGACTTGGACTTCCCCTCACTTAGACTTACCCTTGTAGTTCAGGTTCTCTTGAGTCTCTGGGATAGTGCCTGCTGTCATAATGGGCATGAACAGGCAAGAAACTGTGATAAAATACGTTAGACTTTGTAAAGATGATGAATATCAAAAAAACGTGGGAGGAGCTCAAGTCGAATCCATACTACAGACTCGACTTTGACTTCTCCCCACATTAGACTTACCCTTGTAGTTCAGATTCTCTTGAGGGAGGTGAGATTGTACTTGAGAGGAAGACGTGGTGGCTTGCGAGGGACTGGCAGGGGTACCAGCAGGGGTACGGGGTTTGCATTGGTACTGTATAGTATATCCATATAAAGAAATGGTATTTCCATCACGTGGTCTACTCATTCAGTCTGCAGGAAGTCGTCGAAAATATATAATTTGGGACTTACATATGGCTCATTCAAAAATTCAATATAACACACAATACATTATGCACAAGTAACATAAATGGGCACCAGAGCATATTTCATTTGATTTCAATCATTCACATAATGGTCTAATGGACATGGGACACAACAAAGACGGGGATGTTGGGATTCAGATCACCCAAGAATTGAGGCAGAACACTTCGCCACCGCTGATGTTGTCCAGGGACAGTGCGAGCCGTGCGAGGTACAGGTCCTCGTCATCCTCCAGGACCTCCCACAGCACTGCATCAGGGAGCAGTACTCTGGGCCGTTTCGGTGATGCGAGTGCCTTCTCCTTCTCCAGCACACAGGGCAGCGGTCTTGACCGTTCCCACACGAGAACGTCAGACGCTGCATGCCGAAGTCCTGGAAGAGACCCAGCGAGAGCGAGACGACCATGGCAATGCTCAGCAGCACAAGCACCTTGTCCTTCAGCGCGAGCCACATGAGCAGCAGCAGGCTCTTTGCTCGCGCACTCGGGGAGCACGTTCTGCCCGTACATGCGCTAATGGTCTGCGTGCGTCGCGTGCGCCCCGACTCCGCATCGGAGAACGCGGGGGGCGCACCGTCGCCGCTTCCCTTTCGGCCCTTCACACCGCCGGGCTCCGCCTTCTTCGAGGATTGTAAACGGGACAGCCCGCAGCGCGCGTCTGTGCCAAGGCCATGGAGCAGCCTGTCAACGCTGCCGAGCGCCTCGAGCGTGTGCAGGCTCTTCGGGTCGACAAGCTGCGCGAGCGCGCTGAGCTGCGCAGGGAACGGGCCCATATCCGCATCCGCGCCCGCCTCGCAAATTCCCGCTCCTCCCGCTCCTCCCGCTCCTTCTGCGTCTGTGTCGGATTTCCTTTTCTGGCCTTCTCCGTGCTTTCCCGAAGAAGATGCATCTGCGTCGCCGTAGCTGCCCCCCCCCCGTCGGGAGAAGACGGCGCGGCGATGGTGATGCTCGTGCGCCACGAATGGCTCTGGTAGCCGTCGATACTCGGGCCATAGCCCTGCTCCACAGACAGACGGGCAGAGTCAGGATTGCCGATCGTTGGAGGGCTTGCAGCCGTCGGAGCCGGCGAGTGTTGATGCAAAGGAGCTCTTGTGCATGTGCCCGTGGTTCGGCGAGTTGGGGTGGAGGAGTATGAGGCTCGAGAGCTCCATCTGCGCGTCGGGCCGGTCATTTCGCAGCGCGAATGGAGCGGGTGGAGAGCGTCAAGACGCGAGGGCGACGGAGACAGCAAGCGGGAGAGGGAGAAAGAGACGGAGCCAGAGTCGGAGCCGGACCGGAGCGCGCGCGAGTGGATGGCACGTCGAGCAGGATTGACCCGGGTCTACCCGAGCACTGCACATTATGACGTACCACTCGGAAAGACGAGAACAGAGAAAGCGAGTGGTACGTCATAGGAATGGCGGAAACGAGCCAGTAGACGACGCCGGCCTGCTAGCACCGTCCGCTTGCGCGGACGCAGGCGACAGTGGATGTTCGAGGAGCTCGAACGCGTCCGACGTTGGCGAGGCCCAAGTTTTCTTTGGCAACTTTGATCTTGACCCACACTTCGTGCTTCGGCACCGTTGGCGATGATTGGTCGTCCGTCATGGATGAGGGTGTCGGCACTTGGTCCTGCTATATGTTAAACGCGCGGAGCGCGCCGCGGCGCCGCCTCGCTTTTTCGCGCTCGCCTTGGCCCGCTCGACTTGAGGTTGATGTGGAATTCCGCGTCGGTATTGTACTCCACAGGTCGTGGCCGACGATGGCGATGGCAGAATTTGCCTTGCATGAAGTGTCAGTTTTGCAAAATACAGAAGGACAGAGTCGCTCTCACCGCATGCACCGCACTGAGATTTGTCTCCAAGCGGACACTTTAGACGTCCGACAGCGATACTGTCAGGACAGCCGCAATTCGAGCAATGGCAGATGCCATCGATCATGTTCGCCCGCTGTCCATCTGCATACTCGCGCTCCTTCGCCTCCTTGAGTTCTCTTCGTCTTCGTGCCGAGACTATCCTTGAGGCCTTCGAGTCCGGCACCGAGGCGTAAGTTGAAGAAACAGGCAGCGGCAAATCGCCTTCCAGCGGCGGCTCGAACGTCGACGAGTTCGCCATCGTCGATGGCGTCGCCGCGTGACATTTGCACGCGCCTCCAGTTTCGACTGTGTGTACTTCGGCGCTTTGAACGAGCCCTTCGCCTTCGGGATCTTCGATAACGGGACCGCAAGTGCTCGAGATCGTCGGAATGATAGCCGTCCCGTTCTCGGATGCCACCATATTCGCAATCGTGACCGACGCCGCCGCGGCTGCCGCCCTGCGTGATGTCGGCATAGCTGCCGCCGCCGCGAGCGCGATAGTCGACGGGTCGACCTCGGGGAACCCGATCGCCGGCGTGCGGTGCGTCTTGAGCGGCGAGCGGTCCGGCAGGGCGAGGCCGCGCCGCCCACGTGTGATGCGCTTCCCCCGCTTGTTCGCCTCCTTTTCGCGCTCCTTGTCGAGCCGGTCGAGCTCGCCGTCGCTGAGATAGTTGATGATCGGCTGGCACGTGTCTGGCGCGCACTGGACCGCTGATCCATCGGAGAGGTGCCCGACGAGGAAAAGAGACTTTTGGTAGTTACCGACTTGTTCTCGTATTTACTGTGGGCGGATCTATGGAAATAATAAGAGAATTGCGTGCAAAAAGAATTAAAATACGACACTTGCTTGAACTACCCAGCGAGTCCAGGATCGCTACTGTAGTTCTCTGGGAATTGCTCCAGCGTGGGCTCCGCATTTTCAATGTCCTAGCTTCATTTCACCCGCGAGGATATCGAGCTGCAAAAGCCGACCATTATTAAATCACCCGTGTCTCCACGTCGTAGCTAACGAAATCAGAGCATACCTTGATGATGATTAGCATCACCTCGTACATCTCCTCAATCATCCACAAACGCGTCCTCGTCGGGCGACGCCCGCGTGTCCTTCGCCGCATCCTCCGCCGACGCGAACTTCGCTTCTTCGCGCGGCCCTGCGGCTCCGGCACGCTCTGCAACAGCGCGCGCGTGCGGACGTAGCGCCCTTATTGCGCAGATGCTTCCGCCAGGACGCCCACCACTCCGCGTCGGTGTCCTGCGCACAAATTGCAGCGTGCTTTCTGTAGGCGCAATGGACACGTCGCCAGGTGTTTCCGTATCAACTTGGTGATGGTTGCATGGTAGATCGAGGAGAGGCCATAGTCGTCTATGACCGACTGCACGAAGCCTTTGGGCGTTACGATCGGGTCTGTCAGCAACAGTGACAAGCGAGTTCAGCAAAAGAAGAGATTACAAACGAGACTGCTATCTTTTTGCACCATTCAAGTTCCACACAAACGTATCGCGGTATTTATGACGCTCGACGTCGAACTCGAGGCGTATCAGGACGAGCTGCTACGCACGGTTCGCCTCGCCCGGCTTCAGTTTCCCAAACACCTTCAGGCCCTCGCATCGCCGCACCTTCTCTCTGCCGCCCTCGCGCAAGCCCGGGATGTGCAGGTACACAAGGTCAGACTTCTCTTTCCAACGGCGCGCGGCGACCGCAGTCTCGGCCTGCGCGTCGTGCTCCCATCAGCGCACACGCATGCTCGTAGGCTCCGCCTTCGCGCACCCGGCCATCCCGTGGCAGCGCGCCTCGTACGCGCGGTCCGCCGTCTTTACGCCTGAACTTCCGGGATGCGCGCGCGCCTGCGGGTCAGAGACGGGTTGAGCTGCACGTTCGCAGGAAGCGGCGGCAGGCAGGTGGCGGACGCCGCGCCGCTGCCACTGGGCGCGATTCACGGGGGTGGAGGGTGTAAGACCGCTGCTCGAGGACGACCCGCTCGTCGTGGGCTGAGACCGGCTGCGACGGCGCGCCGATGCGGGCAGCGCGTATAGCATTGCTGTCTTCGCGGGCGTGTTCGGCGCGCTCGCCGAACCAGCTGAGGGAGCGTTACCAATAGCGTCTGCTTCAGCACCAGCGTCGCGCGCGCGGCTAGGGGGTGGCCGCGGCCACAGCTGCGAAGTTCGGCGAAGTCGGCGACGGTACGGTGTGCGTGTCGTACGACAGCCCGGAGTAATGATGTTGGGGTCCTGAAGCGCGGCGTTTGGGTAGTAGTCGACGCCAGGCGCGCGGTGGTGCTGCCGCGACGAAACGTACTCGCGCTCCTTAGCGTCCCTCGCAAGCTTTCGCGCGTCTACCCTGATATGCTCGAGAGATGCGCGCGATGCTCGGGTGGCGTGAGACGCTATGAGCATATGCGGTGCTATCGTATTTCGCATCAAACCTGCTGTCGTACTTGATCCCGTTCGTACCGGGCGGCGCGGGAACGAAACAACGGTCTCGTGGTCACGGAGATAGATCAATGGCACGTGCGTCTGCCCACCGCCCGGAGGCGGGGGACGCGCAGCGTGTGCGGTCCAGGCGGCTGGGTGGGGGTCGTACGTCCGAGAAGACGTGTGTGGGAGCGGTGCAGCGGGGAGCGCGGTTGGGTGCGCGGAAAGAGGATGGGACGCGTGGATGTGAGAGTACGGCGGGCTGGCGGCATGTGCGCACGGGGAGAGCGAAGGCTGTAGATTCACAAGTAGTCAGTATATCGTTCCAAGAATTCAACGAAGGAAAAAGGCAACATACGGAATCAGCCTCCATGTCCCACCCGCCGACCCTGCGCCTCTTCTCATCAAAGTCCTTTTCGCACTCGCCGTTAAGCAGATCCTCCGGCCCGCCGCCGCTCCTGCTCCTGTGGCTGCGCTTCGCGGGCACGACGCCCGCAGCCGACATTGAGAGCCCCGTGGAGGACGGCGGCGGAGGGAGCGGAAGCGTGTGGAAAGACGCGCTCTGTTGGAAGCTTTGCCTCAGGTGGCCCGATCCTTGCCCGTGTCCGTGTCCGGGAGCCGTGTAGAGTGCAGAGGACGCGCCCGCGGCGTGAGGTGCCGGCAGAGTGCGGGAGTATCTCAGGGAAGTGGATGACGCAGGTGGCGCGGGATGTGCACCTGGTCCCGTGAGCATGCTACTTCAGGAGGACGGGGCGCCGATGGCGTGCGGCAGGGGAAGGGAAGGTAAGCTGAGTGTCGTCTCTTTGTTCGTGCCGAAAATGTGGGCTCTCAGAAGAGGCGGCGGTCGGGTAACCGGGGTACGCCACGGCCGTCGAGAGGAGCCGCGCAAAAGCGGTGCGCGCGTCAGCGGAGCGGAGGGAGCACGCGTGCTCGTACCGTTCGACCTCGGTGAACTGCGCGCAGAGAGACTGCAGGGACGCAGCGAGGTAGGCATGAGCACTGTATGGCATACATTCAGCAAGTGAAAAGAAAATCGAAGAAAATCTGCTGCTTACTGCTCAGCGCGCTCCGCGCGTGCCTCAGCGTCGAGGACGGCCTTCACGGCGCTCTCGGGCACTTAAGACACCGCTTTCACGTCTTTCTCCCTTTCCCTCTCTCCGTTGGTCTTCTTTCCGTCCACATCTGGGCCGAGGAAGCGCTTGAAGGCAGGCCCTGGTCCGACGCCAGAAGGTGCTCGGCGCAAGTGGCGCGGCCCTGCGCGACGGTAAGCTCGCAACAGAGTGCGACCGCATCTGCAAGCGCGGAGTAAAGAAGCAGCGCTAGTTGGAGGGAGCCTGGGCAGCGGTAAGTTGGGCGGCATGGTTGAGGAGCGGGGACGAAGTTGAGCTTGATTGCAAGGGCTTGGGAGAGGCGGAGGAGCCGGGGCTACCCGCGATTGCGGACGCTGTTGAGGTGGGTAAAGCCGTGTGCGAAAACGTCGGAGGCGGGGACGCTAGAGACGGCATGGCGCTGCATCTGCAGTTGCTGTTGTTGATATGCGGCAAGCGCGATCGCCTTGCGTTCCTGCATGGCCCGATTTACTGCATCTGGCTTAAACTACTCGTGTCTGTAGTACAGACACGAGCTTCCAAGCCAGCCTTTTTCTTCTTCTTTCCGGTTGAGGGTGTGCGGTCGGGCGGCGAACATAAGGGAGGGTGGCGGCGAGGACGAGAGAGGGTGGCGGCGAGGACGAGGGAGGGTAGCGGCGAGGACGAGAGCGGCAGCGGGGACGAGGGAAGAGGGCGGCGGTGTGAACGACGAGGACGAGGGTGGTGGCAGCAGCGGCGGCGACGACGATGACATGGTGGTGAAGACGGAGAAAGGACTTAGGCGATTTCGAAGTCCGAGGCTCAAATTTGCTGTCACCTGAGCAGAGCCCAGCCGGTCCGCTTTTACATATCACTCAGTCACATATATGCAAAAAAAAATTACATGGATATATAGCTTAGACATGGGTATTCATAATAAAAAATAAATCAAGCTTTTAATTGCAAAGGGGAAAAAAAGAAATGTTAGATACGGACCGGAAGGCTCACGAGGAAAAGTGTGACGCGTGGCGATGTCGAGTGGCTGTGACCCCTCCCCATTCTAAGGCATACGTTCCCACACTCTTTATACACTTTTCGACTACTTTGTACACTTTTTTGTAATTGTGACCGTGACAAACCTGCACAGCCACTGCAGTGAAAACGAGGAAGTAGAAAGGACGATACCTTCCTTACGTCAGGAATCGTAATATCATGTTTTGTATAGAATTCAAGTCTATGCATTTGCATTAATGACACCCCAGCTTTGAGTTTCATATGACACTGGATTCTGCACTCTCAGTCCTTCATGATCTGACAAGACCACTAACTGAAACAAAAATCACATATGTATTTGCCTACCACGGGGTCAATCAGTAAACTGATCCCAAATATCTGAATGAATATTAAATTTCATACTGTGTCACTACAGGAGAGTTTAGCACTGCTAGTGCAGGTTGTCAACTTAAAATGCATGCTTCATTAACTTTATGACAATGCCACATAGAGCTTGCAGAGTGTACAGTAGCCTTGCCATATGTGAAAGAGTATCAGATTAGAGCACCAAAGTATACAAAAAAGTGTTTGAAAAAAGTGTACAAAAAGTGTACAAAAAGTAATGGTAAAAGTGTACAAAAAAGTGTACAAGTGTAGCAAATAAAAGTGTACAAAGTGTACAAAAAGTAAGTAGAGTGTACAAGTCAAAGGTAGAAAGTAACAAAAGTGTACAGCATGGAATTAACAAAGTGTACAGGGTAGAAAGTGTACAGAGTAGGTAAGTATGAAAAGTAGTAAGCAATTAAGTAAGTAAGTAAGTAAGTAAGTAAGTAAGTAAGTAGGGTAATTAAATAAGTAGTAGGTGCACAAAAGTAACAAAAGTGTACAAACTAGAAAGTAACAAAAAAGCGCAAAGTAAGTAAGTGTACAAAGTAACAAAAGTGTACAAACCAAAAGTAACAAAAGTATACAAAGTAACAAAAGTGTACAGAATGAAAGTGTACAAATGTCTTCAAGTTAGAAAGTAACAAAAAGTGTACAAAGCATAAGTGTACAAAAAGGCACTAAGTAGAAGCTTTACAGGGTGTACAAAATGTATTTGGTAGACCCAAAACAAGTTTGGTAGTTCTAAGATGTACATGAGTTGACCAAATCTGCCTTGGGTCTTCCAAACAGTCCGGGGTCCTACACTGTAGACCCAAAACAAGTTTGGATGATCCAAAATATACATGGGTTGTCCAATCCTGCTTTGGACTTCCCAAACTGTCTGGGGCTCCCATACCCTCTGAACCAATTTCACCTTGGTAGTCCTAACAAATGAGGGAGCACCTAAAATATATCTGGTTGGTCCAAACACTTTGGGACTCCCTTGAGCTTATTGGTAGATCCAACTACAACCTGTGTAACTTCTTTTACTTGGGCTACTCAAAGGTGTCTTGGTTTCTGTAACATCTATCATAGTCAGAGTCAAGCCAATTGATAGTTCTGAGTAAGGTGAATAGGTGACTGGCATCTGTCAGTACCTCAGCTCACTTAAGTTATCTTGAAGTACTTACTGGCTACATAGGAACCTCTGTTTCACTTTCTGCTTACTATAATCATAGAAATGTAGATCTACTTGATACCATATAATAGGCTGAATGAACATGATCTGTTGCTTGCACCAGATTCAGTAAATCAGTAAAGTAAATCAAGTATAACTTGGAAATGAACTTACCATAGTTTATTTGTTGGGTCAACCAAGAAAGATATATAATGTATGGGCCTCCCAAGAAGGCAGCCTGCACAGACCAGTACTTGGAGCCAGGCTTTGGTCACTCCACCAAGGTTGACCACTCTCCAAATGGGTAGACCATATATATTTGGTATAGGACCATAAAAATATGGTCTATAAGGTCAAACAGTACAGTGGTAGAGTTCACCCTAAGAGGTCCTCCCAAAGGGGGTACCTGAAGTGGCCTCAGGTGAGTGCACTTTTTTCATTAGACGATGCTTGTGTTTTCAATCTTCCGTACAGAGAAAGACGTTGAAGCGGCAACCACTGTCTTAACGGACGCTTTCAAGGATGGTACGCCTACTCTTACTTCTTTATAGCTATGTTTTGAAAGACTCACGTACCCGCAGACACATTCACCAACTTTCTAATCAATGGTCACAAGTCTCTCCTGGCCGACCTGCAGCGTGCTCAGGTCAAGGCTGCCCTTATTGGGGGAGAAGTATACGTCGCCGAAACTGAAGCGGACGGCATCATCGGCGTCGCCGTCTGGTTCGGACCCGGAACAGAGCTTCTCGGATCGTGAGTCGTGCTTGCGCGCTCTGCCCTGCAACATACTGATTCCAATACTCGAAACTAGTGAGGGCCAAGCGGAGGCTGGCTTTAACCAATTTATGGCTGACCTAGGCAGCAAGGACCCAGATATGCCAGCTTGGTGGATGGGATATGTATGCTGCTTCTGGCTTTGTTTGTCTTTGCATTCAAGGCTGACGGTTCGATATTTTAGTTCATGCCCACGTACGACGTGTTCATGTCCGAGAGGCTTGGGGACCCTAAATACAAGTATACCGGCTGGCACCTCCAGCTCTTTGGTGTCCTTTTGCATTACCGGCGTCGGGGTGTCGGCACGGCGCTCATCAGGCGTACCGAGGAAGAGGTGAGTTCAATCTCGTACCTTGAGTTCAGTGTTAATGTGTTTATCTCCTTCAGGGTCGCAAGAACCCGGGCACGAAGAGCAAGCATTTAACAGTTAAGACCGAAACGGAAGGTGCAGTGAGTGAAACAATTTTTCGTTTGAGTTTAGACTGTAGAGTGGACGCTGATCAGGGTTGGATCGGGCGTCGTTATCGCAGTGCGCATTTTACAAGAGCGTCGGTTTCGTCGAAAAAGGCGAGACGGTCATCGAGAGCGAGAAAAAGCTCAATGACACTGTGCCGATGTGGTGCTTCGCGAAAGAGTTGCTCTGAGAACTTTCATTATTTGCTATACTTAGGCCCCGCTCGGCTGCAAAAGTTAGCTAACTTTTCCCCGCCAAAATCACGAGTTAGCTAACTTTCCGGTTAGCTAACTCCGGTTAGCTAACTCGATGTGAAAAGTCTGTTCGGTGCACGGCCAATTTAGCTAACTGGGTGACATGAGGTGACTGTCATGAACGATCATTTTCATTTTCTTATTTCCTTACAAATCATGGCCACTTAGATAATACGGACAATAGCGGACATTAGATAAGCTTATGTCATAAGGCTAGACCATGACATCATAATGACATCATTGACGATGACATCATTAAGCCCCGCCCGCTCCACTAGAGTAGCCATATTAGGTAGTGTACTGCTTGGTCTGTGCGCACTAAGTTTGGGTATATAAGTAGACTAGATATCTGTACTTAGACCCCAGTTTCGACCTAGTCAATACTCCTGGCTAGTGTGCGTTGCAATACATCCCCCTTACCTCTCTGATTGTTGTGTGACGTGGCGTGAACAGTTGGTTCTAGTCAGTCGCTGACATCAGGTCGAAGCTTCCGTACCACCTCACACATCTTCCTCTTACATCTTAAATCGTCTCACCCCTCTACTCTTTTCAACATTCCGTCCACTCGCCGTACACGCCGCGTTCGACGACCCGGACTCCGACCCCGAGGTATCTCCTTGCGACCCGTTCTATCACTCAGGGCTGCGCGTAGGTCTCTTTGATCTTCAGTAGCTACATCCCATATTCCCACCAGCCGTCTGCCAGGGTCTTTGTTTCCTCTACGACCCAGGCGGCTGTCGCTTTGCCCTGCTGAATCTTTACTGCGTTTATTTTGGCGCGGCTAAGCTCTTCGGTAGCGCTAGAACTACGTACAGATACACGGCTGTAGGCTAGATCACCGGACCGTTGGGCACGTGCAGTTCTACTGTCGTGTTTTAAGGCAGCGAGAGAGCGTGTACTAGTCAGAAGACGCAATCGCTGGCTGATACAACGAAGGGTGTCTAGTACGGCAGTCCCCCAGATCCCTAGAGTAATCAACTCAGTAGTATACAGTAGAGTATACAGTAGGCCGGCGTGCCTAGCAGAGACCACCTGGTAGTTAGTAAATAGACTTTCTACCGCGCACAAGAAAAGCCCACTCTGGATCCCATTTGGGAAAGGAGGTCAACGACACCCCTGATTGACGAATCATCGTCAGAAACAGAAACGATGTCGGGGAACCCAGCTACTGGATCGAGTTCTGGACTAGCGGGCAGTATGCACGCCCTAGGTACCGATCCAACCGGCAATCAGCCCCAACCACGACCACATTCGCCATCACCCGAAAGAGACCCCTTCATTGAAGGGCTTCTCAACGCCAAAAAGAAAAAGACCCATGTAGCGAAACCTGACCCCTTTTCGGGAAAGGACTACAAGAAGTTCATACGGCAGGTCAAACTGTTCCTTTGGGCGAATAAGAAGGACTTCACCTCCGACGATGAAAAAATCGAGTTCACACTCTCATTCATGACGGAGGGACGTGCCAGTAAATGGGCGGAGAACTTTATCGATAAAGCCATCGCCGACGGAACAGATGACTATCCTGATTTTGGCGACTGGGACAGTTTCCTCGGACAGCTCAAGGATTCATTCCATGATGCCAACGAGGCACAGACGGCTCAGCGTAACCTATTGTCTCTACGTCAGGGCTCGACATCGGCTGAGGAATACTTCCAGAACTTCGACATCCTCCGCCGAATAGCTGGGTACAGCAAGGACCACGACCAGTACCTCATCGAGCTCTTAGAACGACAGCTCAGCGAGTCGATCGTCACAAAGATTTATGGCTCGGAAACTCTGCCCACCACTTATGACGGGTGGAAGCGGAAGGCGATTCGCTTTGATAACCTTGAGCGTCGACTAAAAGAAGTACGCCACCAACAGACGCCACAGAATCTCCCTGTCCCCAGAAAACCCGAACAGTCAACGACCCCTCGTACCACGCCTAATACCGCTCCCACCTACAAACGCGATAGTACAGGGACCGTCTTCACGGGCACAGGGCAGCCGATGAATCTTGATGAAGCGAGGCAAAAGGGGGTTTGCTACAAATGTGGATTGCCAGGTCATATCGGCAAGTTTTGTCCAAATCGCCAAAAGACGGAGGTGCGCGCTACAACTTCTGACACGCCACCCAGTGGAGGCACGGGAACGAGCGTGTCCACTGGGGTAGAGGTGCGTGAATTGAAGAGTTCTGCAGACATAAAGCAATTTGTGTACGCGATGACGCCAGAGCAGAAGAAGGCGTGGGCAGCGGAGTTTAATCTCCTTAAAGAGTCGGATTTTGCGGGACCCCAGAAGTGATTACGGCACTTCCTGGGGGAGGTTCGGTTTCGGTTTCGGACACGGTCACTGTAGATAGTTGTAAAAATAGTTTTCCTACTTCTCCAAAAAACGAAAAAAGCACACAAAAAATAAAAAACAACGAGAACGCAAAAACAGAAACTGTAGATAGCTCGCCGTCTGTTGATACAGCGGATGTTTTCCTTTCTTCTTCAAATAATAGTATTTATGAAACCGAACCCAAAACCGTAAAAAACGAGTCTCCAAAGGCACGAGCCATCCCCTTTACTGCACCATGGGTGGTAAGGCGCCTAAAGGATGACAAACTCGAAAGTGCCCTAACAACGTTGCGAGTGTGGATGCATGAGAAGAGGCAAGAGGAAGCGAATGAAGAGACTGTACGTCAGATCATTGCGCTAGAAGATGAGGAGGCGGTGAAAGCGGTTAGAGGGCTGAGGGGCCCTAAAAGGTTTATCAGGGGATCCCGCGGACAGCAGTTGAACGTCGCGGTTTCCCTGCAGGCAACGGACACTGGTTCATGGTTTAATGTCGAAGCCCTACTTGACAGTGGCTGCACTGGCTCATGTATTGATCGATCCTTCGTACAAAAGAATGGAATTCGGACCCAAAACACACCAATTCCAATCCCAGTCTATAATGCCGATGGCACCCTGAACAAGGGAGGATCGATCACAGAGACGGTGGAGATGCGAATGATAATCCGAGATCATGCGGAACGCATCACCTTCGCAGTCACAGATTTGGGGAAGACAGAATTGTTCATAGGGCACGAGTGGCTAAAACTCCACAACCCGAGCATCGATTGGCAGAAATCAACAATCACATTTGATAGATGCCCAGATGCATGTGGATATATAGCCGACCTCTTGGACATTGATGCCGACCCTGATGATGACCAGGAACCTGAACTAGTTATGGAGGAAGGAGAAAGGCTCTTCGCATTCGACTGGGACCAATACGTCTCCTCACATGCTCAAAAAATGAGGCGATGGTCAGATTCGACCGAGACACTTGTGAACTCAACCCCAGATTATGTGACCGAGTTCAAAGATGTCTTCGATCAATCTGATTTTGACCAGCTACCAGAACGACGCCCGTGGGATCACGCTATAGAACTCACCCCGGGCTTCGCTCCAGTCGATTGCAAGGTTTACCCCCTAAATCAGGGTGAACAGAAGGCCTTAGATGAATTCCTTGAGGAGAACCTCCGTACAGGCCGGATACGTCCATCAAAGTCACCGATGGCATCCCCATTCTTCTTCATTAAAAAGAAAGACGGAAAGCTTCGCCCTGTACAAGATTATCGCAAACTCAATGAGATGACGGTGAAGAATCGATACCCGTTACCCTTGATACAGGAGCTAGTCGATAAACTGAAACAGGCACGACACTTCACAAAGCTTGATGTCCGTTGGGGGTTTAATAACATCCGGATTAAGGAAGGCGATGAGTGGAAGGCAGCGTTTAGGACGAATCGTGGTCTCTTTGAGCCGACAGTAATGTTCTTCGGATTAACAAATTCACCGGCTACCTTTCAAGGGTTTATGAACGAAATCCTGAAAGATCTGATCGACGACGGACATGTCATAGTGTATCTTGATGATATCTTGATCTTCACAGATGACCTTGATCATCATCGGAAACTGGTCCATCGCGTCTTAGAGATACTCCGAGCGAACAAACTGTACCTCAAACCCGAGAAGTGTAGTTTTGAAAAGACCACAATCGACTATCTAGGGCTCATTGTCGGTGAAGGGAAGCTGAGGATGGACCCAGCAAAAGTAGCTGCTGTACGAGATTGGCCGAAGCCCACAAAGAAAAAAGAACTTCAGTCGTTCTTAGGCTTCTGCAATTTCTACCGGCGCTTCATTCTAGGGTTCAGCGCCCATGCGAAACCACTCACATCATTGACGGGCAACACAGAATGGAAATGGGAAGCAGCACAGGATCTTGCCTTTGAACGTCTCAAAGAAAGTATCTGCCAAGAACCAGTGCTTGCGCTCCCTGTTGATGATGGACAATTCCGCGTGGAAGCAGACTCTTCGGATTTTGCTAATGGTGCCATACTGTCACAGTACATTGACGGAAAATGGCGACCGATCGCTTACCGGTCACAATCACTCAGTGAAGCCGAACGAAACTACGAGATCTATGACAAAGAGATGCTCGCGATTATGTCTTCACTTGATGATTGGCGACAATACCTTCTCGGGGCTAAAGAACCATTTGAAATCTGGTCAGATCACCAAAACCTCCAGTATTTCAGAAAGCCCCAGAAGCTTAACCGGCGACAAGCGCGATGGGTAACAGAATTAGCGGAATATGACTTCGTACTGCACCACAAGCCTGGCGCCTTGATGACAAAAGCTGACCTCCTCTCGAGACGAGCAGGACATAAGACGGGGGAGGATGATAACAGCAATGTCACTTTATTAAAACCCGAATTATTTTTGAAAGAAATCTCGTTCGAGTCACTAGACGAGGACTTCATTCAGAGAATAAAATGGGTGCGCAATAATAAAGACAAGGCGGTAGTAAAAGCACTAGCGGCGGGAGCTAAACTTTGGGAAGAGTACGGCGATGGTCTAATCACGTGGCAGGAAAGAATCTACGTCCCGAAAGATTCTAAACTGCGTGAAGACATTATCAGGGCACATCATGACAGTGCGATAGCAGGACACCCAGGGCGGTACAAAACACATGAATTGATTACCCGCAATTACTGGTGGCCTGGTGTTCAGCGCGATGTCAGGTGCTATGTAGAAGGATGTGACACATGCCAAAGGACGAAGCCACGACGAACGCGCCCCCATGCTCCACTCCAACCTAATGAAATCCCAAAAGAACCATGGGAAATTGTTACAGTGGATCTGATTGGCGAGGTTCCTGAGTCGAACGGTCACAATGCCATCTGTGTATTTGTAGATCGGTTCAGCAAACAGATACACGCTGTCCCGACTTCTATCACATTAACATCAGAAGGCATGGCCAAACTCTATCGCAATAATGTCTTTCGGCTACATGGCATCCCTCGGAAATTCATTCATGACCGCGGCACTCAGTTCGAAGCGCGCTTTATGAAAGAATTATACCGGCTACTTGGGATTGAAGGGAATCCGTCGACGGCTTATCACCCCCAGACTGATGGACAAACAGAACGTATAAATCAGGAGATCGAACAATATCTCCGGATCTTTATCAACTACCATCAGACAGACTGGGCGGAATGGCTCGCTATGGCAGAATTTGCGTACAATGACAAAGAACAAAGTTCTACAGGCTCATCGCCATTCTTTGTCAATTATGGGAGGCACCCTTTCAAAGGGACTAACCCCAGACGCGAGCCCATGAACGAGTCGGCTGGACAATTTGTTGATCGGATGAAGCGGATTAGGGAGGAGACGGCATCGGCACTACAGAAAGCGGCAGAAACCATGAAGCGGTTTTACGATCGAACTAAGGGTGAATCTATTGAATACACCCCAGGAAGCAAAGTCCTACTGGAAGCATCGAATATCAAAACAGATCGCCCTATGAAAAAGTTCGACAACAAACGCTATGGCCCTTTCGAGGTAGAAAAGAAGATTGGGAAATCGGCGTACAAACTTAAGCTTCCAAGGACATGGAAGAAAATACATCCAGTCTTCAACGAAGTATTATTGTCACCCTACAAAGACCCGAGATACCCATCACAGCAACAGCCGCCGCCACCCCCCCCTGTTCTCAGTGACAAAGGAGAAGAGTACGAGGTTGAAAAGATTGTAGATGCGAAGAAAGTCCGAGGGAAACTCAAATTCCTAGTTCATTGGAAAGGTTACCCGGTGTCTGAGCGTACGTGGCAAGCCACTGAAGACCTGGAAAACTCCCAAGAACTGATCGAAGAGTTCTACAAGGAAAACCCCGGTGCGCCAAGAGGTATTAGTGCACTTGACTTCGCTTCCATACGCTTTACCACAATCATCGACGACAACATCCCCGTCTATATCCCACGTCACCTCCGGCAAAAACCACATCGCCTCACGTCTATCCCTTAGAAAATCCATGTCGAACGAGGACGTTCGCCCTAAGGAGGGGGTAATGTCATGAACGATCATTTTCATTTTCTTATTTCCTTACAAATCATGGCCACTTAGATAATACGGACAATAGCGGACATTAGATAAGCTTATGTCATAAGGCTAGACCATGACATCATAATGACATCATTGACGATGACATCATTAAGCCCCGCCCGCTCCACTAGAGTAGCCATATTAGGTAGTGTACTGCTTGGTCTGTGCGCACTAAGTTTGGGTATATAAGTAGACTAGATATCTGTACTTAGACCCCAGTTTCGACCTAGTCAATACTCCTGGCTAGTGTGCGTTGCAATACATCCCCCTTACCTCTCTGATTGTTGTGTGACGTGGCGTGAACAGTTGGTTCTAGTCAGTTGCTGACAGTGACTTGCCGGTAGCAACCGGCTGTCACTGCCGACTCGCTTGTATGTAGTATACTGGACACTTTTTTTCTCCTTTCGCTGCGTGCATACAGGCTTTGGAAGGTATGCTTGGACATAGATAGGGTCATTATGCATTGGGAAAAATTTTCGATGAAGTTGGCACAGTTGCGAATGCATAGGCTTGTTGTACATAGGTATTTTTATGTAGAAAATGACGGGCTACATAAGCGATTACCGCTGCCAAATAAGGAGGAAAAGCCTTTTATCTTCCTTTTTTGGCAGCACCAATCGTTAACCCATAAGTTACGTTCTGTGACTACTTTGTGACATTATGTGACAGAACCTAGCTAACTCCCCGGTCGCGGATTAGCCCCAGTGCGGCAATCCCCGACTGTCAAGTTAGCTAAACAGAGTTAGCTAACTCGTGCAGCCGAGCGGGGCCTTAGCTGTTGTACACGTATATTTCTTCACGTGTAGTTAAATAGGTGTATATAGTGATGTATTGACCCGGGTCAAAACCTTTTCAGTCATAACGGAATAAAAATAAATTCATGATCCAGAAGCTTACCACTTATGCAGGTTCATATAATCACATAAATACTTACATATATAGGTAGATTTAATAAGTTATGGACCGACCTCGCGGATAGTACACCGCGTAAGTTCGACGTTGCGCGCGCACAACGCCGAAGTTTCAATATATGGTTTCTCATCCATGCCGACTTTTTGTGTTGACTCTTGCGGCGAAGGTGGGTGAGGTCGGGAGAGTTGCTGGGCGCAAGGTCGACACAGAAGGCAGCGGGTCCGGGAAAAGAATCTCATAGCATGACTACTTGTAGGGACAGCGGGCATTGCGTTGTAGACTGATCCTTCGACATTGGGGAAATTGCGTGCTACGAGTCGAAGCGTCTTGCCAGCATCATTAACGGAAGTGAAGAGAAGTGAATCCAATATACCCTCCATGTTCATCCGCCTCCTCTCCGGCGAGCTCATCACCGCCCGACCCTTCCCTTCTTCCCTTCCTCTCACACAAATACCCATGTCCTTTCCCTCTGCCGCTCATAATGCTCGCACTCGTCACGCTCGTCCCTTTTCCATCTTCGCTCGTTTTCTCGGTCAGGCGATGCCATGTTCCGCCTCTCCCTTAACACCACCTCCTCACGCATGCTTATCAACACACACGCCCTGCTGCGATCACTGAAGCTGGTCTCACTGCCGCTGCATCTCATTGGTGCTGAAGCCAACGGCCCCGCCACGCTCGACGCGGTAAACATGCGCTAACGGCAGGACACAGAAGGACATCGGGGACAAGCAGCTTGCCTTCCACACCGCATATAACGACCAAGTTGACGCCGGAACTGGTGAGCGCACGTGCACGCGGCGTCGCTGGCTGTTGTGATGACTGATTTGGTCGACGGTGAAGTTGCGAAGCCGAGATGACGAGGCCGAACGCGGGCGCGAAGCTGCTCGCGTTGCTCTTCGTACGCGGTGCTGGATCTGTGAATGGCGATGACGGAGTGCGCGCGCGAACGGTGACTACTTCGCGTAGAGTTCGGGCGCGTTTTGAGTGTGTATTGGCGCATCAGACGCACGCACGAGCGGGCGATGAATTGTCGCCATGCCGCATCTTCCGACAGATCTGATTTGGCGCAGATCGAGGGCCGACGACGATGCCCGCAGGGGCGCTGGAAGACGAGCTATCCCCGTTGTTGCAGACCAACTTGCTTCAGCAGAACGGGTCGACCATCTCCAGCTCCTCGAGCTTCGCCTCCTTCGGCTGGCCACTATTCGCATGAGCTTCTCTCTCCACCTCGACCGCGCCCGTAAGGCCCCACGCCGGCCTGCGCCCCTTTTCCTTCTTCACATCCTCCTCCCATAAACTCCGTACCATTTCTCCTGCTCGCCGTCTGCCAAACACCGGCGGAAGATAGTCTGTAACCACTCTGCGGCCATGAGCATGCCGCCACCGAAAAGCGGGCTCACATAAGCGGCATCCACTGTCGTAGGCGCCAACGTAGGTGCGGATGAGCAATGCGGATGCAGGGGTGGCGGGACAAGTGGCGGGTAAGCGGGGTCCGTGTACAGAGTCGATAAGCCGTTGGTGCCTTCGCAGGTGAGCATATCCCGGATGAGCGGTGAGATCGAAGTGAGATAAGTAGTGACTGTCGTGCTGAGTTTGAATTCCGCTGAAAAGTTCTGCGGAGGGCAAAGCTGAAGCTATAAAGAAAGGAAAACAAAGCGGGCTTACCTTGGCTGACCTACATCCAGAAGCGATGCCAACTCCGTGTACAGTATCCCACGCTGCGACCGTCCCTTGGCCTTGCGCCAGTCATTTACTGCATTCCCCAACCACAGCAATGAGCTCGCCGACTACTGGTCCCCGCAAGCGATATCTCTTCCTCACTGACGAGCAGTTTGAGAGAACAAAAAGCGTTGCAGACCTGGATGAGGATATTAGTAAAATAACGTAGAATGGAAAAAAGAAAGACAACGAAATGCACCTTACGCCTCCACTTTGCACTTTGGTGCAATCCCCTAAAGGATATCGTTGACGAATGAGTTGAGAATCACCATTGCCTTGTAAGAGATACCGGTTTCGAGGGCAGACGAGGCCCTGTCAGCTCAGCCTGTCAAATAACGAAAGCTGAAGAAAAGCGCACCTTTCTAGATGTAAGACGTGTATGCCCCTTTTCCTGCGGATGCATTCTTGGACGTCCTGGCAGCGACGGATTTTGCGGGCACTCAGAAAAGGGATCCAGCAGGGAAAGCAGACTTGAGTGTCAGTTCGAGTGAGTCTGGCGTTGATTCGCAAGTGGGAAATCCGATTTGCAAAATGGCGGGATGACCAGACAGAGTGGAGAACGACAAGGGAATGGTGGCCGCAAACTTCGAGCCCGCAAATACGTAGTAGTAGTGATGGTCGGACGGAGTTTGAATTCTACTGAAAGCATTACACTTTCGCCGGGAAAGCTGCAACACCTTTTATGGACGCATTTCTTGACATCTCGCTACGAAATCTATTTTGCCATGCAGGGCACAGCCCAAGATGTCTATAAATGTAGCTTTCACTATACCCTTCGGTTTTGCTAACCCACGTTACAATTCGACAAATACAAGCAAATAAAGAAAAGTAACAATATATGCCGATCTTAATTACTTATTTTGGTCCGCTTGACTAATTATGTAACAAGCGCTGCTGCCGCACTCGCTCACGCTGGTACACTGAGGCCTTTGCAACACAGGCAGCGCGACCTACTTTTGATTCTGCTGCATTGTCACGTAGCGCAATAGCAAGTCCCAGTTCGGCGCTTTGGTCCCGCTTGTCCGCGAATGTACAACTGTATTCCAAGGTGGACCGCATCACGGAAGTCAGAAGGAACAAATTTCGACCCTCTTCCCGGGTGTGCAGAGCAGAACATGGTAAGAATCTATTTGACCTGAGACTGCTCGGTATTTAAGCTTCTAAATTTCAAAGATGGTGACAGACGACATCGACATGAAAACGCAAATTGAAAAGGTGCCGGATGAGACCGGAAATACCGGAAATCGTGCGCAAAGATGTATGTGGACAACTTACTAAAGTGTGTTCATGCCAATGCACATCTATCGTTCTCATGTAAAATTCAGACAATATTCAATGAAGTCCTTTCACATTTTGGTGTTTGTTCGTGATACCCGCTTTTGAATGAATCTGCATAGTAAGCACATTTATCAGACTGAGATCAATGTAAGACCATGAAAGTATGAGAGCACAGCGACCAATTACAAAAGAATCCATCAATTAGAGCGAAAGCAAGACCTGACTCTTCGCATCAGCCCCACTGGGCTCATGATTTTCCAATGGCGTTTGGATATGGCGCAAAGCGTCTTCTCCTGTTCACGTCACCCCGAGAGGAAAATAATCTATTCGCGGCTGCTCGAGCGCCTCTTGCGAGGGATGAAGACGACACGACAACAGCATTCCTTGAGGTTGTGGATGAAGTGAAGTCGATGCGCGCATGCTTCCCTGCTGTTTGGGTAGCTGCTTGCTTTTCTTTCTCTTATTCTGCTGTTTAGCTATACAATAATAGTGCTCAAGACAGCAAGTTCCGCCAAGTTTCTGAACACAGCGCATCCCCATCATCGACGGCATTTCATGATATGTTGTTTTCTTTTCTTGTTTACTCTACGCTGTTCAGAATTTCTTTTATGCAATTGAGTACCTTCATCATCGAGGTAAATGGCGCGAACACATCATGACATTGGTGAAGCAAAGTATCGGAGTATTTTACAGACAGTTTCAACTACATATTCGTACATCTTGCCGCTGATAGCACAATAAGATCTGAGTACCTCGTTTCTCTCGGACACTGCAACCGGCACTCAATGTTGGCTCTGATGGCCATCGACTACCTCGACTTCAACCCTCTTGCTGACCGAGGTTAGCGTAGACGAATGCGCAAAATAAAGGTCAACGTCATGAACCCCTAAATCCCGAGTGATGAATGTAAAAATGACTGCACGTCCAGCCTCTCCATCCATATCTTCGATGCTATATTTGCTCAGTAGCAGACCGTCTCCGTGAACATCAGCGCTTGCTGCGGCAACGGAACTGTCCAGGCAGCACCGGACAGTGAACTGGGCACCTATGCCGTCTACCACATTGGTGGCGCCATTTTGACTGCAGCCAGGGATCTCGAAGGAATGGTTTACGACTGTGGGCACGTGAAGAGAGAAAGGCTCATGCGAGGTTGTGTGTGTAAGAAGCCTACGTGCTAACGGCTCTAGAGCGGCACTCGAGGACGCACCGCGCATATCAACGACAACATTTCCTGAGACAATGACAATGCGACCTGCAGGGATGTGATCAGCATACTGGAGGGATTTCTCTCCATATTCACTGAGGGTTCCTTGGATCCAAAGGTCGTCAGGATCACGGTCCGTGCTCATGATGATGGAGGCAAGGCAATCACAGGCTGCCATCGCAGAGCGCTCAGGGTTCAAGTCCCCATTTTCGCTCAGATGTGTTTCTACTCTGACGTCCACCCTCAGCTTGGTCGTGTCCTCCTCATTGGCGCCCGATAACAGCCATAATGCCTGTGCTGTCGCGTTTCCGACGCTGACATGGCCGAAAGCCACTTCGCAGCGGCTGCCAAGTACAGTATTGATCCATTCCGGAACGTGCGCCCATTGTATCTGTGAAATAATATTGGGATTACTGATAGCAGACGATCGGAGCAGGTTCAAAACGCATTCGCGGAATCTGGCAGGGGCCAATTCCAGTATCGCAGTAGGTCTCCAGAATTGCCCGTCAGTGCCCGTCACTCCGTCACCCTCCATAATATTGTCCACTGTGCCAGGCGATGTTCCGGTGACTTCATATAACCTGGTATTCCGGTCTATTGCTTCATGCAAGTACTGTTCAGCTAGCTTATTACCAATACTGGGGCCGGCAGTGCCATCAAAAATGTGATCGTTAGTCGTACTGAAGGGTTTTGATTGACCAATGTACACATGGCAATAGAAGGATGTTCTCCCACGCATATCCTTGTCGACTACGCGAAGAGTTGCATCGGTCCCATGGAATGGGTTGTTGCAGAGTTGAAGTTGTCCGCTTGTATCAACAATACCAATGAGATACATTTCATTGATGTACCCGAAAGGCTGCTGAACTAGCCAACTTGTCTTGGCATGCGGTGGACCAAAACTGCATAGCAGCTCAAGCATGGCTGCTTGGTCCATGCAGTTGACATGACGGTACAGACTTCCAAAAGTGCCCGACTCATCCGCAGCTTGGTGTCAGCGACTGACTAGAACCAACTGTTCACGCCACGTCACACAACAATCAGAGAGGTAAGGGAGATGTATTGCAACGCACACTAGCCAGGAGTATTGACTAGGTCGAAACTGGGGTCTAAGTACAGATATCTAGTCTACTTATATACCCAAACTTAGTGCGCACAGACCAAGCAGTACACTACCTAATATGGCTACTCTAGTGGAGCGGGCGGGGCTTAATGATGTCATCGTCAATGATGTCATTATGATGTCATGGTCTAGCCTTATGACATAAGCTTATCTAATGTCCGCTATTGTCCGTATTATCTAAGTGGCCATGATTTGTAAGGAAATAAGAAAATGAAAATGATCGTTCATGACATTACCCCCTCCTTAGGGCGAACGTCCTCGTTCGACATGGATTTTCTAAGGGATAGACGTGAGGCGATGTGGTTTTTGCCGGAGGTGACGTGGGATATAGACGGGGATGTTGTCGTCGATGATTGTGGTAAAGCGTATGGAAGCGAAGTCAAGTGCACTAATACCTCTTGGCGCACCGGGGTTTTCCTTGTAGAACTCTTCGATCAGTTCTTGGGAGTTTTCCAGGTCTTCAGTGGCTTGCCACGTACGCTCAGACACCGGGTAACCTTTCCAATGAACTAGGAATTTGAGTTTCCCTCGGACTTTCTTCGCATCTACAATCTTTTCAACCTCGTACTCTTCTCCTTTGTCACTGAGAACAGGGGGGGGTGGCGGCGGCTGTTGCTGTGATGGGTATCTCGGGTCTTTGTAGGGTGACAATAATACTTCGTTGAAGACTGGATGTATTTTCTTCCATGTCCTTGGAAGCTTAAGTTTGTACGCCGATTTCCCAATCTTCTTTTCTACCTCGAAAGGGCCATAGCGTTTGTTGTCGAACTTTTTCATAGGGCGATCTGTTTTGATATTCGATGCTTCCAGTAGGACTTTGCTTCCTGGGGTGTATTCAATAGATTCACCCTTAGTTCGATCGTAAAACCGCTTCATGGTTTCTGCCGCTTTCTGTAGTGCCGATGCCGTCTCCTCCCTAATCCGCTTCATCCGATCAACAAATTGTCCAGCCGACTCGTTCATGGGCTCGCGTCTGGGGTTAGTCCCTTTGAAAGGGTGCCTCCCATAATTGACAAAGAATGGCGATGAGCCTGTAGAACTTTGTTCTTTGTCATTGTACGCAAATTCTGCCATAGCGAGCCATTCCGCCCAGTCTGTCTGATGGTAGTTGATAAAGATCCGGAGATATTGTTCGATCTCCTGATTTATACGTTCTGTTTGTCCATCAGTCTGGGGGTGATAAGCCGTCGACGGATTCCCTTCAATCCCAAGTAGCCGGTATAATTCTTTCATAAAGCGCGCTTCGAACTGAGTGCCGCGGTCATGAATGAATTTCCGAGGGATGCCATGTAGCCGAAAGACATTATTGCGATAGAGTTTGGCCATGCCTTCTGATGTTAATGTGATAGAAGTCGGGACAGCGTGTATCTGTTTGCTGAACCGATCTACAAATACACAGATGGCATTGTGACCGTTCGACTCAGGAACCTCGCCAATCAGATCCACTGTAACAATTTCCCATGGTTCTTTTGGGATTTCATTAGGTTGGAGTGGAGCATGGGGGCGCGTTCGTCGTGGCTTCGTCCTTTGGCATGTGTCACATCCTTCTACATAGCACCTGACATCGCGCTGAACACCAGGCCACCAGTAATTGCGGGTAATCAATTCATGTGTTTTGTACCGCCCTGGGTGTCCTGCTATCGCACTGTCATGATGTGCCCTGATAATGTCTTCACGCAGTTTAGAATCTTTCGGGACGTAGATTCTTTCCTGCCACGTGATTAGACCATCGCCGTACTCTTCCCAAAGTTTAGCTCCCGCCGCTAGTGCTTTTACTACCGCCTTGTCTTTATTATTGCGCACCCATTTTATTCTCTGAATGAAGTCCTCGTCTAGTGACTCGAACGAGATTTCTTTCAAAAATAATTCGGGTTTTAATAAAGTGACATTGCTGTTATCATCCTCCCCCGTCTTATGTCCTGCTCGTCTCGAGAGGAGGTCAGCTTTTGTCATCAAGGCGCCAGGCTTGTGGTGCAGTACGAAGTCATATTCCGCTAATTCTGTTACCCATCGCGCTTGTCGCCGGTTAAGCTTCTGGGGCTTTCTGAAATACTGGAGGTTTTGGTGATCTGACCAGATTTCAAATGGTTCTTTAGCCCCGAGAAGGTATTGTCGCCAATCATCAAGTGAAGACATAATCGCGAGCATCTCTTTGTCATAGATCTCGTAGTTTCGTTCGGCTTCACTGAGTGATTGTGACCGGTAAGCGATCGGTCGCCATTTTCCGTCAATGTACTGTGACAGTATGGCACCATTAGCAAAATCCGAAGAGTCTGCTTCCACGCGGAATTGTCCATCATCAACAGGGAGCGCGAGCACTGGTTCTTGGCAGATACTTTCTTTGAGACGTTCAAAGGCAAGATCCTGTGCTGCTTCCCATTTCCATTCTGTGTTGCCCGTCAATGATGTGAGTGGTTTCGCATGGGCGCTGAACCCTAGAATGAAGCGCCGGTAGAAATTGCAGAAGCCTAAGAACGACTGAAGTTCTTTTTTCTTTGTGGGCTTCGGCCAATCTCGTACAGCAGCTACTTTTGCTGGGTCCATCCTCAGCTTCCCTTCACCGACAATGAGCCCTAGATAGTCGATTGTGGTCTTTTCAAAACTACACTTCTCGGGTTTGAGGTACAGTTTGTTCGCTCGGAGTATCTCTAAGACGCGATGGACCAGTTTCCGATGATGATCAAGGTCATCTGTGAAGATCAAGATATCATCAAGATACACTATGACATGTCCGTCGTCGATCAGATCTTTCAGGATTTCGTTCATAAACCCTTGAAAGGTAGCCGGTGAATTTGTTAATCCGAAGAACATTACTGTCGGCTCAAAGAGACCACGATTCGTCCTAAACGCTGCCTTCCACTCATCGCCTTCCTTAATCCGGATGTTATTAAACCCCCAACGGACATCAAGCTTTGTGAAGTGTCGTGCCTGTTTCAGTTTATCGACTAGCTCCTGTATCAAGGGTAACGGGTATCGATTCTTCACCGTCATCTCATTGAGTTTGCGATAATCTTGTACAGGGCGAAGCTTTCCGTCTTTCTTTTTAATGAAGAAGAATGGGGATGCCATCGGTGACTTTGATGGACGTATCCGGCCTGTACGGAGGTTCTCCTCAAGGAATTCATCTAAGGCCTTCTGTTCACCCTGATTTAGGGGGTAAACCTTGCAATCGACTGGAGCGAAGCCCGGGGTGAGTTCTATAGCGTGATCCCACGGGCGTCGTTCTGGTAGCTGGTCAAAATCAGATTGATCGAAGACATCTTTGAACTCGGTCACATAATCTGGGGTTGAGTTCACAAGTGTCTCGGTCGAATCTGACCATCGCCTCATTTTTTGAGCATGTGAGGAGACGTATTGGTCCCAGTCGAATGCGAAGAGCCTTTCTCCTTCCTCCATAACTAGTTCAGGTTCCTGGTCATCATCAGGGTCGGCATCAATGTCCAAGAGGTCGGCTATATATCCACATGCATCTGGGCATCTATCAAATGTGATTGTTGATTTCTGCCAATCGATGCTCGGGTTGTGGAGTTTTAGCCACTCGTGCCCTATGAACAATTCTGTCTTCCCCAAATCTGTGACTGCGAAGGTGATGCGTTCCGCATGATCTCGGATTATCATTCGCATCTCCACCGTCTCTGTGATCGATCCTCCCTTGTTCAGGGTGCCATCGGCATTATAGACTGGGATTGGAATTGGTGTGTTTTGGGTCCGAATTCCATTCTTTTGTACGAAGGATCGATCAATACATGAGCCAGTGCAGCCACTGTCAAGTAGGGCTTCGACATTAAACCATGAACCAGTGTCCGTTGCCTGCAGGGAAACCGCGACGTTCAACTGCTGTCCGCGGGATCCCCTGATAAACCTTTTAGGGCCCCTCAGCCCTCTAACCGCTTTCACCGCCTCCTCATCTTCTAGCGCAATGATCTGACGTACAGTCTCTTCATTCGCTTCCTCTTGCCTCTTCTCATGCATCCACACTCGCAACGTTGTTAGGGCACTTTCGAGTTTGTCATCCTTTAGGCGCCTTACCACCCATGGTGCAGTAAAGGGGATGGCTCGTGCCTTTGGAGACTCGTTTTTTACGGTTTTGGGTTCGGTTTCATAAATACTATTATTTGAAGAAGAAAGGAAAACATCCGCTGTATCAACAGACGGCGAGCTATCTACAGTTTCTGTTTTTGCGTTCTCGTTGTTTTTTATTTTTTGTGTGCTTTTTTCGTTTTTTGGAGAAGTAGGAAAACTATTTTTACAACTATCTACAGTGACCGTGTCCGAAACCGAAACCGAACCTCCCCCAGGAAGTGCCGTAATCACTTCTGGGGTCCCGCAAAATCCGACTCTTTAAGGAGATTAAACTCCGCTGCCCACGCCTTCTTCTGCTCTGGCGTCATCGCGTACACAAATTGCTTTATGTCTGCAGAACTCTTCAATTCACGCACCTCTACCCCAGTGGACACGCTCGTTCCCGTGCCTCCACTGGGTGGCGTGTCAGAAGTTGTAGCGCGCACCTCCGTCTTTTGGCGATTTGGACAAAACTTGCCGATATGACCTGGCAATCCGCATTTGTAGCAAACCCCCTTTTGCCTCGCTTCATCAAGATTCATCGGCTGCCCTGTGCCCGTGAAGACGGTCCCTGTACTATCGCGTTTGTAGGTGGGAGCGGTATTAGGCGTGGTACGAGGGGTCGTTGACTGTTCGGGTTTTCTGGGGACAGGGAGATTCTGTGGCGTCTGTTGGTGGCGTACTTCTTTTAGTCGACGCTCAAGGTTATCAAAGCGAATCGCCTTCCGCTTCCACCCGTCATAAGTGGTGGGCAGAGTTTCCGAGCCATAAATCTTTGTGACGATCGACTCGCTGAGCTGTCGTTCTAAGAGCTCGATGAGGTACTGGTCGTGGTCCTTGCTGTACCCAGCTATTCGGCGGAGGATGTCGAAGTTCTGGAAGTATTCCTCAGCCGATGTCGAGCCCTGACGTAGAGACAATAGGTTACGCTGAGCCGTCTGTGCCTCGTTGGCATCATGGAATGAATCCTTGAGCTGTCCGAGGAAACTGTCCCAGTCGCCAAAATCAGGATAGTCATCTGTTCCGTCGGCGATGGCTTTATCGATAAAGTTCTCCGCCCATTTACTGGCACGTCCCTCCGTCATGAATGAGAGTGTGAACTCGATTTTTTCATCGTCGGAGGTGAAGTCCTTCTTATTCGCCCAAAGGAACAGTTTGACCTGCCGTATGAACTTCTTGTAGTCCTTTCCCGAAAAGGGGTCAGGTTTCGCTACATGGGTCTTTTTCTTTTTGGCGTTGAGAAGCCCTTCAATGAAGGGGTCTCTTTCGGGTGATGGCGAATGTGGTCGTGGTTGGGGCTGATTGCCGGTTGGATCGGTACCTAGGGCGTGCATACTGCCCGCTAGTCCAGAACTCGATCCAGTAGCTGGGTTCCCCGACATCGTTTCTGTTTCTGACGATGATTCGTCAATCAGGGGTGTCGTTGACCTCCTTTCCCAAATGGGATCCAGAGTGGGCTTTTCTTGTGCGCTGTACCAGTATCCGACTGGGTACAGTCCGATTTCGTAACTACACCAGCATGCGGCGGCCCCCGACGTCGGCAAGCGGCTGTCGGCCGAACACGGATCACGAAGCAGCGGCCGAAACGGACATCGGTCGGAGAATGGATAGACTTATTACGACACACCGCGTGCGGTCGGCCGGCCGGTGGAGTCGGATGAGGGATAGGCGACGGCTAGCAGCTTAGCGGATAGCGATAAGGAAGATATGCGGCCCGGCCGCCGCCCTATTTAGAGTAGAGTTTCGCATCATGTACGAGAGCGGGGGATCCTGCCCGTTCTTCTTCTATAGAGTTCATTGCCCACTTCTCTTCTCTCTGTGCGACGTCGATCAGGTTCTAGTCATCGTGAGACATCGCCCTACTTCGTTCTTCTCAGCGCTCCGACAGTCGGCCCGCCCCGACAGATCGAGTCGGCACCGCGCCCGACGAGGACGCGGCTGTTTCTGATCAGACCCAGTGTTGAGTCCGACTTCGGCTTGTTCCCTCCTGGCTAAAGCACTGTAGATTCATTGAACGGCGGACGTACGGTCCTTCGACTGTATTCCCGCCCGGCACGAAAGGATCTCGTAAAGCGCGGTAGAAAGTCTATTTACTAACTACCAGGTGGTCTCTGCTAGGCACGCCGGCCTACTGTATACTCTACTGTATACTACTGAGTTGATTACTCTAGGGATCTGGGGGACTGCCGTACTAGACACCCTTCGTTGTATCAGCCAGCGATTGCGTCTTCTGACTAGTACACGCTCTCTCGCTGCCTTAAAACACGACAGTAGAACTGCACGTGCCCAACGGTCCGGTGATCTAGCCTACAGCCGTGTATCTGTACGTAGTTCTAGCGCTACCGAAGAGCTTAGCCGCGCCAAAATAAACGCAGTAAAGATTCAGCAGGGCAAAGCGACAGCCGCCTGGGTCGTAGAGGAAACAAAGACCCTGGCAGACGGCTGGTGGGAATATGGGATGTAGCTACTGAAGATCAAAGAGACCTACGCGCAGCCCTGAGTGATAGAACGGGTCGCAAGGAGATACCTCGCGGTCGGAGTCCGGGTCGTCGAACGCGGCGTGTACGGCGAGTGGACGGAATGTTGAAAAGAGTAGAGGGGTGAGACGATTTAAGATGTAAGAGGAAGATGTGTGAGGTGGTACGGAAGCTTCGACCTGATGTCAGCGACTGACTAGAACCAACTGTTCACGCCACGTCACACAACAATCAGAGAGGTAAGGGGGATGTATTGCAACGCACACTAGCCAGGAGTATTGACTAGGTCGAAACTGGGGTCTAAGTACAGATATCTAGTCTACTTATATACCCAAACTTAGTGCGCACAGACCAAGCAGTACACTACCTAATATGGCTACTCTAGTGGAGCGGGCGGGGCTTAATGATGTCATCGTCAATGATGTCATTATGATGTCATGGTCTAGCCCTATGACATAAGCTTATCTAATGTCCGCTATTGTCCGTATTATCTAAAGTGGCCGTGATTTGTAAGGAAATAAGAAAATGAAAATGATCGTTCATGACACTTGGTAGTAGGATAGTAAAAAAATACCGCCCCATGCGCTAACATTGAACGCAGATGCACCTGTGACGAAATCAGAAACTTTGTGTTAATCATATTAGCGAGGCAGCCCATACCTGAGATAGTGTCATAAACCTTATTCGTTTGGAAGAAGACATCTTCGGTACACATCTTATACCACTCTAAATCAATAGATGTGTCGTCCAGCTCTGATGGATGCTGCTGATGAAACTAATGATGAGTGAGATAATTCCTGTAGCTTACTTCACAGATTGAACTTACCGTTGGAGCAGGGTGCCCATGCGGCGAGTCGAAGTCTTGCTGAGGATCAGATAGACCTGCAATCAACGGTAACATGAGGAATTGAATAAACAAGACAGCTTATAGTGAAACTCACCTGCGACGAGATGGAGACTCTGTTTTGGAAAGACATGGCGAAGAAAATCGACAGGAACACCATTTTTGAAGCCTCGATGAAGGTGTTCTGAGATCCAGTAGAACTCCAACCTTGTTACGCACTTTCCCGGTGGGTAGCATTCAACGGCGTGGTCCAATAGCCTAAGTTCCATCCCCCATGCAACATCCGCATTCCACGAGAACGGCTTGGAACTCTTGTTGGGTTCCATGATATGGACTGAAACTGGGATCTCGCCCATCGACTCGATGAAGAAGAAACCACTCTTCATGACTCTGCTGCCATTTATTACTCCATAAAGAAGACACTCTGCACCGAGGAGCTCGATATTGAGCACTTTAATGGAAACACAGAATGAAGACGAAGAGGGGACAGAGGAAGTGAAGTCGTACGGGAATATGTTCGGCTGAAAGGAGCCCTTGTCGCCATCATTCTGATTCTTGTCTCCATCCCATAGCCGATGCTGACCAACAATGAGCTCGCCAGCAGAGTTGCGAATGGGGTGGCCAGAGGAGGCATCAATATGCAAAAGCTGGAACTTGTAGAGCGATTTCGAGTACGAGAATGTGTATTCTACGTAAATAGGATGATCGTCAGTCTGAACACCTCCCTCGACCCATTCGTTGTCTGCAGAGTGACCTCGAAAATGTACAGCGTAAACGGCTTGAGGCTTTGGCGGTGGGTTAGCATTCGTCTTGTTATCGCCACTGTAGAGCCTAGCACGACTCCCTGGAACCCGCAGGTATCCGCGACCCGACTCGGACTGCAGACCCGTATTCACGGATCACCCGTGCACGGGTGATCCGTGGGAAACGGGTTTTCGCGGGTCCGGGTTGAGAAATTGTGTTTTTTCAAAACCTGCGGGTAGTTCACACAGGTTTTCAAGATTAGAGTAGCAAAAGTACATTTATTTGTATGTCATATATATGTATGGTACGTAGAGCGAACAAAGAAATTGCCATGGAAGGAAGCCATGCGTAAGCCTAGCAGTGAATTCGGTAGTCAGGAAACGCGAGTCCAGCTCTTTTCACAGAAGAGCACATCAGTGCAGAGGTCGTCGGGACCGCGTTGATTGTGCAGCGTTGGTAAGATGAGGCCACATTCACGTGCGGCGATGGTGAGATGCATACTTTTGGCGGCAAGCGGATCTCAGGAGGCGGCGCGTACTGGTGCGCGTGGCGACGGCACTGCGCTACGCCCGTACGGCGATGAGTGGCTGCTTTGTGGGCGGGACGTGCGCGGCGGCTGCCCGCGGCGGACGTGCAGGAGGTTGTCCTCGTGCCCGCGCTCCTGGATCTCGGCCCTGAGGCTCTTCGGCTTCGAGCGCGTACGGTAGCAGTGGCCGTCCTTCTCGAACTCGAGCGGCCCGTGCTAGCGCGAGACGAGCGCATCCGCAAAGCTCGGCATGAGCTGCGCGAGCAGATGCAGGTGGCACATGTGCAGGGGTGACGGCGCGCCGTAATTGGCTAGCGGCCTTCGCAGCAGCGTGCGAGTGTGAGTGCGAGTGCGAGCTGACTGCGGGGGACGGCCGCGACTGCACGAGCGACGGCGTGGACTGGCGCGAGGCGATGTCGACAAGCTCGGAAAGGGACGAGGTGTCGAAGGGCGTGCTGCACGCCGAGGATGTGCGCGGCGGTGGCCGCGCGATGCGGAAGGGCGACTCGGTGCTCTCGACCGAGCCCTTTTTCTGGGCGTGTGGTTTCATGGGCACGACAGGCGACGCGCCGCTGCTCGTGGCGAGGCCCCGCGGAGGCGGTCGATGCCTGCTGTGCGCGGGCGCACTGGCCGCGTGCCCGTCGGGTGTCTTCACGTCCTCCGTGCTCCCGATGATGGAGAACGGGATCGCGTCCACCAGGATGCGCGCGTGCTCCGCGCTCGAGTCGTCGTCGACGTCGATCGGCGGTTGGTAGATGCGGATGCCCTGCACGTTGATCGCCTCGCGGATCTGACGGCAAGACGGGTTTCAGCAGTGTACCTTTTTTTCAGCTGAAGAGAGGAAGGGGCTTACGCGCTGCTTGAAGACCGCGAGGTCGACCTGCATCAGCGTGTCGGCCTTGGCGACGATGGGGCTGAGGTTGACGCGCGTGCCGAGGCGCTTCATCACCTCGATGTCCAGAGGCTTGAACCTACGCAGATGGGGCATCAGTCCGCCGCACCAAAAAAGAAAGAGCAGGCCGGGCTCACGTGTAGCACGTCGGGCGGATGAAGTACAGGCACGCGTGCACGCGGAGGTCGCTCTTGTTCGCGCGCTGCGGCTGCTGCTCCTGGCGCATGTATATCTCGTGCTGGTGTCGACGAAGTCGATGATGGGCACCCACGAGTTGCGGTTGTTCACGTAGTCGCCAAAGCCGGGCATGTCGATCACACTGAGCTTCACCTTGAACTGCTTCTCCTCGAGCTCGGTCTTGATAATCTCGACCTCCGTGAGCTTGTCGAGCTGCTTGAGGTGCCGCCGCGAGTAGTTCTTTGGCGAGTAGAGCTCCGTCGCGAAGAGCGTGTTCACGAGCGTCGTCTTGCCCAGCCCCGACTCGCCGACGACCATCACCGTGAAGTGCGCGCCGCGCTTCGTGACGATCTTGTGCTTCTACGGGGCGGGTCAGCGCGTGGCGCGGGGGAGGGGCGGGGAAAACGAGACAAAGGTGCACTTGGTTGGGCAAATTGGCGATGTCGATGCCGTCCGATGGAGGAAGCGTTAGATGTTGAGTTGAGGGCGAGGAACCCGCAGGGAGCCGCGAACAAACTCGTGACCTCCGTGACCTGGAACCGTGGGAATTTGGTGACCTGCAGATCCGTGTCCCAACGGGTCCAGGTCAAGCCGGGTCCAGGTCTAGGATTTTTTGCCACGGGTGACCCGCCAACAGGTCCGGGTCAACCCGAGGTTCTACTCGTGCTATGCTCTACGCCACTGTATGGACAGGTTTGGTATGCTTTAAAGCTGGAGCTAGCATGAGAACCGATGATATATATGAATTCGCCTTCCGTGCCGGAAGGTCCAGCACTGTCTTTGAGGCGAGCCTTTCCAGTCGCACGCGGATTGATGAGGTTTGGTATCAATACCCATTCTCCCCATTCAGCGCTAAAGGATTTGAGGCTTAGCGCCTCGTTGGTTTTGTTTATGATCGTTACATAGCACGAGAAATCTGGCATCTAAGAACTGTCAACTCAGATGTCTGAATTATTGCTAAATCAACTGACCTTCGTATCAAGGAAAAGCGGGAAGAGATGATTGATTCAGACAAATTCGACTGAGCTGTGGAAGAAAAGCTGATGAGTGCATAGCCTTCTTGAGAGTGCAGACGTTGGTGGGTATCATTGAGGAACGTACTGTAAAGCCTCAGTCAAGGGTAGCAGGAGCGCTGTAGCGTCTGGGAATTGGATGTTAGACTAGTTAATATAGTTATTGAACAGCAAGCTGGAAGCAAGGTAACGGGACGAAGACGAAGAAATGATGGTGCGTTCGGCTTATAATGCGTGAACCTACGCTCCCTTGATCCTGCATGCCCGCACCTTACGCAATACTGGAAGTTCGCTTCCAGGAGAGAATGACAGTCGTATTACCTTCATCGCTGTCCAAGCACCAGTAAATTGCTCGAAAAATGGTCTATGCAAAGAACACACCTCATGTGAAGCTCAACCCACGTCTTGAGGACATAATATCCGATTCATGTCCGCACAAGTCAAACTTCTTGGCAGGAAAAACGTACGCGTAAGATGCACATCACTGCAGAAAAAGAGAGACAATTACTTCAATTGAAAAAGTGCACCCACCCCTATTATGCGTTCATTGCACATGTGAATGTAAACCCAGATTCATTCCTGCTGTTCTGTGCTTCGTTTGCCACATCGTCCTGCATCTGCCCCTGCTTCATCTTCCTTCCAGGTCTCAATGACGAACGTTCGACGGCTCCTCATGCACCTGCTGATCTTCTCCTGAAACTAGAGTGCGAGCATGGATGCGAACATGGTAAGCACAATTCCCGCTACGCGCTCATGACTTCGCGATTCTTCTTTTCAAGACGTCTACTGCGGCGTTGATGTCTTTATCTATAGGGGCATCACAGCGCTGTTAGTGCTGTTGGGGCTCTGAGGTGCAAGCACACACGTACGAGGGGCGTCTTTCGTCAGCAGACGAATAGCGACAGGCACCGCAGGCGAACTCGGCATTTATACGGCGGTATATCGGATACCGATATACATGTCTGGGGGCAGCAGACTGGGTCTCTTGTTCTGTCCGGCAGTCACACGCATTTTAACAACAGGGGCAGTTTTCTGAGTGAAATAAGTGGGTTAGTGTAAAATTTGTCGCTGTTCTCCTAGACCTCCGCACTCATTAAGTTCTGCGTCGTCCTGATAATCGTACATGATTGTCATTTCGTGTCGAACCATGACAATGTTCTGCCAGCTTGATTGAGTTCGGAGAGGCCTGAGAGTGCCAAAGTGATGATGTCAACATGCACATAATACGCGGCCATGTGCCTCCAGACATGCATAGTACGCTCTCGGTCAGCTCGAGCTGCTCAGAAAAGAGGAGGTGAAGCGCAACCGCGCCGCTCTTCAGCATGATATTGGCAACGCTGACGACGTACGGATGTGCGTCCCCAAGCCAAGGGCCGCGCTAAGCTCCTTGCCTGTACACAGAAAGTTTCGCATGCCTTTGTGTACGAATGTATCGGCCTTGTCGAGAACGAGAGACGCATTCTTCGCGTTTGCCTACGCGCTCGGGGCCCGATGGATTAGCAAGTTTGGCGAGTTCATGGCACAGTGCAGGCACAGTTGTATATTTCTGGAGAGTCAGAACATAGACGACGACAGGGGGTGCGCAGACATTGGTGTCGGTATCCAGAGAATGCAGAGCTTCAGAAGAGCGCGGAATATGCTTGAAGACTGGGCGGCGGACAAGTTTGGTGAGCTCATTGCGTGTCCTACGCAAATCAACAAGAATAATGCAATAAATATTAGTCTCAAATTCGCCTCTGACAACTGTTGAGTCCAAAAACACGAAAAGCAATAATGAATGACGAGCTCAATTGCTTGCCTTATCGCGGTGAAGCCGTTCCTAATGTGGAACAAACAAACAACAACAAACTTAGCTGTCAGGTCTTCGCGGCTCCCCTTGAAGTCATCCACAGTACATATCGTGACCGAGCGCTCAGCGTTTACTGCGGTCACCGCGCTTCTCGGCGATTTTGGAACCATGTAAAATTATCTTCAGCTTCTAATGTGGGCTTCACTGGACTTCCCGGCACAAGCTCCAGGCCATCATCACCAGTGCGATTGGGAGCACTCGCGCGGCGTCCCTCCCATATTTCCCGAACATCATCACCTTCCTCCAGCTCATCGGCGAGGATTCGGAATCCAAATTGCGTAGAATTACGATCGCGGAGGCTGACGGCGCGGTCACTTTACGATCTCACTTCCCGGACATGATGATGCAGACGTTCGCTGGCGCGGAGTCTGCGAATGGTCGTCTTCGCGAAATTAGCTTCCTTTTCTTCGGTGCGATGAGACGTACAATTCGGCGAGGAGTTCGCGCCGTATCTGCCGAAGGTCGTCCCGGTGGCTCTCATCAACAGTCCTGGTCAGGATAAGCATGGCGAATGTGACCTTTTGTGAGTCGCACTTTTTCGTACTATATATTTCCGGAGATGCTGACGAACCTCCTCCTGCAGTCAGCTTCAGTGAGGCTGCTCAGCTCTTCTCGGCGGGCGCGTCCACGACTCCATCACTGTCGAGAGCTGCGATCTGTCTGGCAACGTTCACATCGTCCATGCGCGGTCGCTCGACGCGGAGAACAAGCTCGAGGTCAACTCTGCCATCGCAGTCGAAAGGAGATTGCGCCCGACACGTTCGCAAGCGCAAGCCGCCACTTTCCCGCCGTTCGTGGGACAATCGGCACCTGAGCTCTTCGGTCTGCTGGCACAGTACTCCGAGAACATCCGCAAGAGCGCGCCAGAGAGTCTGCTTGGCTCGCGGTCATCATCTCGGGCGTGAAGGAGGACATCACGCAATTCGACCTCCACGCTGCGCTGCACCCGCTTTTTTCATTTCGCCCAACTCTGTTTCAGCCAAGTACAACGCGCTCGACAATGCTGCCGGTGCTGTCGCGCGCATGATCGTGCGCAACGCTGTCACCATGTCGCTCGCCGATGTGTTACTGCTCATCATCGACGCGTTGCCGTTGATAACGACTACGTCGAGGACCGGCCCGTGTTCTGCGCGCTGTTCCCCTTGTTTCGCACACAGCCAGGTGTGCTCATCCGGTACATCGACCAGCTGCTGCCTGTGTTTTCGCACGTGTTCGACCCGAACTGGCCTGACCGGCTTGGCGACGAGACGCGCGCAGGGCTGCTCAATCTCGTGGGCGCGCTCAACGCGGAGAACTCGTTGAAAGTCCGCGCTCCGGCCATCACGGCGTTCGCGACCCACCCATGATTGGAAAGCACGAAGGATTGCGCGTCACCTGTTCCACCGCGTTTGCAGAGCGCTTGAGGTGCACTGAAGCCCGCATCGTATGTCGCGTTCTGCTTCCATGCCGACATTTTTTCTAGACTTCGCCTGGTAAGTCTCTATTCTTTTTGTTACTCTAATTTGCTCATAACGAATTACCAGTGTCCAGAATCCCTGCTGAGAAAACCCCTCACTCGGGTGTTCTCGACAAACTCCGACGTCGCCGCCGGCCGCTTTGAATGCATGCTGGTCCGCCTCGCCGTATTCAAGACGAGCATCGTGGACGCACCTGGCGCGTTAGATGAAGCAGAAAGGAGCGGGTTAGGCTTCGAAGGCACGGCAAGCCTGCCGCGGCAGCTTGTGACGGAGTGATCGACCGCGCGCGAGGTGAGTACACATGTCCCGCTGTTCGTGTTTCCGTGTATGTGTTTTGACGAAGAGGCGCAGGGTTGACGACGTCGTTCTTGTTTCTTTAAGACTGCCCTTGACCTCGGCTCTCCCGCTGTACGCCGATTGATTATCTCTTTCTTGAATGCCTTCGACTTCCGGGAGGTGCGCTTTGCTGGGTCACTTGTCCTTGAGGCGCTTTTGCGATGGAGTCTCGCACGGCCCGTGCGTGTCGTCCCTGGCGTCGAGCAGCGTGGGCTCATTCCTTGGGAGATCTATTTGCGCTGCTTGAGCATGCGAGCGATTTCAGCAAAAACGAATTTCGCGGCGTTCGTCAGTTTACTTTCGCAACCTCCTGTTCACTCTCCTCGATTTGCTCACCCGTCGTTTTGCCATCCGACTCCTCTGGTCTCATCCCCGCCCACTCTTGCGTCTCTTTAGGTCAGCTATCGTTTGGACTATCGCTGGTGAACTTTCTACTCGGCATATGCAGCCTACTCCGCACCCCCCACACCGGCGAGCATCTCTTGCTATCGTATGTGCGTCTGCAAGTTGCTCAGGCACCGCCGACCGCTCCAGCGTCCCTACGCCTTCTCAGCTGGGTGCAGGGCTACCCAATCTCTCGCGCCGCTCGACAGCTTTGAGTGTCCGTGGCTCAATGCGAAAACGCGACACGTGGCGAGCGTCCGGAAAAACATGTGCATGTACACCATCTTATGCCCGAGTTGAACGCGCGGGCCCAAGGGATCCCATTTTCGTGTGAGCAATTGAGTGGGGGCTCATCGCACTCGAAAAAAGGCAACGGCGACCGTCTCGAGTCGCGTTACTCAGACACGTATCCCAAAAAGCTCGACCTTCCCCCAGGATCCCGTTCCCCGACGCTGCCATGTCTCCCTCGTCTACGGCCAGCTCAGCCAGAACACCAAGTCCTCGTTATTCGAAGTGCGGAGGTCGTCAGGTTTCCCTCACTCGCGGACATGAAGTGGGGCGAATTCGCGATGTTTGGCTTTGGAAAAGGCTGTGCTGCCCCCCGCACTGCAGTTCGACGTCACCGATAGTGCCCGTAATCAGTGTGGCGCGAAGCGGTTGATGCTTTCCTGATCAGACTCTAGCGGCGCGGGCTTCAATCGTCGCTCAGTCAGAGTCTGCCGTTCGCGCCTCCTCTTTCTCATACCATGCAGCAGTGGCCTGGGCAGAAGGAAGACATCCTCCGCAAGTTCAAGAAGGACGTATAGAGGGCGCTGCCTCCGTTTGGCTGGGGCATGACTCCGGTTCTGGATTGACGGGAGGATACTATTGAAGGTTTTCTGGATGTTTTCTGCCACCTGTTATACGATCGTGGATAAAATGGATAGGACCGAAACAATGTTTAGGAACTGCAACTTCCTACCGGGCCAATGTCGCGTGAAGCTCACGCACTCAGGCGTTTGCCACTCCGACCTTAGTATCAAGAAGGGCGCGTTTCCCAACAAAATGAAGGCGGGTCTCGTTGGCGGACACGAGGGCGTGGGCACTGTCGTCGCGATCGGAGATCACTCAACGAACAGGAAGGTCAGCGTCGGCGACCGGGTGGGAATCAAGTATCTGGGCTCTGCATGTTCGAATTGCGAACTGTGTTTGAAAGGACTCGAAAACCGTGCGTACTTCCGCAATACCCTTGCTTGCTAGAAGGCTGATCAGCTGTGGGGCAGATTGTCTGGAATTCAAGTCAACTGGGAAAGAATATGATGGGACATTCTGCGAATATGCTGTGGTGTACACAGACTACGTTACGCCTATTCCAGAAGCGCTCGAAAGCAGCGCTGCTGCTGCGATTATGTGCGCGGTAAGCAAACCTAGCTACCGTACGTATTGCTCATTTCTCATACAAAAAAAAACGTGTAGGGCGTCACTGCTTATAGCGCTCTGAGGCAGAGCGACACGCACATTGGTGATTGGATTGTAATCTCGGGTGCCGGAGGTGGTCTGGGTCATCTTGGTATGTCATTAATTTGCTTCAAAACTATGTATTTCTCACATCACGCTGGAAGCCATCCAATACGCCGTCGCGATGGGCCTGCGTGTCGTTGCTATCGACGCAGGAGTTGCCAAGCGCGACCTCTGTCTCGAGCTCGGCGCAGAGAAGTGGATCGATTTCCTCGAGAGCACGAACCTCATCGCGGACGTCATCCGCGCGACTGAGGGCGGAGCTCATGCCGCGCTCGTCGCGGCAGGTGGGAGCAGCGCATACGAGACCGCCGCAGCGTATCTGCGCCGCACGGGCACGCTACTCGCCGTTGGCCTCCCGCCTGGCGCAATGATATCGGTTCCCGTCCACTTGGTCGTCGTGCGGGGACTAACAATACGCGGAAATTTCATCGGGTTCGGTGCAATTCATTATGTGTTGACAAAGTAGCTAATACGATGGATGATGCTACAGTACTCGCCAGCAAACCATCGAGGCTGTCAACATTGCTGCTGCCGGCAAGGTCAAGTGCATCTACACCATCCGGGGGCTTTCAGAGCTCAACGAGTTTGTTTGCTTTCGTAAGTTCAAATGTGAGACGATACTGATTATCACTACTGCAGGGTCTATGAAGAAATGGAGAAGGGTCAGATCTCCGGAAGAGTTGTCCTGGATATATACAAATAGTATGTTAAAAGTCTAAATGAAATACTGAGTGAGCGCATTCTTCTTCACTCGCTTTCTATTTCTAAGCTAACTCGACTTCTCAAAAGTGTATAATATCGTTTCTTTCTTTTGCTCTTGTGCCCAGTGTCATATTCCGTTTTGCGATATGAATATGAAACAACTAAAACTAGCTCATTGCATATGTAGCGGCCTGCAAGCGAATATCGAACTCACAAGCGCCCGTGTTTCTCATTGTTTACGAAAGGGTTAGGAAACTATGTATTCGTGGATCCTGAGGACGAGGAAAACTACAGGAGCGAGAATGCCGACAGTGAAGCACCGCGATTTTAGCAGGCTGCATAATTGCAAGGAATGATTTTGTTTCGTGATTTTTGTAGGCGTGCTCTTCGCACGTGAGCTGCAAAGATATAAAATGAAGATAAAGAGGGCGAGGTAAGTGCTGGTTGCGAGGTGGACGTAGTCGCGCTAAGTATGAGCATGAATGGAAGAAGAGACCGAACCGAGATTCGTGTCTTTGGAGTAGAGGATTTCGTCGACACTTGTCGCTATGACCGGTGGCGCCGAGGAAACTGAAAATAAAGGGCGAGCAATAATCGAGAGATTCTCTTCGAGCAATGTCTACGATTGTCTTGTGTTATACCATTTGCTACATGTACATTGTCTGGAGCGATGGTCTTACGACGAACGGAGGGCGCGAGACTTGGGCAGTAACGAGGTTTGATTTGAATTAAACCGCAACTTGATGCATCCATCTTATTATCTTCAAAAGCCTGCCGTTCAATGCATGCAGGATGGCTCCGTATATACTGATCTATCAGGAAAATCCGATACGGAAATGTAGAAATGTATCGCAGCAAATTTAAGTTCAAATCGATAAGAGGCTTACAACCATGATCATCCGACTCCTTTGACGCCCTCCAACGCAGGCTCATACACAACCTCCAGAGCCTCCTTCCCATCATCTTTATACAAATATCTCATTACTCGCAGATTCGGTCAGGTCGTGCCCTTTCTTAACTCCCAAGTCATGGCTTTTCTCGCTCTTGAACTGCCGACTCCTCCAATAAGCGCCTTCTCTCACTCCTGGTTCTCCCCTGGTTTATCAATCTCACTTTAACAAAGGTGAGCTTCCGATCCAAAAATGTCTGAGCTGGGCTCGAAGGTAGACTCTGAAGCTCGGATCGATTGTATAGACCCGGGCAAGTGTACACGCCGGGATACCCAGAAAATGCGACACGAAGCTATACGAAAGGACGCAGCGCGAACAAGACGTCCTGGTTGGCCATGCATTAGTCCATTGAGACACACATTGGGCCGTAACCGTTTAGCTTCATGCAAAGCTGACACGTAAGTGTGAATACATGGACGTCGGAAGCCCTTGAAGGCTCGACGTATGCGGATTCGTCCGGCTCGTCCGGCTCGTCCGGCTCTGCTTTCCTCTTCATTCCCTACCCAGTTAGTGCAGCATCGGGGCTGCCTTTGACAGCAGACGCGGGATCATCGGTGATATTGACCTCGCCTTCTTCGTCTTCCTCGTCGGTCTCCGCATCATATACTTGGCTTTATTTTCTGTTGTCACTCTTCTCGTCCCCTCTTTCGTAATCGCGCGCATCACAGGCAATGGCGAGCGCCTATTACGAAATGAATGTACGAAAGAAAAGCAGACGTGCACGTGTTCCTCTTTCTACTCTTTTACGAGCCGCTTGATGAGATTTTTACCTTTTCGTTATCACTTTGTTGTACTCCTTCTACAAGCCAATAGGTGAAAGAAAGCACTTTTATGGGCGATTTTGGTGTGCTAGAGAAAAAGGACTCTCCGCAGTGAGGCTGCCTGTATCCAAGTTTTTACAGAACTTCGGGTCATTATTTCTGGAGATGATGGCCCGGGCCTACTCTGTGCTTTGGCTTTTCGAACTCGCACACCGAACGCTCTAATGGCCTGTGCAACTGTTTGGTTTGGGAATGCAGCACGAGTTCAGCAGTCTCTGGACTGCGGTGAGATGCTATTGGCGGTGGACCGCGGAGTGGTCGTCGTAGTTGAAGGAGAGAGAAATAGCTACCTTGCTTAGAGCGCTAACCGGTTCATTCGCGTCGATTTGGTATTCTTCGTTCTCATTGTGCAAGACCGCCAACTTAGTGAAGAGGCTCTGTACGTCTGTACTAGAGCAGAATGGGTCGTGTTAAGCGATATCGGGCAGCACTCATGGTTTCGGTTCTTGCCGGACGGCGCGACGCAAATACGCCCTCTCGCGGACCGCGCCAGGCCTCGGCGCGACAGCTATCTCGGCTCTCCGGGGGACGCGTGCACTGAATACGAGAGCTGGCGCATTCGCCAGTGCGGTCGACAAAAAACTGCGGCCACGGGTCTTGTATTTTCTTCAGGACCAGCACTCACGCTAGCGAAATTTTGAAATACAGAAAAGCGTAAAATGCATTGCAGAAGAAAGAAACGGGTCCGCGGCCTGCAGTATGATGCAATAAAAATCGAGGGTCTTGTTTCTGTACATAAAGAAAAGAAAAGTAACGATAATCTCGAAGAATATTACTAGAGAGGGCTGACACCAATAAACACTTTGACTCGGGCCAATTTTGCTAATCTCGACCCTTTCATGCTTAAGCCATAAGCTTGGCATATGTCATTCAATACAGGGACTAAAAATTCAGGCTTAGAATATCGGCATTACGAGAGGAACGTGCATACATACCAGTTGCCTCGGCAAGTTCTTTTGGTGATTTCGAGAAAGCGACGTCGTCGCCCAGAGGTTCGCTGTTGCGCAAGGGCGGCACCAAGTATTCGCCGATACTCACCACGTTTGAGTTTACTCGGCGATAGAACTCGATTTCCTTGCTGAAGCGGCATGAGCATACCCCGCAGACAGAAGAAGGTAAAGCGGCTCACCTAGTAATTCAGCTCTTGCAGGTTTTCTGATATCTCCGCGATGCATTCGGTATGTTCGTTCAACGTCAGGTTCATCTGGTTTATTTGAGCCCCCTGCTCGTTTATCTGAGCACCCTAGAGATCAAGTACAACGCGTAAGTTATCCTCCGACACGAGGACACAGCAATGAATTTGACGTAAAAGCTGGCGTATTGCTGCTATAATCTGCGCATTGTCCGCCGAATTGTTCAGAACAGGAGCAGACATTATTGCTCTAGCGAGGGTGGGAAAACCTAGGCTAGCGACCAAAAGGAGACGAGAAACAGAGGTTAGATAGATGAGACCCGAGTTCAAACCGAGACATCGTTTCCATAGATGGGCGCTAGGATGAGACACGGTTCCCACAAGTCACGACGTTGCGTCGCGCCGTGCCAGTCGACCAAGGCTGAGAAGAATGGGACAGTTGCAGTCCTGCATCCATCGCTGCCGCCATCGCGCCCGACTCTGACTGGAATGCTGAAGATCGAGCGCCGTGTCTCTCTCGAGGAGGCCCTCGGCTGCTGCGCACGCGCGCGATTACCTTGGACATGCTCGCCGCGCTGACTGTCTCGATGGCGACAAGCACAGGCTCATCTGGAAAGTCACCACGGTCGGCAATCGCACTATCGAGGCCTCACGGCTTGCAACTTTGCAATCCGAGGCAGGCCAGATTTTTCAACGCGGACACGGGTATTGCCGCGAGCCCGCTTACAAAAGAGGTCGAGCCGCACAAGATTATCGTTCCAACTGCAAGTGCAGCCTTTTCCACGGCATCTCGGACGCGAAGCTCAAGGACCCGCTCAGCTACCTCCCGCGCTCGACTCCTGAATGGCGCGGCGAAGCCGTTCCTGAATGCGCTTGACAGCGGTGAGCAGAGGCACAAGGACGTGAAGGGCAGAATCGTCGCCTATCGCTTTGAGGATTGGTGGACGACGCACGGTGGCAGTATGGAAGGCTGGGCACGGTCGCCTGGCAGCTGCTGCGTGGCGGCATCTCCCTGTGCACGCGTGCACGCTCGCGCTCGCCACCAAAGGCCTCCGTCCAATCATTGTCGTATTTCACTTGGCTCTACGTCGCCGTTAAGCCGCTCGTCAAGCCCACGTCAACACCTCCTCACGACGTCTTCGCGCTTTTCCTAGTCCTCTTCGTCGACGCCATCCTGATGCTGGGCGGCATGTTCTTTGTCCATTGTGTCTCTGGCGACGCTCTCCCCTCATGGCTCATGGTCGCAGCATATGCCCTCAACCCCTTGCTGCCGTGTCCGTCTTTTTATCATTATCTTCAGCCGACCGCTCGCCGCGCCGAGTTCGCACTTCGCCAAAGATGACATCGACACTCGTATGCCGTCAGAAGACTACGCTTTGGACGGGTGTCAATTGGATCCAGTCGCTCATCAAACGCGGCATCCGCATGACGTTCAACGAGGATGATGTGTGAAATCTTAGCATTACTATGCAAATACGCCCCGTCTTCCGCGAATTCGCCGACCTCAAGCAGTCGTCGCTGATGTGGAAAATATGGGCCGCCAATTCACTTCATATCATGTACGTTATGGTCCCTAGATTATTTTAATATACACTCCGAATATATTTTGATGCAGTCTCGACTTTGTCCTGACCTTCTTCTCTCTTCAGCTACTCTGGGTCGTTCTTCCTCAAGTGTGTTTTGCGTTCTCTTTCGTCTATTTTGTCATTTGCCTGGCAACTCGACTTCAGACGCATTATCGACGCGATCGACACTTGCTCCCCTGCTGCGCACGCGCGGGTGTACCTTTTCGCCGCGCTTATATTTGGCGCACAAGTGCTCAAGTCTAAAGCCGACGTGCAACATCTCTGGTTCGGGCGCCTCACTGCCGTACGAATCCGCTCGCAACTCATGAGAGGGATCTACGACAAGGCGCTGAAGTGCAAGGATTTCTCTGGTGTTGTGAACGCTGATGCGAAGGATGCGAAGGTCGACGGAAGGGAATAAAATCAAGGGTGGGGAGAAGGCGAAGAAGAAGGAAAAGGAGAGGAAGGGAAAGGCGGATGATCCGGAAGCAGGCGCAGACGTATGCAAGATCGTCAATTTGATGGCTGGTAACGCGAATCGAGTACGATAATTCCTCGTCCTTTGGCACTATTCTCTCTCATTTGCGATTCTCTATGATGATTTCCGCGCTCGTCTCCAGGATTTATTTCATCTACGATGCTCCTTTCGGTAAATCCATTTGTCTATCCTTTTGGTTACGTTTCTAAGCTCCTTGTAAAAATCGTCATCGCGTGTACATTTCTTTACCAGCTGCTCGGCTGGTCCGCCTTTGCTGGATTCTTGGTGCTCTTCGCCGGACGGCCTTTTAACAGCTTCATCGCGAAGCGCGCAATTCGCATCCAGAAAGGCGTCCTCGCCACGCGCGACAAATGCATGGGCGTGCTCAACGAGCTTATTGGCGTCGTACGTACACTCTTTCTCTATCATATGCTTCTGCTCTCAATGATGCTCACAGGGCGATCTTCTGTAGGTCAAGTTCATGAAGTTCTTCGCGTGGGAGGACTGATGGATCGCGCATGCGCTCGACATGAAACGTGATGTTTGCTCTGACTATTGTACACAAAATATCATGCTAGTTCCTTTTCTCATTCCGTTCGCGAAATATACAAATTTGATCAACGAAAGGTCGGCTTCGGGATGTTGACGGACTCGATTCCGTCTGCGTACTGGCGAAGGTAGATAGCCATTGTACTATCTGAAACATGTGTTCGTTAATCAGTTTGCTTGTACGACATTGCAACAGTTATAGGGAGAGGGAAATAAACTCACAGATACGAACGGCCTCATTAACCGACTTCTCCATGTACAGTGGCTTGTTCTAATCAAGAGAACTGTCAGCACTAGCTTCGGAAGAGTCAGGGTGAATTATTTTCACTCACGGCGAACTTCGCACCGCCCTCAAGCCATACCTTGATCGCCAGTGCATCATTGTGCGCATTTTTCCAGAACAAGCCTATGACAGTGATGTTATTGTTGAAAAGCTTAAGTTTTTCAGTGCCGAGCTGTTCGAGCTCCTTGCGTGTCGCCTTGATGTCGCTGATCGATTTAACCAAGTCATCGATACGTGCTTGTGTAGCACTGACTTCATTTCGTTTTACTAAAAGAAGCCAGAGAAGGGTGTCAGAGTAAGAAGGAACAACAGGGAAGAGGGAACTGACAAATTATGGAAATGGCATATTGGACCATGGAGGCGAGGGATATACCTAAAAAGAGCAGACCGCCGATCTAATCTGCATATCAGGCACATTTGAAGGACGTAGCCCAAGAGTCGACTTACAATAGCAAACGGACCGAGAAACGTACTGGCTAATAAAACCCCGGCGCCAAGCACAGCCAATGATGCAGTAACGGAGAAAGCGAATTTATCGAGCGTTTCTGTGAGTTTAAAAATATCTCCTTTTAACACTATCAATTTCTCCTGCAATTGCTTGACCTCTTTGGTGTCCGCGGTTTCCTTATCGGAGGCCCAGTTACTGAAAGAACCGAGAAATGAAATAAATTCAAGTTTGAGTTCTGTGAGACCAGTAGTAATAGCGTTAGAGCCTTCGGAGAAGGTTTCGGCGTCCTGCCGGCGTTGAGAGTATCAGATGAAGTACTGGGTAGAAAATAAGAGGTCACATAAGAACATACATTGATGAACTGCGTGATTATTTCCAACCTCTCCTCCGTAGATTGAGATTCATCGTCGCAGAAGGGAATGATAACCGATTCAAATTCTAATGATGTGCTGCGTCAGTACATTCAGTGTGACTTGATATAGAAGCCTGGATCGGACTTACGCTCGCCATAGATGGCGATCTTGACAGCGAGATCTGTGCTTGTGTTCACAATCAGGAGAAACTTCTGAAAGGGGTGGGGCGTTATCAGAAACACATTGCCAAAAGCCACGCTGCAACGGAATGAAAGTGAGTGACATACTTGATACAAAGGTTCAAATCTCGAGACGAAGGGTCCCTCTTTCGGTGGAATATTCTTCGCATCAATCTTCGCCAGCTCTACCGTAAGGTTGGTAAACATGATCTCGATAGCTTTGCATGCAGCAGATGCGTTGCCTGCATCAATTTTAAGTTTCTCAACAGCTTCCGGGGAAGACATCGTCTTGGCCACGCCGAGGGTGAAGGCAGCTTTCTGCTCATCCGTCAAAGCCGGCATCTCGAGAGCATTGGAGGCAAGAACATCGACTTCATACTGGGGAAGCTGGTCAATAGCGTTGAGGACGTCCTGAGGTTTAGGGTTGGTTCCGAGACTCTGCTCGAAGCGTGCAACGACAGACTCGTACGAGGGAGGACCATCAAAGGACATGTTGTTGACTGAGCGTGCAGCAGCAAGTGGTGGATGTTGAGGCGAGGAGTGGGATAGAGAAGAGGGAGATGAGGACGTTATACTTATATAGTAGAACAAGCAAAGCAAAGCTTGTGGAGCAGCAAGATCCAGACGAGCCGAAAGAGACGTGCACGAGCGCTCTCGGGGCAATTACACGCACTGTTTTTCCTAGTTTTTCCGTCTTCTTATCTTTTGTCGGTTCTCCATGCAATCTAGTACAGAAATTTGGGATTCCAGGCCTTGTTTGTGAGTTCCCAGATGCATTAAAATGAAGCATCTAGGCACCATGACTCGGATTAGATTGAGTAACATCGACGTGAGGTTTTTGAGGAACGCACCACCTATTCCAGGTCACTCCTCGATATCCTCCAAAATACCCAATGATCGCAATCTAGCGACTCGTCACCAAGCCGCGACAGTGATTAGCGTATAATTCTAGTAGTGTGTGCTATTGACGTACCGACAATGCGCGAACAGCGGCGTGAAGTCGCCATATTTGTTTTCTGAAAAGCATGACGAAGACGTCTATTCATGCTATCTGGTCTTGACGAATGTCTACTCCTTGTTTCCCTATCTATCAAGAACACGAGCCAGGCGGCCAGCCGTTGACGCTCATCTCCACGATACTCAACGGGTCACCCCTAAACTATAGACTTCAAAGTTCAAGGGCTGCCTCGATGAACTAGCAATGGGGTCTCCTGGAACAAAAATTAGGGAAACCAGCTACAGATTGAGGCCTGTGGAGACCAAGATTTATGCTATTGGTGCCCTGAGGTCCAACACTCACGATAATACATTTGACGCCTCACGGAGAAGTCTGATTGAGCCATCCGACAGTTCAGTAGAACCATCCTCGCGTCAGACGGACTGGACCGTCTTCTGGCCCCGCTTAACTAGAATAATAGACTGGTGGGAATAAGGATATTCTGAAATAAAATAGAAAGTCATGTCAGCACATGTACTATGCATAGTGTCGCAAACGCCAATCATTTTTCTACTCTTACAAATAGAAGAGGATGAGTGGAGGAGATCATCATATAAAAATGCGCTATACATGTGGGCGATGGTTGACGCAGGGCGAAAAGACATGGGCTACGACCGGCTTGGATATCGACATCAGAGTATGCCTGGAAACAAATAAAAGAAGGACGAGATGGCCCTACTTACCACCGCAAAGAAAACAAGCGGCCTTCTCAACGCGCCTACAAAGCAAGCCCCAAATTCCAGAGCCCAATCCTATCCCTCTTTTGTTCCCATCACATAGTCACACATTCCTTCTCCTCGAGCGTTGTCCCCTGTATGCCCATCTCGTTCATGCTTTTTCCCGATGTACTGGCAATGTGCATTGCTTCGTTCCGGCGTCACAACTCCCACTCTTCACTTTGTTCTCACTGCGTGCCTTTAAGCGCTCACTTGGTCTAGGTCCGTCGACATCTACGCCGCGTTCATCACTTTCAGCTCTCATCTCGAAAGTGCAGCGTCCAGTTCACTCTTGATTTTGCTCAATTGGATATGTAAGAGCGATCGATTCGTACACGTAGTGTGGCGACAGAAATCGGAGTAATGGAGTAGGTGATGAGTCGGTGGTGCTACACTGGGAGATGAGCGCAGATTGAGTCCCGTAAAGAACTCAAAATTCAGCCGAACGAATGAGTTCAAAGTCGAGACTGCGCCTGATGTGTGATAGCAGGGCTAGAAGATGCTTATAGAGTAAGAAGCAGGAACTAACACGCACACATTCCTCGTCATTTTCACGCCAACCAGCACATTCACTGATTCGTCCTACTTCACAAAGCGCACACGACCATTGCCTTCGTTTGGGTCGTGAGTCTCTGTTTGCAGATTGTGCGCGACATCCAGACATGGATCCAGCACTCAGATATGTATAATAAAATCTGAGAAGAGACGGCTTACTTCGCCTCGAAATTCTGCCGGCCCTACTTGACCTGCTCCGCAACATGACGACCGAGTACGGCTCAACAGCAGGTTCTGTTCGAGCAGTGTGTCGTACATCGGGACGACATGTGTGTGGATCGTCAAGTCCGACGAGAGCTCTGCAATCGCAAGAAAGGGAAGTCAGTCTCAGCAGAGCAAAAATAGAAAGAGCAGACCGCCTCTGACGATCTCTGCGCGAACCCGAAAAGTAAATCAGAGAATACAATTGCATAATAGAAATAATTCTGCTCTTATCTTGTGGTTATCTCCCTGTAGAGCTATGGTTCTGGGACGCCTTTTCCAGTACTCGCGCAGCAGAACGGTACAAGACCAGATCGCGGCTGATGATGCCGTCAGGTGGGTTTTCGACGACCCAAAGATCTGATCAAGGATCTTGGGAGGAACTTCAGCAATATTATGGTTCATGATACTTCCTAGAACTGTCAGAGACACATGATAGCGGACAAAAGCTGGACTTGCCTGATAGAACTCTAAATGACGAGAGACGAAGCTCCCTCCAGCAAAAGTGAGGCTGAATTTGTGAACTGAGGTCACGCGTCTCGTTTCAAGTTATTGTAATTTCTCACGCTGCCTAATTGACTTTTACATCGAGTCACGGCAGGTCAAATACATTGGCAGAGGCCTTTTGAATACGTGCAAACGATCTAACGACAATTGGGAGAATTTGCCACATAGGCATTGACGCGTATTTGTCCGCGCATATCTCAGGTACGTGACAGTAAGAAGTATGCAGCGTTCCCGAATCAAGTAATCTATTTCTTCGATTTGTCTTGCTTCTCCATGAAACCTTTTCATTTCGCATGCTTGACTTGACGTAAAACAGCCAATGGATATCTTCCACAAATAGAGGATGCAGCTGACAATCGGCAGTGCGGACTGGGTAGCCCGTGGTGCTTTGGTTGGACAGTGTCAGTTCAGTGAATCAATGCTTCCTCGGGTAAACCCCAACTCTTCGTACCTGTTATGACTCTCAAACGGGCTACTTCTTGACATCTTACGACCCAAGTGGTAAACCTCTTGCGAGGAGAAATAATATGAAGTCTCGAGGTGCGTGCATGATGTCCATCTTGCTTCCGATCCGGACATCCTATGCATACTGTGCCATAAATATTTATTCAGAGCTATCACGTCTTCAGTTTGAGGGTTTTTTTTTCTTGTGCCATTGCTATATAATCCGATGATCTGATGATAGGTTTTTTTCACTTCAGAGCTCGTCTTTGCGCTTACACACAGTCACAAACATGTCCTCCGACGCTCCTCCCTCGTACGAGTCTGTCGTTGCACGCTTCGAACAGCGTCTTGGGTCCAATCCAAGTCCTCAGCATGTCCTCAACGCCGCCAAAGAGCTTCCTCAATACGAAATTGACATCCTTGTTGCCAATGCTAGCAAAATGGCGGATTTGACCCCAGACGAGGAGGCCGCCCTCCACGCCGGTATGGTCAAGACGATGTCGTCTCCGGAAGCAGCCTCGCATCTCACAAATACTGCGGCTCATGCTGCTTCCGCATGTAATGCAATTGAAACCATGTTCACCAACTTGCTGATAACGCTTACGACAATCGACGGAGATCATACTCCACCGACTGAAGGTGCCTTCGTTCCGAGATTTCAAATCTTACATCAAGTATATCATTTATCTTCATTCTGGGAAATGCGTTCACTGACTAATCTCCTCGACCCTTTCTTTGCAGGCGTTTCGTCGGGTCGTACACAAGAGCAAGGACCTTTCTAATGAAATTTCTGTTTACAGTAGTCGTTAGTTCAACTCAGGCTTCTCTATCTGTCACATTGTGTTTGCTGACTCAAAATATTGTAAGGCTTTGATATGGTTATCATTCCTTTATGCAATGACAAAGACCTCACTACCGAGGAGAGGAAAGCTAAAGTCGAGCTATTTATCAATGTGCCCATGTGATCTTACCTTTTCTTGCCAAGCGTTTCATCTGACCCTCAATGCCTACAGGAGGCTAGCGTATTTTCCGAGGAGTCTAATACCATGCACAATGATCTCAACAGACTCAAAGATGATTTCGCTGTGTTCGTCGGCTCTTTTGGTGACTGGGCCACCGACAAGGAGGGCACGGACACAGATGAGCTCAGGCAAGCGCGAGTGAACTTGATGGAGCTGAAAGCCGAGCTATCTACATTCAAATCCACGTTCTATGCAACCAGTGCAGTCGCGGCTGCCAGTCTACCGGTGACAGGCCTCTTAAGTTTAATGGCGCCCCAGTTTGTGGTCCCCATTGTTGTAAGTCGACACTCACGGCCTTCATCTGACCGAAGTCACTGTACCTGACAAGTGGCTTAGATAGGCGGCCTGACCATTGCAACTTTAAGCACCGCTGCCACCATTGCTTTGGGCATTTCCATCACGTGTCAGTCGTCTCTACTATTTCAGAGTCCATCTTACCTTCTGACGCTTTTCTCATCCTGAATGCTCTTAGCCAAAGAAGGAGAAATCGAAAGCAGGCAAGCGAGCATCAACGACTTGGTCGCATCGATCAGTGACATCAAAGCCACACGCGAGAAGCTCCAACTGCTCGGTTCAGAAGATTTTACCCTCTTCACCAAAAACATCACTATCCTGTCCATGCTCTGGAATTCTGCGCATGACGATGCGCGGAGGATCAAGCAGTGGCTTGAAAGCGGTGCAAATGATGTTGTGAGTGGATATAATTCACCCCGACTCTTTCGGAACTAGTGCTGACAGTTCTGTTGCCTAGGATATGCCCAAGTACATGCGAATTTCAATCACCCAGGCTGCCAATGTCTGTGAGTTTCGCTTCCTCTTTACTGTGGCAATGTCGTGCGTGCAAATTGAACGATGAGTATATGTTACAGACGATGCAATGGCGGTCTACCTTACTAACTACGCGAGTGGCATTACAGCAGTCAACATCCCAAGGCCGAGCTCGTAAGTCAAGCTTGAATAGTTCGCGAATGCAGTAAGAGAAGGAACGAATGTATTGTTTTATGTACAGTAAGCAGAAGAAACGTCGAGAATGGGGCTAAAGAATGGCATGATTGCTTCGACCTTATGGCCGATATGCCGTGAGCACGGACGGAAAGCTCGCAGTTGGGAAGCTAGGCAAATAACAAACAGTACACAGAAAGCAATAAGAGCGCAAACAGACAAAAGGGAAAGAAGTATGGACTAACTTGATTTTGAAGCTTCGCCCACCCGCGCAGCACAAGACATCGTTATTCGTAAGAAGAACCGCCATCGCTGCGTCACTCAGCGCAACATTACGTACAGGTTACGCAACCTGAGTGACGCGCCGTGGTAGTACCTGCACGGGTACTGCAGCCATGTCATAACCCAGTTGAGCATTATTGGTCCCCCATGTGAAAAGCTCTTTCGCCGTCCAGCATGCGGAGGCAGTCTTGCATGCCGCGACCCCGATGACGAACTCTTTCTTGAGAGGACCAACGACACGCCGCGGAGTCGCCACCATCTGTAGCGCACCCCCGCGCCGGACCCGTCGACGGCGTACCCCAGCTGTGAGAAACGCGAAAGACCCCAGCTAAGCACGCTCCCCACACGCATGAGCACGAGAGTATGATCCTGACCAAGCGCGACCTGGATGATGTGCGTATCATCGGAGTTCGAGACGAGAGCCAGATCTTTAAAGGCGCAAGGCGATGCTGCGCCGCGCCGCGCACAACGCCGCCGAAGCCGCACACACGTAAGCTCGCGTAAGGCTCAGCGGTGACGGCGGCTGTGTGGAGCTTCGCCATGAAGACATCCAACACACGGATGGGCTGGAAACGCTTCGAAAGGGGCTGCGTATGTGGCGCGGGGTGCTCTGTCTGCGGAGAGAAAGAAGACCTGCTCAGGGTACGCACGGTCCGCGCCATCACCGAGGCCAAGAGCCGCATTTCTGAAACAAAATACTGATCAGTTTATTTTTTTGCTAACCAAAAATAATTGAGAGAAGATGATTTTGGTCTCCGTGTCACACTTGTTTTCGACATATATACAATTACTGTGTACCCCTATCGCCAGAACATCGAAGAAGAGATCCAATATCCTGACCATCATTTTGCGAAGCGCTGCAAACGCGATGGAATCCAGCAGAAACAAATGCTCAAATGTATTCCAGAGAAAATGCGAAACGGCTCTGAGATTAACAAGACATACCTGTTCGTTCCCCAGGCGAACATATTCACTGGACCGGACGCTTCCGGCTTCGTTCTCTCGACCGTCGAGTTATACAGGTCGAACGCCGTGTACCCTTCGTAGTCCTTGAGCGAAGTATCGGAATCACCCTTTTGGAGCAGCAGAACTCTGTGTTTTACAGCCTGTGAGTATTTTGACACGACGGGGGATGGGTCGAAATACACACCAAGCGGCTAAGTTCCCATATATAGTGCCCTGTGCAGCGGATACCATCTGCCCTCCTTATCCAACGCGTTGAGTCGACGCGCGGGTGCGCGAGAAGCTTGGCGTACTCGAGCGCGGCAGAATCGATTGAGGAGACGGCGAGATGGACGACGCCCGTCCGAGCCAGTCGTGAGCGTTCACATCACATGTCGGTGTGGCGCCAGAAAGTGGGCTAGGCTTGTTCCAGGAACGTCCGCCGCCGCTCGAGCTCAGGGCGAGTGTCGGCGCTGCACGAGAGTTGTCGAGCAGGCGCTGAAAGGCCTGCTGATTACGGAGGGCGAAGTGGGCATAAAGCATGATCTTTCACAACGTGTACCAAACGAGCTGGCGACCACTGAAGCGCGTCCGAATGCATCCGAGGATCACTAGTCGCCTGATCGCTGACTGTTGAGGTCGCTAATTTTGTCGACAGCGACGTCGAGGTCGAAGTCGAGCTGACGAGGCCGAATCCGGCTGCGTAGCTGAAGGTGAGACCCGCGTTGCGAGCGCAGTGCTGAACTTATGAAGGACGACGAAGGAGCGCACACGAAAAGCGGGTACTCCGAGGTTTCCCAATGGACGTAGATGAAGACACGGCATCTGAAGTAGTCACCGGAGATGTGGACATGGACGTGGACACTGAGGAAGATATGGTCAACGCGGGTCCATCGGTAGAGCTCGAGCGCACTTTGAGTGCCTCTCAGCGTGCCGGGCGCGTGAATGGGCGGGCGACGGACTGTTGCCGCCTTGTCCACATTTGCCTGTGGGTCGGAGGCGGCACGAGTCGAGGGCCGACGGTGGATCGAGATGATGCCCGCAGGCGCACGCTGGGATTTGAGTTTCCGCCGTAGTTGTAGATCAACTCGCTCCAGCGAGCCGGGTCGATCTTCTCCATTTCCTCTGGCTTCGCCTCCTCCGCCTACCCAGCCCTCCTTTTCGCACGAGCTTCTCTCTTCCTCGCCCGTCTCCTCCTCCTTTTTCACCCGCTCCTCCCGCAGCGTCCGCTCGTCCTTCACCTGCTCGTCGTCCGCCGCACCCGAGCGGAAGATCGCTTGTAAATGTCTTGCGGCTATAAGGACACCGCCCTCGAAAAGCCGGCGCTTATCTGCTGATGTATTCGAGGTCGGAGGCGCGGAAGCAGGCGCGGATGCAAAGGCAACGGGGGATGGTGTCCGTGTATGAATTTGACAAGCCGCCGGATGGCTCTTCCCCAGGACTCCTCTCCTCTGCGCTGGCGCTCACAGTGAAACTCGTACCAATCGCTCTCGAGCTCGTGTCCGAGTCGGAGCGAGCGAGGCGGAGCGTGGTCGAACGGAGGTCAAGCGCGCGGAGATCGCTTAGGTTCGGCGCACGCCACGAATTGGGCGAAATAGGGGGGAGAACGGGGCTGGGCGGAGGCGGAGACGCGTGGAGGGTTGAGCTGAGCAGGATGCGCGCCGGGGCTGACGCACTTTTCCTTCCCATGGGATTTTGTCTTCGTGGTAAGATATGCCGACTCAGTTGCTTTCAGATAGTCGGAGCTCGAGTGAGGACCTCGCGCGCACTTGGAGTCGGCACGGGCCAGAACTATTCGAGATCCTTCTTGCGGCACTCCTCACTACAGTAAAGGCGGGTCTAGGACTGGTCGATGTGACGGTGCGCGTGCGGACGGCCGTGATCGACTTCTCGTGGATGACGGGTTTCTGGATGACGCGCTTGCGTGCCGGGTATCGGCATCGGCGTATCCTCCGCAGCCCGGCGTACAGGCTGGCGACAGAGATAAACGAGGGGTCAGAGAGAAGGCGCATGCGTCCGGGCGCTGAAGTATCGTTAATGTCGCGCTCACGTTCAACAACATGAGCACATACCTAGGTCTTTGATTTATCCAAATTTCCCTCTCTACCTCTTCCAAGAGCTTTGGCTCGTCGGCGCGAGAACGACCAGCGCAACGGGATGAGGCCAAGTTGCTGCTGTTCCTGTTCCTGCTGCTGCTGCTGCTGTTGCTGCTGCAGCCGTCGAGGCATGATCCTCGCACCTAGATAGATAGTTCACGGATCTGTACGCTAAAAGCATGAAAACGAAACGACTTACGAATAGACACTAGCCCAAGGGCTTGGGCTCGTCAGCGCAAGATCGGCCAGCGTGACGGGATGCGGCCAATGCTGCTGCTGCTGCTGTTGTTGCTGCTGCTGCAGCTGGCGAGGCATGAGCCTCGCATCTAGATAGGTTTACGGATCTGTACGCCGAAGGCACAAAGAAAGAAAAACAACTTACGAATAGGTAGCGACACGCAGAGCGCAGTCGAGAAGTCGAAAGGTTGAGACGAAGACGAAGATGTCCTCGGGCTGTGCCGAACAACGATCAATTCGACTTCGCAGACGATCGTCTTCCCATCAGCGTGCCAGGTCCGGCAAGCAGTAGCAACACACTGACAGCGCAAGGTTAGAGGTCCCCAACTTTCTTTTCAGACTCTTTCTCGCTCAGCATGGCCGTGTGGTGCGGCCCAGCGGATCGACCGCCTGCACGTATACCCCCGCGTGATCACTGCCCTCAGGATGAATTGCGAAGCCGCTGCGCTAATCGACTCGGAGGGGATGCTCGACCGCGAAGACGAGCCTCATCGTGTACAAGCTGCGTCGCAACCTTGTCCATGCGCCGCGCAAATTCGGCGCGACCTTTGCAGCACCGGCAGACGCGGACAAGTGCGGGGCGTACGCAACTTGTTCACCAGCTTACGGACGTAGACTACGGCGCGATCGTGGTGCTCTGCTCGCACATCTTGAGCTCGAGAAGCGCGTGCGCGAAAACGGGCTTGGATCTGACTTTGGTGAGCATGTCTTACTCCTAATACGTTTCTTTCGGCATTGACACTCCATTCATTCTTGTTTTTCAAAAGCGAGCAGAGTCGCGGGATGGTCTGCTGGATCTCATCAAGCTGTACTTCGGGCGCTTCGACGAGAAAGCGCGCTTTTTTGAGGATTTCAAACCGTACACCGTGCTCGAGGAAGCGCGCTTAACGCATTTTTCCGTACGTCTTTCCTTGCATTCCTTAATACAAAGTCAAGATCATTACACATCACCATCTCGGACACTGAGCCAACGCATTTCTGCTCGATCAGCGTGCAGAACCTATGGCGATATGTCCTTGGCGCGGATGAATTGTCGGCCGCGCAAGGGACGAAGCGCGCGTATTCCCGCGCGTACCGTGGCGCTCGGGCTCGACAGTACGCTCCCTGAGATGGAAATGCAGCCCACAGACGACCTTGTCCTCCTCGCCGTACAGAAGGTCGTCAGTCTGTGGGGCGCCCAAAGTATGTGCTGCATTACTTCTCTCTTCTGCTGGTGCCGACAGGGCTGATGATGCGTTCTGTGTTGGAGACGATGTGATATGGTTGTACATGACTGCTTCTATCCTAAAGTATGCGGCGCAGCACAGCAAGAATAGTTACCTCATCGGATTACAGTTTCACCGCCTCCTCTGTGCGTTTCCTCCTAATCTCCTTATAGCCACTTACGCTGAATCTATTTGCTTATACCAGCGGCTCAGTACTCGCGTTGTAGCACTATCATGCCACGCGCGTAAAGCATGTCTAGAATGATACCCTCTCGCATTTTGTCTTTGCACGCGCAGCGACAGTCTTGCTTGCGGCGAGCGGCGCACACTTACGCAAGAGTGCGTCGAGGCGAGTCAGATTACGCTGTATGTTTCTTTCCTCGATTTTGCTTTTGACGTTCTGATTCTGATTTTGATCCTTCCACCAGACGTCCGGCTTCATCGTTCAGGCGTTCGTATCAGAGGAGTACTCGCATATCGCCGATATCTTCGCGTTCGAAAACAGCCAACTCGCTGCAGTGGAACCTCGTGAATATCGAGCTCGTGCGTATGCACCTGGAGCATGACTGTCTGTCGACCCAGCTTGCCGACACGGAACTCATAGTTTACCTTTGACCGCAGTGCGTGCAGCTTTTCTGGTTTCTCTTTAATAGATCTGAACCTGAAATTTGCCTTGGCAGGCAGTCTACTATGACAACCCAGACTTCACAGTCCTGCCGAACTGTCAGCCCCGTGCCAGCCAACGTTTGACCCGCAGATGCTCATGATGAACTCGCCCGGTGTATGTATTTTCTGAATGCAGCCCAATGCTTCTGCCGCTGACTCGACGATATCCAGCCAGGCTGGCTCTCGACGTTCCTGTGTATCTATATCCGCGTCTTCCTACACGCAAGCGACATAGACGGGACCGTCGAGGAGAAGCTGCTTATCGGCTATCGTCCGAAGGTCGCAGACATTTCCAAGAAGATCCCTCTGAAGGAGTGCATGCACGGGCGCAAGGAGCCCGAACTCAATGAGGTGCGCTCCGCAACTCTTCTATACGTGAAAGGGATCTAACGTACGCTAACAAATGCGATCCAGCTGACCGCAGACAAACGCAAGCTCATCGACTACGTGTACGATTGGCTCGGGCTGCACCAAGACCATGCATGCCCGTAGCCGGGGGCCGTTCTCGTGGAGGTGAACAGGCAGCAGGGTGAACTGGTCTTCGCTGCTGCCGACAAATGGCCGGAAGCGGCACCAAAAGAGCCGTCCGTGGTGTGCGACCCACCGGAGGGCGTCCCCGAGATTTTCGGCTGTATGATAGCTCGGTTTATGTTAAGTTGATAAGTAAAATGTGACTTCTTTTTTTCCTATGGGACGGTGGTGGCTTTCCGATCCAAGGAGGATTCTGACGAGAACCGGCTTCCGCGGAAGGCACTCCATGCTGTTACGTTGAAGCCGGAACTATGCTTGTAAACACCGAGAAAATTTATAGTAGCGTACGAATGCTGCTGATCAGCTTTATGACGCCAGAGATCCCTGAGTCTCAGGTCCTCGTTGAGAGTTCGATGGGGATGAAAATGACATGGAACGTGAAATTTGCTCTGACTATTGTACACAAAACACTATGCTAGTTCCTTTTCTCATTCTGTTCACGAAATCTTCAAATTTGATTTACGCAAGGCTCGGAGTCAGGACGTTGACGGACTCGATGCCGTCTGCGTACTGGCGAAGGTAGTCAGCCATTGTTTTATCTGAAACATGTGTTCGTTGATCAGTTTGCTTGTACGACATTACGACAGTAAAAGGGAGAGGGAAATAAACTCACAGATACTAACGGCCTCATAAACCGACTTCTCCATGTACAGTGGCTTGTCCTAATCAAGAGAAATATCAGTAGCTAGCTTCGAAAGAGTCAAGGTCAGTTATGTTCACTTACGACACCCTTCGCACTGCCCTCAAGCCATGCCTTGATCTCCAGTGCATCATTGTGCGCAGATCTCCAGAGCGAAACTATGACAGGGATGTTTTGGTTGAAGAGCTGAAGATTTTCAGTGCCGAGCAGTTTGAGCTTCTCGTGTGTCACTTTGATGTCGTTGACCGACTCAACCAAGTCATCGATACGTGCTTGTATGGCACTGACTTCATTATTTCTGGCTAAAGAAGCCAAAAAGGGGTATCAGAGTAAGAAAGAATGAAGAAGAAGAGAGGACTGACAGTTGATGGTAGTGATAATGTTGAACATGAAGACGGCGCCTATGCCAGCAACGAGCAGACCGCCGATCTAATCTGCTTATCAGGCACATTCGGACGAAGGCCGTAGCTCGAGGATGGACTTACAATGACAAACGGCACGAGAGGACCTGTAATTGAAAGCATAGCTTGGACCACAGGCAATGCGGCGGTAGCGATCCCACTGAACACAGTGAGATTGGACCTGAGGTCAGAAATCTCTGTATTCATTTTCTTCAAATCCCTACGCAGTTGCTCGAGTTCTTTGGTGTCTGCGCCTTCCTTATCGGAGGCCCAGTCACCGAAAGAACCGATGAACGCAGTAAAATCATTCTTGATATTGTCGAAACTGTCATCAATGGCTCCAGTGTCCTTGGAAAAAGTGTCGGCTTCCTGCCGGCATTCAGGATATCAGATGAAGCATTAGGTAGAAACTAGAAAGTCACATAAGAGCATACATTGATGAACTGCGTGATTTTTTTCAACCTCTCCTCCGTAGATTGAGATTCATCGTTGCAAAAAGGAATGATAACCGTGTCGAATTCTAATGATTTTCTGCATCAGCACATTCAATGTAACATGATATAGAAGCCTGAATCGAACTTACGCTGACCATAGACAGAGATCTTGACAGCGAGATCCTTGCTTAAATGTACAGCCCGCAGATACTCCTGCAAGAGGTGGGGAATAATCAGAGATCGCATTTCCCAAAGCCGCGCCGCGACGGAATGAAAAAGAGTGACATACTTGATTCAAACGTGCAAGTCTCGGGACGAAGGGTCCCTCTTTCGGTGGAATATTCTTCGCATCAATCTTCGCCAGCTCTACCGTAAGGTTGGTGAACATGATCTCGATAGCTTTGCATGCGGCAGATGCCTTGACAGCAGCTTCTTTAAATTTATCAGCAGCTTCCGGAGACGAGATCGTCTTGGCCACGCCGAGGCTGAAGGCAGCTTTCTGCTCATCCGTCAAAACCGGCATCTCGTGAGGATTGGAGGAAAGAACACCGATTTCATACTGGGGAAGCTGGTCAATAGCGTTGAGGACGTCCTGAGGTTTGGGGTTGGATCCGAGACTCTGCTCGAAGCGTGCAACGACAGACTCGTACGAGGGAGGACCATCAGAGGACATGTTGTTGACTGAGCTGAGCGTGCAGCAGCAAGTGTGGGGCACTGAGGCGAAGAGCGGATAGAGAAGAGGGAGACGAGGGCGATATACTTATATAGCAGAACAAGCAAAGCAAAGCTTGAGGAGCAAGAAGATCCAGCAGTGATTAGTGTATAATTCTAGTAGTGTGTGCTATTGACGTATCGACAAGGCGCGAACAGCGGCGTGAAGTCGCCATATTTGTTTTCTGAAAAGCATGACGAAGACGTCTATTCATGCTATCTAGTCTTGACGAATGTCTACTCCTTGTTTCCCTATCGATCAAGAACACGAGCCAGGTGGCCAGCTGTTGACGCTCATCTCCACGATACTCAAGGCGTTACCCCTGAACTGTAGACTTCAAAGTTCAAGGGCTGCCTCGATGAACTAGCAATGGGGTCTCCTGGAACAAAAATTAGGGAAACCAGCTACAGATTGAGGCCTGTGGAGACCAAGATTTATGCTATTGGTGCCCTGAGGTCCAACACTCACGATAATACATTTGACGCCTCACGGAGAAGTCCGATTGAGCCATCCGACGGTTCAGTAGAACCATCCTCGCGTCAGATGGACTCGACCGTCTTCTTGCCCCGCTGAACGAACAAAATAGATTGGTGGGAATAAGTACATTCTGCAATAAAATAGCAAGTCGTGTCAATACATGTACTATGCATAGTAGCGCGAAGAATAGAAGAAAATGAATGGAGGAGAGTACCGTATAAAATGTGCTATACATGTGGGCGATGGTTGATGCAGGACAAAAAGACACCGTGCTATGAATATCGTCATCAGAGTAGGCCTCGAAGTCCAAGAGAAGAGAATTAAGTAAAAGAAGGACGAGATGGCCCTACGTACCACCGCAAAGAAAAAAAGCGCCCTTCTCAACGTGCCTCCAAAGCAAGCCCCAATTTCCAGGAGTCCAATCCCACCCCGCATTTTTTCCCATCACATCATCACGCATTCCTTCTCCTAGAGCGTACTTCCCTGTATGCCCATCTTCGCAAACGCGTTGTGTCGCACGCCGCCGCCGAGGCCACGGAGGCGGGGTCTGCTCGCGTTCCTGGAGATGATGGCGGCGGAAGCGTCTCCGCGTGCGCCTGCTGCTGATGCTGCTAATATGGGTAGGACAGGAGGTTCGCCTGCGCGAGTGTGGGAGCCGGCACAGAAGCCTGGCGGGGGTGGCTCACGCTCCCGCGCTGGTCGGCGCGGAAGCGCAAGTTGCGGCGAACCACGTCAACGACGCGCGCCGAATCCGGGCGCGGCGAGCGTGACCTCTGCTCTCGTTCTCGTTTCCGGTCCATGTTCGGAATTGGGCTCAGATCCGCAAGCCGGTCTTGCTCGGGGATTGCGCGAGGATAGGGATGGGCGCGGGAGTAGGCGTCCGAGCGCTGCCGTGTGAACGTGCGTTTCCGGACGAGCGTAAACTCCGTGAGCGTGTTGTGCTCCCGCTGGAAAGCGGAGAGCTCGTAGGCTGCGCGAGTGCAGCTAGCCAGTCGCGCGCGTCTGCGTTACCTTGTGCAGCGGCCTGGAAGGAAATAAGTTCAGGTTAAAAACGAGTTTCGTATTTAATTAAGACGGACGTGCGCTCACCTTCTCATACCACTTGAGCGCGCGCTGCACATCCTGCAGCGTGCCGACGCCGATTTCACAGTAGCCCATCGCGAACCGCACACTCGGGCGGCCAACGCGGGCGCCGCGCTCCGCAAATGCGCACCTCGTCTTTCGCGAATCCGCCGCCGATGCTGCCCTCTCCCTCCACTGCGCCGCAGAGGAACCACTTGCTGAGCGCCATGTCTACCTCGGGCTCGCTCTGCTTGCTCGCGAGGCTGTAGTACTGCAGGCTGAGAAGCAGGTCGGACGGGAATGGCGCGACCGCGAACTCATATATGTGCCCGAGCGTATACTGCGCGGGCGCGAAGTGCAGGAACGCTTCGCGCTCGAGGAACCGGCGCGCCTCGTGCGCGGGCGATTCCGTGCTGGGCGGGAGGAGCGGCACGTTGCCGAACGCCTCGTAGTCGCGTCCGAGGCGGAATCACGCTGCGTGGTGCCCGGCGCGTGCGGCGGCCTCGAAGGTGCGGAAGGCTGCGCGCGGGTTCGGCGCGATGTGCTCTGTGAAGGCGGCGGCGACTGCTAGCGTCGCGCGTAGGTAGAGGGCCTCGGCGGCAGCGGAGCCGAGCCTGGTGCCGGAGGACGGGACGATGAGGATAAGCACGAGGAGCGTCTCGGTGCAGGGTCATCGATTTGGGCGGGGCCTATGGGCAGATCTGTGCTGGTGCCGGTAAGAGGCGCTTGTTCGATTGACTAGGAAGAGGACGTCGCGAATCCACTCTTCTCTGCCGGTGGCATCGGCGTTCGGGGATTGGATGGATGGAGGTGCGGCTTCGAGCGAGAACACGGTGGGGATCGTCACGGGTGGGGGTGAAGGAATGCGCTGGGCGCCATTTGACAGAGCGTCTCTTCCGGGCATATGCGGACGAAGAGCCGCCGGCGAGCTGTCGCCTCGAGGCGGCGATGTGCTGAGCGTCCTCACTTTTCGTGGGAGGCTCGCACTGAGATTGAGCCCCGGAGCAGACGTCTCAAGCACGCCATCACTAGAATCGCGACGCGACGGCGCGCCATGGACGTGTGCTCAGCATGCTGCTCAAACGTCGCAACGACTGCGTTTTGGACGACGAGCTCACTTCATCGAGCCATATCTTCGGCCTATGAATCGTCGCGTACCCCGCGCCTGGTGGTAATGGTTGCGGAGTGGACATCCTCCTCGGGGCGTGCTCTTCGAGAGGAAGGATGATCTGCAGACGCGGCAAACGCGTGTCGGTGAGGGCAGTGGAGGTAAGAACTCACATCCACCTGCGTACTCGACATCTACTTTTGTTGTCCCCGTGAAAAAATGCTGTCGCGGTCGACGTGTAAGTCTGGGGGGAGGGAAGGGTTGCAGCAATTGCGCCCGTACCGGTGGTGCTCACCACGGACAGGAGTACCAGCGTCCAGGCACGCTCTCGGCCCCGGACGAGCAGCGCAGGAAGGGACCAGCGAAGACATTGTGTTAGGAGGACTTGGAGGATGGACGCGCTTGGAGGAGGGGTCTCCTCCTGCTTCTACCGGCCCTTTTGCTGGGCGAGCGAGCGCGAGGAGAAGCGGCGTGTACCCGTGCGCTTTCCGAACTGCAAGACGCCGTCCGTCTCTAGCATGCGCGCACCGTCCGCACGGCGCCACTCGGCGGAGGGGGCTCCGGACTGCTTCCTGTACGCACCGTCTCACAACATCGGCGTCGACGGGCCGCGCTTTGGCTTGCGCACCGGAGCGCACCTTTCCGCGTCTGCGGCACGCGCAGGCACGCTGGCTCGTCCGGGGCCCGGGTTGATTCCCCGGGCGCAGCGCAGCGGTGCGCACGCGTACAAGGTCTAGCTGGGTTGACGGAGGACGTCTAGTAGGCGGTCGCGTAGTGCGTGTACGCGGCGCTCCAGCGGCCAACCATCGCGGTGAGCTCTCTTTTTCAAGAGGCGTAGCGTGAAGTGGCGGCTGACGCGTAAAAGCAGCATGTGCACGATGATTCAGACGCCGGGAGTACGCAGCATGTCTGTCCACCCGGTGTAACCGCATTCGATCGTGCTTGGCGCGAAGCCAGACTGGAGAGCGAAGCAGCGCGTCGACGACTTTGCGGCGCTGCGCGACTTACCTTGAGGTGCGTTCTCAGCTGGTCTAATGACTCCTTTGTGGCTCACGTACTAATGGTAACATTTCTCTCGATGTGCAGTATAGCTGTCTCTTCTCGTGCGACCCGCTGGCGCCCTACGTCCCCCTCTAGTTGGTCAGCCTTTGCGTCTCGGACTAGTCGACCGCGGCCGCAAGCACCGACGCACCCCAGAATGAGGCGCGCAGCGCCAGACGAGGGCAGGAGGCGCCATCCGTAGCGGAGTACACCGCGCTGTGTCGTTGCGTGCCCATTTTGTGAACGCATCCACGGCGTATCGCCGGACGCGCTTGCGCTACCAGCTCGGCGGCGCACGGCGCAGTTATGGATCACGTAGGCGACGGCGCCGCTCCTAGCCGACGCCATTTGGCGGCGGCGCGACGCTGCAACTGTGCACCTTGCGGAGCGCGCCTCAGCGCGAGGAGGCATTTGCGCGTGTGGTATGCCGCCTTCCGGCCGATTCACTTCCCGGTTCTTTTGCGCGGCTGATTGGCGTCGCAGAGCGCGGACAATGGACGCCGCTGTGCGGAAGACGTGGCGAGCGAGGGAATCGTCAAAATTGGCCGCGCGCGTACGCGCCGCGGACAGCAAGCTGGACGCAGACGAAGAACGGTGAAGACGTGCCACTCGACCAGGCGGCGCCCGTGCTCGAATCTGCACTCGAGTGCGGGCGGGCGCGGAGACAGGAGACCGGCGAGGCGCCGAAGAACAGGGATGCGCAGGGGAAATGAGTGAAGCATGGGGCGGCGGCGGGCTCCCTCTGCTGCTGCATCCGTATGATTTAATACGTGCAAGTGGGATCAATACACTTGCATCCGAGTGCGGGAGTTCGGCGAGAAAGCAGGGGATGTACGTCCCAGTAGCAGGCGAGGGTAGACACATTGTCGAAACGACCAGCACCTGCTTGTGTGTGCATTCTTTGGATTTAAAAGCACGACTCTCAAGTACATATCGTTTGATGTACGCGCTTTCAGCTCGTACGTGCTTTCTCTGGATCTGAAAGCTCGATATTGACTTGCTTGCCGTCTAGGATGCGTGCCCTTCCAGCTTGGGATGCAGAAGCGGGTCACATAATATCCTACGCTATCGCGTTAAAAGCGTCCTAACGCTTGTTTTTTCCTTGTGCGCGTGCAGCTCTTCCAGCAGAAGAAGGGCGAGAGGCAGTCGAGCGAGTCGGCAGGCGGCGGGCGGCGGGTGACATCCGCTGTTCAAGGTCCCGATGAAGCGCGCGACTCAGTGCTGTTGGCCGAGAACGGGCACCCAGCCGGCTGGCGAATCTCCAGGAGGATTGCGCAGACATGGCGAAGGCAGGCAGCGAGTGGTGCAGTAGGGCATTTTCAGTCGTCTGAGCGCTCATCTGAGCGCTCGTCATGCTCGAGGCTTGCTACGGATGGAACGAAAGCACGCTACTCTACGAATACGGTCTCTTGGTCTCTCTTCTATATTTCTTCCCCTTTTCCCCCTTGTTTTTGTGCATGTCTTTTAATACCCGACCGTATTCATTACGACTCGACGGGACCGGCGACATGCATGCCTATGAATGTCTTGCGAATCAGAGCCTTCTTCACGATTTTCGTTCTCTTCCCTCTCCTTATCCGCGTATGCAATCTACATTTCGTCCTGCCGTACTTATATAATTTTAACCTTAGCGAGGAGACGGGCGTGGGTTTATTTTTGTTTCGAATGCAAAGGATCACCTTTTTTTTCGGGGTTTGCGAGTGGGAGTTGCTGTACTTGACTTGATAACCAGGTCGCATCGTCGACAGACTAATTCAGCATATGAATTTTCAAGTTTAGCTCCAAGACATCGGGCTATAAGCAATTAAAGAAGGAGGAGTCTAACGCATGGGTACGGACGAAGACCGAGACCGAGACCTTGAATGTATAGAAAACTCCCTACATATAACGACCGCTGAAGGACGTTCAGATCCCACCGGGTGCCAACACTCTGTAACCAGCTCCCAGACTCTCGCTATTAGCCCCCGACCGGATGCATCAAAGGGAGGCTGATCGGGACGTCCGTCATTTAGGACCGTCGTGATCACCGCTGCATCATGAATACCCTGGAATGGAACAGCATCCGTGAACACCTTCCAGATTGACATGATATTAGATAGGAGAAGTATCATACACTCATTTATAGAATACAACGTACCTCAACGCATGTCATCCCAAACGCGTAAATATCGCTTTGAGTGGTCTGACGTCCGTTTCCTCCATACTTAGACGGATACAGAAGCTCGGGTGCCTGCCAACGAAGGCTTCCACCGCCATGCGTAGAACCCGTCGTAGCTGAAAACACCGCTTCGATGCGCGAGAGTCCGAAATCACTCAAAAGTGGGTCTCCGTCATCGTCGATAAGAATATTTGCCTTCAGTGAACACGTACTATTAGTTCGACCTTGCGCTTGAACCTAAGAATGGACTTACGCAGCGGAGATCACCATGCACTACGGGTGGCGAAAGTCCGTGTAAGTACTCGATTCCCTTTATTACTCCGCACAGCTGTCCACAAGAGGAATACACGAAGCATTACATCCTCAAGTGTTTTGATCACACTTAGTTGCTTACCATGCGTGTCCGATCGGTTCTTGGATTTTCCAATAGGAAATGTCCCAAGTCGCCATTTTGCATCCAGGGCGAAACCATTGCTACCTTTTGAGTAGGGCCGCTCCCAATATATGCCAGTCCAAGTAAAGGAATAATGTTTTCGTGGTCAAAGGTCTTCCACAGCATCGCCTCGGAGCACATAGACTGGAAAGCTCAATATATAAGCATCCAATAAGCATGAGTGTCTCGGGCATACCTGAAAACATCGCTTCCACCCCAGATGCTCAGATGTTCCGAAAAAGCGCAAAACTTTCATAGCAACAACTGAGCCAGAAGCTAAGCTACCTTTGTATACATCTGCGAACCCGCCGCCAGATACAGCGTGGTTATCCGAGAGTGATACGTCTTGGATATACGCCCTAGGCGGTATAAAGCCATGCTTTTCCGCTGAACGTCTTACGATGCTGCGTAGCAAACCTTGCATTTCGGGTTGTTCAATTGCATAGAACAAATGATGCTTTTGGATTACCTATTATTATTATTATTTTACTTAGTATGGGTTTTTCTGTAGAAAACACAACTCACGCTGTAAGCGTCAACAACAATAGCCTTATCCCTGTCGGTAAGAACTTGCAAAGATTGTCTCATCGTACCGTCAAATCGACGTAGCCGGCGGATGCTGAGATGCCTGTCTGCTATCCTTGTGAACACGAGAAATTTGCTATAACTTTCATTCAGTCTGTCTGGAAGGTAAGAATAAGCCGAGTTTTCGTAATTTGCGTACGATACATATTCCATTATATCTTCCAATGTATCATATATATCCGACCCGTTAGAGGTAATCCAAGCTGATGCTGGACCAAACGATTGAACCGTCATTATATTCTTTAACTTATCCTTCACTTGGTCCAGGAGAATTGAACACCCGTCGGAATAGAACATTGTAAACTGTTAAAAGGACGGAAAAACACGACGATAGGATTATAGTGCAAACATTAGGATTGAAGATATGCGTACAGTAGTGATGTTATCAAATAGAATGTCCTTGTCCATTATGGCCGTGTAATTAGGAACGATGAATTGGTTATCCAAAATAACAAAGACTGCATCTAGCCATTCATCGAGCGACGTCCCTGGATCCTTGATGATTTCAATGGACCTAGAATCGTAGGCTGTTTCGCAAAAGCTAGCGATTTCATTTTTCATATCATCAATCAAGTTCGTTCCAAAGAATTCAGACATTGGTTGTCAACGAAGATACACTAGATTGTCTGTAGGTGACAGTAGAAGTAGGAGTCCAAGTGCGTCGTAGATTCGACCTGGGCTTAGGGTTCGGCGGCACAGCTTCGTTCTAAAAAAAGGTTCATGTTGTAAAACACGTAAAAGGACACGTCAAATCTGAATGAGACAAAAGATCATACCTTTTGAGTCTTTTCTGGGTGATAATTCTATGCTGTATCGCACAGTTGTCTTCGTTCGATAATAGCAAAATCAATAGGTACAACTGGTTAGCGTCTAGTTGCATGGTTCGCATTATCACGAAGCTCAATCTTCGCCGGCATATCATAATCAGTCCTTCCTTGCGGATATAGCGGTTGTCAGAGCAACATATATTCCAAGTGTCCTGATCCTGCCCTATTCACAAACGTCAAAGGAGGGCTCTTAATCTTAGGGCCTGTAAAAGGTCCCGCTACGCAAATTGAGATAGTTTCAGACGGTATAAATTGATACCCTGGACGATGAGCGATACCGCGTATAAAAACAGGGGAGTTTTATGGTGCATTATTCGAAGGTAGTCGAGTCAGAACAGAATTGGAAAGCGAGTGCTGAGGAAAGTGCTCACTTAATCTCTTTGGGTGCGTCTAAGACAGCTCATGTGACGATCTCTTCGCGGACTCTGCAATAATAGACATAATAAGTAGCGTTTCGCGTTCAAACGTAAACGACTTAGTTGAACTCTGGAGCACTCAGAAGCCGATCGGGGTCGGTTCAGCGCCGCATTACGCAGTGGTGATGGGAGAGGAGACATGTCAGCTGACGCCGTACGGCAGGATCTCGTATAAGAAGAGGGAAATGCGCTGCTGATGGCCGCTTGGAACGGATTGGGTTCCAGCCCTGCACGAGCATAGCTTTGGCTTTTGATCACCCGGCTTTCCGAACCGCGACCTGCAAACAGAGTAATAGAGGGAGAGGGGAACGCGCGTGCAGTGCATTGTAGTTATTTTTTGCCTACAGTGATCTAAAATATGTCCAATAAGAGTCGTAATATGCCACGCGGAGCAGCGTCCACTCACTCAAGTTCTTTTTGCTGTGTCTGTATTTATTATCCATCTTCAACCAGTACTGGATGAGCTGTCAAGGTACTTGACCGCTTCCTCAAAGGCACATTGATCCTGCAGACACAGGGGTGCGCTGACGCCGACGACGAATGTGCGACCTCCAAGCCAGTACACGCAAGGCACGGCCGGACTCATCGTTCAGCCGCGCTGCCGCGCAACTGCGTCTTCCAGACGCCCTGCATTCAGAACAGGCCGGGGAGGAGTTGCGCGGACGTCGCGTAGCAGCCCGGGTTCACGAGGTGCGCCGTGCGACGCACGGCAGAGAGGCTGCACATTTTTTCGTGTTCAAATTTTTTCGCAGACAGACAAAAAGCGCACATATAGAAGGAAATATATTTTAACAAAAGAAAAGAAAAAGTTGTAAGTATACGAAGGAGCGAATTTGTGCAATGGGCGCAGTGTCATGCTCACCCGGAAGACCATGCATCCACCAATCCTCAAAACGATAGTGCACGCAAAGACAGGCGACGGTGCTGCCCTCCACGCCCATACGCCTCTGCGCACCGCTGTCAACTCCATCCACGAACCGCTTCGCCGCGCCATTCAAGAGTCGAGCGCGGAAGGTAGTTGAGCGGGTCCTTGACCTCGCGCAGCTTGAGCTTCGCGCCGTACTTGACCCAGGGCTCCTTCATGAGGCTATCGTACTCTTAGTCGAGGTTGACGGCATTGAGCTTCGCGTCTGAGATGTCGTGGAACAAGCTGCACTTGCAGTTGAGAATGGTAATCTTGAGCGGCTCGACCTCTTTCGTAAGCGGGCTCGCGGCAATACCCGTGTCCGCGTTGAAAAATCTGGCCTGCCTCGGATTGCAAAGTTGCAAGCCGTGAGGCCTCGATAGTGCGATTGCCGACCGTGGTGACTTTCCAGATGAGCCTGTGCTTGTCGCCATCGAGACAGTCAGCGCGGCGAGCATGTCCAAGGTAATCGCGCGCGTGCGCAGCAGCCGAGGGCCTCCTCGAGGGAGACACGGCGCTCGATCTTCAGCATTCCAGTCAGAGTCGGGCGCGATGCCGGCAGCGATGTATGCAGGACTGCAACTGTCCCATTCTTCTCAGCCTTGGTCGACTGGCACGGCGCGACCCAACGTCGTGACTTGTGGGAACCGTGTCTCATCCTAGCGCCCATCTATGGAAACGATGTCTCGGTTTGAACTCGGGTCTCATCTATCTTTCCTCTGTTTCTCGTCTCCTTTTGGTCGCTAGCCTAGGTTTTTCCACCCTCGCTAGAGCAATAATGTCTGCTCCTGTTCTGAACAATTCGGCGGACAATGCGCAGATTATAGCAGCAATACGCCAGCTTTTACGTCAAATTCATTGCTGTGTCCTCGTGTCGGAGGATAACTTACGTGTTGTACTTGATCTCTAGGGTGCTCAGATAAACGAGCAGGGGGCTCAAATAAACCAGATGAACCTGACGTTGAACGAACATACCGAATGCATCGCGGAGATATCAGAAAACCTGCAAGAGCTGAATTACTAGGTGAGCCGCTTTACCTTCTTCTGTCTGCGGGGTATGCTCATGCCGCTTCAGCAAGGAAATCGAGTTCTATCGCCGAGTAAACTCAAACGTGGTGAGTATCGGCGATTACTTGGTGCAGCCCTTGCGCAACAGCGAACCTCTGGGCGACGACGTCGCTTTCTCGAAATCACCAAAAGAACTTGCCGAGGCAACTGGTATGTATGCACGTTCCTCTCGTAATGCCGATATTCTAAGCCTGAATTTTTAGTCCCTGTATTGAATGACATATGCCAAGCTTATGGCTTAAGCATGAAAGGGTCGAGATTAGCAAAATTGGCCCGAGTCAATGTGTTTCTTGGTGTCAGCCCCCTCTAGTAATATTCTTCGAGATTATCGTTACTTAACAAGACCCTCGATTTTTATTGCATCATACTGCAGGCCGCGGACCCGTCTCTTTCTTCTCCAATGCATTTTACACTTTTCTGTATTTCAAAATTTCGGTAGCGTGAGTGCTGGCCCTGAAGAAAACACTGGACCCGTGGCTGCATTTTTTTGTCGACCGCACTGGCGAATGGGCCAGCTCTCGTGTGCACGCGTCCCCCGGAGAGCCGAGATATGTCGCGCCGAGGCCTAGCGCGCTGCTGGCGCGGACCGCGAGACGGCGTATTTGCGTCGCGCCGTCCGGCAAGAGCCGAAACCATGAGTGCTGCCCGATATCGCTTAACACGACCCATTCTACTCTAGTACAGACGTACAGAGCCTCTTCACTAAGTTGGCGGTCTTAACAATGAGCACGAAGAATACCAACTCGATGCGAATGAACCGGTTAGCGCTCTAAGCAAGGTAGCTGTTTCTCTCTCCTTCAACTACGACGACCACTCCGCGGTCCACCGCCAATAGCATCTCACCGCAGTCCAGAGACTGCTGAACTCGTGCTGCATTCCCAAACCAAACAGTTGCACAGGCCATTAGAGCGCTCGGTGAGCGAGTTCGAAAAGCCAAAGCACAGAGTAGGCCCGGGCCATCATCTCCAGAAATAATGACCCGCAGGCAGCCTCACTGCGGTGAGCCTTTTTCTCTAGCACACCAAAGTCGCCCATTAAAGAAGTGCTTCCTTTCACCTATTGGCTTAAGGAGGAGTACAACAAAGTGATAACGAAAAGGTAAAAATCTCATCAAGCGGATCGTAAAAGAGTAGAAAGAGGAATACGAGCACGTCTGCTTTTTTTTCGTACATTCATTTCGTAATAGGCGCTCGCCGTTGCCTGTGATGCGCGCGGTTACGAAAGAGGGGACGAGAAGAGTGACAACAGAAAATAAAGCCAAGTATATGATGCGGAGACCGACGAGGAAGACGAAGAAGGCGAGGTCAATATCACCGATGATCCCGCGTCTGCTGTCAAAGGCAGCCCCGATGCTGCACTAACTGGGCAGGGAATGAAGAGGAAAGCAGAGCCGGACGAGCCGGACGAATCCGCATACGGCGAGCCTTCAAGGGCTTTCAATGTCCATGTATTCACACTAACGTGTCAGCTTTGCATGAAGCTAAACGGCTACGGCCCAATGTGTATCTCAATGGACTAATGCATGGCCAACCAGGACGTCTTGTTCGCGCTGCGTCCTTTCGTATAGCTTCGTGTCACATTTTCTGGGTATCCCGGCGTGTACACTTCCCCGGGTCCATACAATCGACCCGAGCTCCAGAGTCTACCTTCGAGCCCAGCTCAGACATTTTTGGATCGGAAGCTCACCTTTGTTAATGTGAGATTGATAAACCAGGGGAGAACTAGGAGTGAGAGAAGGCGCTTATTGGAGGAGTCGGCAGTTCAAGAGCGAGAAAGCCATGACTTGGGAGTTAAGAAAGGGCACGACCTGACCGAATCTGCGAGTAATGAGATATTTGTATAAAGATGATGGGAAGGAGGCTCTGGAGGTTGTGTATGAGCCTGCGTTGGAGGGCGTCAAAGGAGTCGGATGATCATGGTTGTAAGCCTCTTATCGATTTAAACTTAAATTTGCTGCGATACATTTCTACATTTCCGTATCGGATTTTCCTGATAGATCAGTATATACGGAGCCATCCTGCATGCATTGAACGGCAGGCCTTTGAAGACAATAAGATGGATGCATCAAGTTGCGGTTTAATTCAAATCAAACCTCGTTACTGCCCAAGTCTCGCGCCCTTCGTTCGTCGTAAGACCATGGCTCCAGACAATGTACATGTAGCAAATGGTATAACACAAGACAATCGTAGACATTGCTCGAAGAAAATCTCTCGATTATTGCTCGCCCTTTATTTTCAGTTTCCTCGGCGCCACCGGTCATAGCGACAAGTGTCGACGAAATCCTCTACTCCAAAGACACGAATCTCGGTTCGGTCTCTTCTCCCATTCATGCTCATACTTAGCGCGACTACGTCCACCTCGCAACCAGCACTTACCTCGCCGTCTTTATCTTCATTTTATATCTTTGCAGCTCACGCGCGAAGAGCACGCCTACAAAAATCACAAAAGAAAATCATTCCTTGCAATTATGCAGCCTACTAAAATCGCGGTGCTTTACTGTCGGCATTCTCGCTCCTGTATTTTGCCTCGGCCTCAGGATTCGCGAATACATAGTCTCCTAGCCCTTTCGTGAACACTATGAGGAACACGGGCGCTTGTGAGTTCGATATTCGCCAGCAGGCCGCTACACGCAATGAGCTAGCTTCAGTTGGTTCATATTCATATCGCAAATGAAATGTGTCACTGGGCACGAAAGCAAAAGAAAAAACAATATTATACACTTTTGTGAAGTCGAGTTTTTATTTATTTAGAAAGCGAGTGTAGAGGAATGCGCTCACTCAGTATTTCATTTGGACTTTAACATATCATTTGTATATATCCAGGACAACTCTTCCGGCAATCTGACCCTTCTCCATCTCTTCATAGACCCTGCAGTAGTGATAATCAGCATCGTCTCACATTTGAACGTACGAAAGCAAACAAACTCATTGAGCTCTGAAAGCCCCCGGATGGAGTAGATGCACTTGACCTTGCTGGTAGCAGCAATGTTGACAGCCTCGATGGTTTGCTGGCGAGTACTGTAGCATCATCCATCGTATTAGCTACTTCGTCAATACATTAATGAATTGCACCAAACCCAATGAAATTTCCGCGTATTGTTAGTCCCCGCACGACGACCAAGTGGACGGGAACCGATATCATTGCGCCAGGCGGGAGGCCAACGGCGAGTAGCGTGCCCGTGCGGCGCAGATACGCTGCGGCGGTCTCGTATGCGCTGCTCCCACCTGCTGCGACGAGCGCGGCATGAGCTCCGCCCTCAGTCGCGCGGATGACGTCCGCGATGAGGTTCGTGCTCTCGAGGAAATCGATCCACTTCTCTGCGCCGAGCTCGAGACAGAGGTCGCGCTTGGCAACTCCTGCGTCGATAGCAACGACACGCAGGCCCATCGCGACGGCGTATTGGATGGCTTCCAGCGTGATGTGAGAAATACATAGTTTTGAAGCAAATTAATGACATACCAAGATGACCCAGACCACCTCCGGCACCCGAGATTACAATCCAATCACCAATGTGCGTGTCGCTCTGCCTCAGAGCGCTATAAGCAGTGACGCCCTACAAGTATTTTGTATGAGAGATGAGCAATACGTACGGTAGCTAGGTTTGCTTACCGCGCACATAATCGCAGCAGCAGCGCTGCTTTCGAGCACTTCTGGAATAGGCGTAACGTAGTCTATGTACACCACAGCATACTCGCAGAATGTCCCATCATATTCTTTCCCAGTTGACTTGAATTCCAGACAATCTGCCCCACAGCTGATCAGCCTTCTAGCAAGCAAGGGTATTGCGGAAGTACGCACAGTTTTCGAGTCCTTTCAAACACAGTTCGCAATTCGAACATGCAGAGCCTAGATACTTGATTCCCACCCGGTCGCCGACGCTGACCTTCCTGTTTGTCGTGTGGTCTCCGATCGCGACGACAGTGCCCACGCCCTCGTGTCCGCCAACGAGGTCCGTCTTCAGTTTGTTGGGAAACGCGCCCTTCTTGATACCAAGGTCGGAGTGACAAACGCCTGAGTGCGTGAGCTTCACGAGACATTGGCCCGGTAGGAGTTCAGACTTCGACAGGACAGGATGGTCGTTGACGAGCTTGATTTCACCGCCGACAACGGGCAAGACGAAGGCACGTTGTGTTTTCGGAATCATGAAGGCTTCAGACATGGCTAACAGAGCTCTGCACCCTTATCTTCGCAGTTTAAGATGCTAGCTGCGGCCGTCGAGCATCTCAAAAAGGGCTCTGAGAGTGACACGTCGGTCCTAGAACGGCTGAGAGAGACGGCGAATGGAATAATAAAGTGTTTACCCAATTCGTGGTCAAATGGCAGATGACAATGGGATCGCCAAGACGACTTTGGTAGTGAACCATTACTGCGCATGGCAAATTACGATTCCCGTTTCTTTTTCTTTTTTCTCCCTCTTCAGTTCATCCTTCCCATTCACTTTAATATATATCCTTCTAAATCGCGTCGAGGAACGCAGCAAGCGTGCTGAGTGCCAACGTCGGCATGATCCTGCGTGTATTTATTGACTGAATAATGAGACGCAAAAAGGCAGGGGTGGGGATGCGTCGTTTGCCCGTGGGCGAGTACACATGCCGCGCCGTCGCGCTCGAGGACGGCGCAGAAGCGGGCGCTCGCGCACACGCGAAGCGCGCGAGCGGGAAGGTAGTCGAGCCACTGCACGCTCTTCTCCTTCGTTGCGAAGAATAGTACCTCGCTCGGCTCTGCACGATGAGTCAGCTACGAGAGGAGAACAGAAGAGAAAACGCCGCACCGCTCCCATCCTCCGAGTTGCGCGCCACGAGCACGTCCACAGTCTCCTCCACGCGCGCCTCGAGGAACGTCTTCAGACTCGGCGCCTCCAGCCCCGCGGCCGTCCCATTTTCATTCCCAAACCCAAACCCAACCCCAGCCCTTGCAGTTCCAGCGCAGACGCGGGTGCGCCAGCGCCCTCTCAGCGGACCTTGCGCACCTCTCGCCCCGCGGCGTCGCGGTCGCGCACTCGGTCCCCGTGGAGCGTGCGCGCCTTCGACGGGGGCGGGGCCTTCTCGCCGTTTTCCTCCCCGCCGTACAAGACGGCGACGTCGCCCAGCCCGGCGTGCCTCCCGCGCGTGTCGAGCGAACGGCCATGTCCAAATCCGCGCCCAGTCCGAAGTCGTGCTCGCGGTCGAACCCGCGGTTGAGGTCCATGCCGGCGCCGAAGCCTGTCGAGGACGCGGAGGCCGATGCGGGCAGGGGCGCAGGGACGTGTTGATGATGATGTTGGGAGGTGCGGGCGCGGGCGCGTCGCTGGTGCTGGCACCGTTCGCCCCGAACAAGCCGAGGAAGGTAGGCTGTACGCGGAGCCTGTCCTTGGGCGCGCAGCGCGCGACGAGCGTAGTGACGCGCTCGCCGGGGTCCACGAGCGGGGAGTGGCCGCCGTTCTGATGCACCGGGGGAAGCGTGAACCGCCGGCGCCGGCGCCGCCCGCGAAGCCCAAGGGGAGGGGGTGGCGGCACGACGCCGATCTTGGTGAGGTAGAGGCACTGCGCGTCCGCGGGGGCGATGCCCTCGAGCATGGGCGGGTCGAACGCGAAGACGGCGAAGGTGCCGCTGGAGGAAACGATGTAGAGCGCGAGGCCGTCGGTGGCCTAGGCGAGGTCCATGATCTAGCGCGCGAAGAGGTCCTTGGCGAAGACGAGCGCGCGCACGCTCTTCGTCTGCCAGACGCTGATGGAGTGGTCCGCACCGAGTACGACGACAGAGCAGATGTTCGCTGTCGCGACGGATGTGTGTCGGCCTCCGGTAGCACGCACTGTGCAGGCTGGACGTGCAGACAGACGTGGCCGGCGCGGCGTGCCCTGGGATCATGTGCACGAGCTTCTGGGACGCATCGAAGACGCGGACGAGCCCGGCGTATGCTGCGATGACGAAGTGCCTGTGCGCGCGCGGTGACGACGCCCGCCGGAAAATGGCCCAAAAAACGCAGACACATTCTGGTATTTGGCAGGACACCGACGCGAGCCAGTCGTCGTGCCGGAGCAATTCGAACGGGATGGGCACCGCGCACATGAGCGCCTTGTTCACGAGCTGCGAGAGCTGAAGCGTTGGGATCGTAGATTCCTGCGCGGGCAGCGCGCATGAGACGTCTGCGTCATGAAAAGCACGAGTGGCGCGTTCGTGTCGGCGACCATCCGTGGGTGGAGAGGACGAGAAGGTGAGCCCAACGAGGCTTAGGTGCACGATGGTCCCACGGAACTCGAGAGGATCGCCGCGCGCAGTGCGCGGGACACCTGCGGATGAGCTTCGTCACGAGGAACTGTCTGTGCGGCGAAAATGCAATTAGTTGTTTTGTAGAATGTCCTTTCTGGCGGAGAGCCCGCACCTTCGAGTACCGGTTTCTGCACGAGCTCCTTGTACCGATCCTTCAGCTCGCCCACGATCTCCGCCTGGTTGCCGAACTTCACGAGCGTCTGCACGATGCGGCTCGCGTCGTGCTCAAGCACGACGTCCTTGACACTCCCGCGGACGACGCGCATGTGCTTCCTGACGAGCCTTGTGCGCTCAGCGCAGGCACGTCCTTCCTGCTTGCCTGTGCCCAGAGCCCGGCGAACAGCGCGGCGTGCGTCTTTGCCACGCGCCGCTCATCCTACAGCGCTTTTTGTGCTTGGTGCGCCTCTCGCGTACCTAGGCAGGCATGTCAGCAATCTGTAAAAAAAGGGAAAAGAAAGGGCATACTTTTAAGATCCTCTTAAGGGGCGCTGCCGTTCTTGTCCTCCTCCACGATGGCCATCTCCTCGTCCTCATCTTCTTCTCACAATCCCTCCTCGCTCCTCGTCCACGTACGCAACCCGGGTCCTCGTAACAGGCATCTTCCTCGTTACTTTGATCTTATTCTCTCTCGGGCCTGGGACGGGGGTGTCTTTCCTCGCAGATTCAGGCTTGTCCGAGTGCGATTTGAGCTACTTGTGCGCGGGCCCTCGCCATCTTTCTGGGCATGCGTGGCCGCGACCGCCGTCGGTGTGGGTGCAGAGCGCTTCTTGGTGTGTTTTGCTGAGGCTGCTGCTGCCACGAGTATGAGCTTAAGTAGACCCGTTGTCGAGGCGATGATCGACGAGAATTTCTTGCTTATGTAACAATCGCCTAGGACTCACGACTTCGTTATCAAATGCTGGCGTACTTACAAACATACATGTCATTGTAATACATGTACAAAGAAATAAGTACATCTCTTTTGCGTTCTCTATTAATCCCTTCCAACCCTATTCCTCAAAAAATAACCCATATATCAACTATGTATATCACTTCAGCTCTGCGACCATCCCGCACACACCGCATCTCCAGACCGTCATACAAGCTAGATGAGGGGTTTAAGCTGAGAGCCGAGGTCTGTGACGTGGAAAGCATTCACGCTCTCTCCTGCTTCCTCCTCACTCTCGTAGTCAGTCCCACGCGCGGTCAACTGCTTCCTCCGGGGAAAGGGGACCTGCGGTTTGATCCTAAACGACCAATTGCATCTCGACAACGATGGTGTACACGGACAGTGATGTTGAGGAGTTTGGTGTTATGGCGTGTGAAGGAGAGGGAAGAAGTAGACTAGATTTCGATGCGGAAATTGTGCGTGCCGCGAACAGCTTTCGCTTGCAGTCAGTCGACCATCAGGTGGAACCATCCCGGACTGCAAGTTCGCGGCGCTGCCAGTCTGATATCTCTGCCTTAGGTTGTTATCGGGAACGTGTTTATCAACGGTGCGTCGCAGAGGGATGGGCTGTTAGCTCTCTCCCGCGCGCTTAATCAGTCAAGCCAGGAAATTTATTCATGATCTTTCCAAAGCAATGAGCAGGCTTACATAGCTCCTTCTAGAAAAGCGCTCAAGTTTCGCGATAAACGTGTTTCCCCACGGAAGAGGGAGAGGTTGATGAGTTGTACAGAATCGGCGACTTTAGACGAAGTATAGACACTGGATTTGATTTCCAGTGTTTATTTACCTAAAAACACATATTTTTTCAAGTAGTCAGGAAAAGCTACAAGCTGTCGGACGTGTCGGTAGGCTTCTGAGCGTAAAATATGTGAAACTCGATCTCGGCATCTGGCGTACTATCCCACTCCTTCTCCAATTCATCAAGAAAGTGGTCGAACTCTTCCTCCGTCTGCACGAACCCGAGTCCCCCGAGACGCATGATCGGCGTCTTAACAGCACGAAAAGCGCCTATCCAATTGTTGCGCGCATCTGCGCCAGTCTCTCCTGCCAGTGGAAGGTTTCGCACCTCGACTTTGATATTGTCAAATTTTGCTTTACGAAGGAGCTCGGGGATCTCCATGCTGACATCGAGCAAGAGTTCGCGGGAGTCGAAGAGCGCATGAAGCATGCGCCTGTGCCTTTCCGACACTGGGCCCGCGTGCCAGGTCCCGACCTCGCCGAGCTGAACCCAGCCTCCGGGACTAAGGACGCGGTGGATCTGTCCTAGCGTCTGCGGCCACTGAGATCGCGTAAGCGCGGTAAGGAGGAGACGCTGATTAACCAAATCGAACTTGTTCTTCCACTCCTCAGGGAGCGACACGATAGAGCCGACCGAGAATGAGACATTTGTAGGGCGCGAGTGCGGGAAAAGGCGGCTTTCTAGATCCACACCGTGCAGGATGGCTGAGACAGATAGTTCGGAGGCGACGTCCAGGAGCCAGGCAGCTAGAATGATACCTGTATGAGGCTGACATCGCCCCAATAACAGTTAAAACTCATGTGCGTACCGGGACCAACGCCAGAGTCGAGCACAAAGTAGCTTGATTGGCTTTTAAGAGGTGGAAAAATGAGCCTCCCCTCAAATGCGTTCTTAACGACGTTGTGCTGCAGCCTCAGCCTGTATTCAGTATTCCGTTAACCGTTGTATTTCGTTATCGACAAGCAAGCGTAAAAGAATACAGAGCTGACCTTTCAACCTCTTGTTCGTCCGTAGGAAGAACATAATGGGAGTCAGGATAATTGTGGTATTTGCGAGCATCATGAGGTATAGGGGTCAAATCGCTTTCAGTTGCCATTATTGGTCCTGGTTTCTGGATACCACGAAAGGCCCTGACGAAATATTTGAAGTGCTGCTGTTGATGGGTATTCACTGTTCTCAAGATTAGGCGATAGGTTACTATAAAATCTAGTCGTGTGAAAAATGTATTTTTAACTGGGAAAAAGAAGGAGTGATGAACAAACGATGATGATAACCATCACCGCTAGAAATTCTTCCCATCATTGCCAATCTACAGGGTGCAATGGAGAGGCTTTTTCGGGGTGGCAGGTTTCCTATGTATCATACGATTCCGCTGCAATGCAACAATGTGCCAAACCAATCTCGCTCCAACTTCTCCTGTGATGTATGAAGTATCAACCGGTTCAATTCATTAGCGGCTATAGAAATAGGTTTGAGTAATTCTGCAACTCGTCAATGTTTGCGTTTCCTTTTCACGCTTTTCCTCTACTCACGATGTTTCATCATTTTCCTCACATCTTTCCATCGCTTGCTTCTTTGAAGTTTATATTTACGACGAAAAGTGATATATATGAGACGTCAGGAAGACCAACCCCAAACATACCCATAGTGTCTTCTGTTAGCTCGTCGTCTCACCATGGCTGTAGGACTCGCTGAAGCAACACTTGTCTCTCTCCTTATGGAGTCAATCCTTTTTGGTGAGTGTTTAACTCACGTAAATTGCATCACGACATGATTGTGACTTGGTGATTAGGAATATTCACAGTTCTGTTCTCGGCAACCCTTTATATATTGATCATGCGAAGGAAATCGCAGCCATTGAGGATCCATATACTCGCCGTTTCTGTCTGTATGTACGTGCTGGCGCTCATGGTATGTCATACATGATCTGGCCGCTAGGATTTAACATCGTTGAAGTAATTATTGCCCAGCATCTTGCAGTCGATATGCATCGTGCCATTATCGGCTTCGTTGGATTTTCAGATAGTTCCCAATCAGAAGCGTACTTCAATGCGCTGTCTAATTCAATGTCTCTATTCAAAAATGGGATTTTAATCGCTCAGATTCTCCTTGGCGACGGATTTGTTGTGAGTATATAATCTTCATTAAGGCGGAAGTCAAATATTTTATACATTTAGATTTACCGCCTATACATGGTCTGGTTCTGCGACAAGCGCATTGCTGCTCCAGCCATTCTCTGTCTCCTAGCCAGCTTCTGTAAGTACCTGCTATTGTCTAATCAGAATAAGCAACATAAGGTTTATTTATTGCAGGTGTGGGTGTTATCACTTTGAAAAAAGAAAGTGAAGTTTCGCCAACCACACTTGTATTCAACAACGAGCTCAAGCTATGGGTCACATCGTTCTTTTCCATGACACTGATTACGAACTTTAGCTGCACAGGTACAACTTCCGCATTGCATTGTCTAATTAGATCTGGTTTAGCTCAAATAATTCTTTTAGCTTTAATCGCTTTTCGCATCTGGCGCATAGAGCTCCGGACATCTGCAATATTTCGCTTGAATAACAGCTTATCCCCAGTCATGGTCGCGATCATCGAGTCTGGTGCCATTTATTCGGCGACCCTCATCTCTCTTTTGGCCACTTATCTAAGCGGAAGCGACGGACAGTATCCAGTGCTTGACTCGGTACGAAGAGACAATTTCCTTTCCGACAATATAATAATTGATGAACACATTTTCTCGACTGTGATTCTCTGTTGCTTAGATCGCGCAAATTATCGTGAGTACAGTGCATTTAAGACCTGGCAATACGAACTCATGGGTTGGCAGGGTGTAGTCTTTTCGCTCATCATTGTGCGCATCGGCCTTGGAATCTCATCGAAAGACACGACGCACCATGGTATGACGAGCATTGGACCGATCAACTTTAGTAGCCAAAGACCTCTACAACCCGTCTCTGTACACATGACACGCACGAGAACCGCTCTCGACGACCAAGGGGAGACGCTGGGCATGTCGCGTACCGTCTCCGTCTCTTCCGACACCGCGGTCGACCTGGAGTCTAAAGTAAATGCAAGCAGAAGCGACTATGAGATCACAGAAACACAACAACGAATATGAACGGGTAACAGTCTTTTCTTTTGACGGTGGACGCCCATTCTCACGTCTAATCTTGTCTTGATTAATTGCGCAGTTGAGCCATGAGCCCACTTTGTGCGCAAAATTTTGACTGTCTGAGATAGTAATTGTCTTCTTAGAAAGAAAACTTCGGCTTAGGGAGGAGCTCCGAGATCGATCTGCACTGAGACATCGAAATGGCGTACTTGAGCATGACGCCGGGCTTCTTGATCGGGGTGCTCGACGAACGAGTCAAGCTGTCTAAACGCGGTGTCTGCGGTGTGGTCCGCGGCCTAAGATGGCACTCATGTCAGGTAGGTTGAGATTGCTGTCAAATTCAAAAGAGAGATTAAACATGGCGTCAACGGGGACGCTGGGAGCCCGTCTACGTTGGGGTGAGGGAAGTGGCTGAAGGAAGTAAGGCTTCGCCATACCAGACTAAGAGCTGAGTAGGGGTAGTGCGCGGATCGCGCTCCTGTTCCTCAGCGTGCGACTCAGGCAGTGTCGCATACCGGAGGGTCGACCTTACGGCCGACGGGCGAGGGGCGTCGATAAACGCTCGATATCGTCATCGTTGCCATCGCAGATTGGGGACGCGTCATTGACAGTACGGCATTTGCGGAAGAAATGTGAGAGAACCAAGTCTGAGCGCAAGATCAGTAAGCTGTTCTGGATACTCTTGGCAGGAACAGCAACAGGCTTTGCTTTCGCTGGCGAACTGTAGCTACGCTTCCCGTCCTTCGGGGCTAGAGAAGATGCCGATGCCGAGAGAGATAAGGGAATGGAGGCTCACTTCTGACACTCAGCGAGACATACGGAAGGGTTAAGAAGCGTAGTCAATGTGCTAGCCATCGGCAGCGTAACAGGAACCGGTTTTGGATGAGCGGGGACGGAAGTGGAAACGGTCTCATCTGTCGCAGCCTTCTCAGACAACGAAATAGGTAAAGGGGACGCCTGGCGAGCACGCCTACCATAAACAGCACGGAGGCTTGAAGGGTTTCTGATGTTGTGAGAACTCGTTCTTTATGCGCTCGTATCCCTTTTTTCTGCGGACAAGTACACACCTCGCCGTCTTATCTTTCGCTGGGCTTGGAGAGCGAGAGCAGTCCAGGTGTCTTGGTTAGCTGCACTGACACCTGGGTGACTAGGCGCGACTGTTGCTCAAACATGTCAGATGAAATTGTTTTCGTCTCCGAGAAACTGCCTGAAGTACGAGAAGAACAGATAGGCAGGCATGGAGTTGACGAGTTGGAGAACTTGGTCAGAGATTTTTGTTTTACATAAGCCGCGAGGACTCCCACGTGATTTAAGTACTCCCCCGAGATCTCACGTTTCGCAAAGACAATGTCCTCGCGCAACTACGACGACGCTCACTTCACTTTCATCTCATCGAGCAGTGATTCGCGCATATGACTTTAACCCAGAGTTATCTTTCTGCTATCAGCTGAGCTGCCTGCCGAAAATGTCGGCGCTGGTACTGGTAACGGCTAAGTCAGACTTCCGCCTGTGCCAACGGATGCGCCGCTGCGTGCGAAGAGAAGCTAAGCAATGACGCGGGAAAAGAAGAAGAACGGAACGAAGAGGAAGAGAATGATGATGGTTCTGTCGCGGAAGGTAGACAGGAAACGGAAGAGCCGCGTTTAGGCGGTGTCGCGCCGTCGCGCCGGCGTCTGCTCACGATCCCCATCATCTCCACCCCGCTCTGGTTCGCGTTCGACGTGCTCAGCTCAATCAAGGAACATTAAAAGGTCGTGTACTCCAGTCGGTGCGTATCAGTAATCATCTCACATAACCTTGTCCCCCTCGTCTACTCTTATATTATATTTCTATTCACCCCTTCGCCTCATAGATACTCTAGGGACCACACGTTCTTCCCCGCCGCGAGTCCGATTGTCACAGAGTGCCTGAAGGATGGACGACTGTGCATGCGGGGTGCGCAGCTCGCGATGCGTGAGGAGTGGAAGGTCCGGAAGGCCAAGAGGAGTGGGCGGCGAATAGGCCCTAGGGAGTCGACAATGCGTGTTTTAGGACAGCCTGGGTTTTGCTCTGGCTTAGCGGTCATCCTCGACGGCAAGGAATTAATTTCCTTCGAATCGTTATTTTTGCTGATATAAACTACAGACTGTAACTAGAAGTACACGGATTCGAAGGAGGAGTAACGACAATTCGGCCGCTTCGCGTCGTGCTACTCGATGGACCGGTTCTTGCGCAGACGAATGCGTGGTAGGACGAGCCAGAGGGCAGAAAACAAGGTACGTGGCGAATTCATTTGAACGCGAGCGACGACATTGAGCGCGCCCCCTTTATCTAGTCGTCGTCAGTACGGCAGCCGCACACGCGCTGCAGAACCTCTTGTCCGCCGAACTGTCGCTCTCGATGCGGCCATTATCCACCTCATCGAGGATTACTTCAAGAATTTGGCACGCACCCGTGCCCACGTATGTCGTCAACAGTCGGCTCTATGAGGACGCCCGCCGCCGCCAAGCTCCTCAAATGCATCGCGCAGAAGTCTGGCGAACTCTGGTTCAACGTACCTCAATCCGGGCGCGATCAACTCAAGCAGGCTCTCCTCGATATCACGCTCACACAGCCCTTCAAGATCTTCCATCCCTCCGCGCCGCGTGTCATCACCGCGATCGCCTTCATCGACACGAACCTCAAGCAGCGGCCGGATCTCGAATTTATCAACGGCTGATGTACGTCCCAGCAGGTCACCGACTGCGAGTTCTTCGTTTTCCTCTTCTTCACCGTGCTCGGGGGCATCGTCGAGGGCTTCCGGGAGCATATCTATGCCGTGCTCACCGTCTTCAAGCACTCCCCTCCAGGGCCCGCGGAACGCAGTTGAGCTCTTTACCCGCCATCCGCGCTGCTTCTTTGCCTCTTCTATCAGGCACTCTCGGATAAAGACTCGGACCGCCTTCGCTGTCGGCCTGTCGATGTCAGCCTGCTTGTTGAGTGCTGCGCCCAGGATCTCTCCTCAGTACCAACCCCTCCTCACTGCGCTGCATCCACACTTCCTCGTTCGATCCAACTCTATCCCGGCCAAGCACAACGCGCACGACAATGCCGCCAGTGTGGTTAGGGCATGATCTTCTGCAATGCTGCCGCCATGTCGCTCGCTGATGTTACCACTCATCGTCGACGCGCTGCCGTTGAAGAACGACTGCCTCGAAAACTGGCCCATGTTCCACCCACTGTTCCTCCTTTTACGCATACGGCCCGGCGTACTCATTCAGAAGATCGACCAGCTGCTGCCTGTGTTCCCGCATGACCCAAACGGGCCCGGTCAGTTTGGCAACGAGACGCGCGCAGAACTGCTCAATCTCGTGGGGGTGCCCAACGGGGAGAGCCCGACGAAAGACCACGCTACGGCCATTACGGCCTTCTCGATCTACGCACGATGAGAGAGCACGAAGGAGAGCGCGTCATCTGTTACACCGCATTTGCAGAGCGCTTGAAGTGCACTGAAGCCCACCTCGTGCATCGCGTTCTGCTTTCATGCCGACACTTTTTCCAGTCTTCACCTGGTAAGCTTCTTTATTCTTTCTGCAACTCTAATTTACTGATAACGAACTAATAGTGCCTCTCTCTTGAGGAAACCCCGCACTCCGAGGCCATCGACAGACATCGACATCATTACCGGCTGAATCGAGTCCGAGCAGGTCCGCCTTGCCATATTCAAGACGAGCATCGCGGACACACCTGGCGCATTAGATGAAGCAGGAAGGGGTGAGTTAGACTTCGAAGGCACGGCAAGCCTGCCGCGGCGGCTTGTGACGGAGCGATCGACCGCACGCGAGGTGAGTACGCATGTCCCGCTGTTCGTGTTTCTGTGTATGTATTCTGACGAAGAGGCGCAGGGTTGACGACGTCGTTCTTGTTTCTTAAACACTGCCCTTGACCTCGACTCTCCCGCCGTACGGCAATTGATTATCTCTTTCTTGAGTGCCTTCAACTTCCGGGAGGAGGTGCGCTTTGCTGGGACACATGTCCTCGGGCCGCTTTTGCAATGGATCGTGTGTGTCGTCTCTGGCGTCGCGCGGCACGGGCACACTCCTTAGGAGACCTATTTGCACTGGCGGCAGCTTGAGCATGCAAGCAATTTCAGCAAAAATGAATTTACGTTTGTCAGTTCACTGTACCTGCCCCTTTGCAGCCTCCTGTTCACTCTCGTCGGTCTGCTCACCCATCTTCTTGCACATTGGACTCCTCTGGTCTCATCCCCGCACACTCTCGCGCCTCTTCTCGGTCAGCTATTAATTGGACTATCGCTGGCGATCTTTCTATACGACATACGTAGTCTATCTTCGCACCTCCCAGGCCGACGAGCATCTGTTGCTATCGTATGTGCGTCTGCAAGTTGCCAAGGCACCGCCGACCGCCCCACCGTCCCTACGCCTTCTCAGCTGGGTGTAAGGTTTGGTAACTTCTTTCGTGCCGCTCGCCAGCTTTGAGCGTCCGCGGCTCGGTGCGAGGACGTGACGCGTGTCGAGCGTCCGGAGAAACGTGCGCATGTACACCTGGCCCATCAGATAGACATGTAATAAAGGCACGGATTTTGATTTTCTTCTGTAAAAAATTGTCAAAGTACAGGATGGTCTGCCGCAGAAGGAGAAGAATGAATGGATTTTCCAGTGCCGTTCTCAGTGATGAATGTGGCAGGGCCAAGAGCCGAGATGCGGGGGTGTTTGCAGGTGAATTCTGGGAAATCACACGCCTTCAGCGGACAAGCGAGGCTCATACTAGCAATGTGTCTACCTCGCTTTTCTCGCCGTGCAAGATACATCATACTAAACGTCCGTTTCAAGTATGAATCTTTCACGACGCGAAACACAGCGAACTTTGCGCTACATAGGCCAAACTTGTTCGAGGCGCACACATAAAGGGAGCGAAGTTTGCGAAACCTCAATTCTGTATGTACTGTCGCGCGCCACATCTACAGCCTGTTTCGCAATATACTGCCATGGACACGCGTTTGGGATCCTCCGCCTGCACTCTGACCCGATTTTCGCGTTTGAGGGGATTCACGGTGCAAATTACGTACCGCTTCAAATCTAGTTCCTGTCTTTCATGCGTCGCAGCTAGATGGCATCGCGAGACCCGTCGCAGTACAAAAGCTAGGCGAGGTCGTTGCTTGAACCCATCTTCTTTTCTTTCCTCGGAGGCCATCCTACAGTCGTACAAACAGCCAACGAAACTAGCAGTGATACTAACAATGCCAGAGCTCCGTCCCATCGAGAATAAAACATACCTTCCGATATCGAATAAGGCGGAGTCGCCCCACCCAGATCCGAAAATCCCGGCCACGATACGAGAATGTACGTTTTACCTTTACGTCCATCCTTCGGAGCCATCCACATGTGCACGGCGTACTGATCCATTATTCCTCCTGCAGACGCGGAGAGCCGCGGATTCAAAATCACAGTGTGCTTGCACGAGAATCGCAAGGAAAACGGATGGCTGTGGGATCTCGAAGTCGAGGACCGCAAGCACGGTGAAAGCAAGAGCTGTGTGATGAGGTGGGAAGCGAAGTTTCCTGAAGAAGTGGAAAAGATTGTGAAGGAAAAGATGGAACAGTGGGAGATTGACGATGCGGAAAAGAGGCGCATGAGGGCGTAGTGTAGCAGAACATACCTGTGTGTTATGGTAATAGACTCTGATACGATTATTCGACGCAGTAGTATCAGTGGAGATTCTGTCTGGGAGGGGCCGTGCGTGATTATTAATGGCGTATATGTCAGTGTATCTCCACGCCACATCCTCGCGGCTGCTTGTTCTGTCTTTCGAAATCCGATGCCGCACCATGCAACGGGCCCCGGTCACAACAAGCTAGCCCAATGGATTCATAATTTACGTACTGTACATCTGGGCTGTAGTTGAGGTGTTGATAATAATATCTCCTGTTGCATCTGGCTACTCTGCGGCGCAACAAGAATGAGCGGCCGGTTTAAATGTTTTTTTTTCTTCTTCTTCTTTTTATTTTATTTTATTTTTTTCCAGCCGTTCGCGAAAATAATGAGACTGGTCAAAACCGAAATCCATGTTCCTTTTTGTGGACTAAGTCGAAACCGCGTCCTCTGTTGGTGAGATCGTGTCTTGTTAGCTTCATCCTCCTCCTTCCATGCCACTTGCAAAATTTCACTCAACGGCACAATCAAGCTCCTGGACAACAAAAGCATAGATTCAACAAGCAAGACAAGGAGTTAAGGATATGGCTCTCATCTAGCCGCGGGCTCGCGCTTCAAAAGTTGGGATATATGTAAATTTGCCCTCTGTGGCTCTTAAAGCCCCTTCGCTCACTTTGTGATTTCCGGGAATGAATAACAAAATTAATTGGATTATAAGTTGCAAGAAACGACAAGGACAGAGTATGAGTCCCAATTTTAAATCTACAGATTCTAGGACGCAACACGGACATCAACCCTAGCCGCTCCAGCACACCACGCATCGCGTCCATGTTGCCGTTGTTGTCGAGGTATACGGTGCCCAGCAGACTCTCCACGATGTCGCGAGAAAAGCGAAGACGTCCATGCTGAGCGAAAGCCTGTAAAAGAAATTTAGAGGACGCTGCTGTAAAATAGAGTAAAACTTGTACTGGCACACTGCTTGATCGATGCTCGGCACAGCCCGAGGACAGCGGTCCTCGTCATGTCGATCTTCATGCTTTTTCGTCTTCGTCTCGACCTCTCGCCTTTTCGACTTCTCGACTACGGTCCGTATGTTGCTATCTATTCGTAAGTTATTCCCTTTCTTCAGGCCTTTAGTGTGCTAATCTGTGAACCATCCGTCTAGCGCGAGGATCGTGCAGCAGCCGCAGCAGCAACAACAACAACAACAGCAACAGCAGCAATTTAGCCGCATCCCGTTGCGCTAGTCGTCCTTGCACCGGCGAGCCCATGATTTTGTAGGAGTTGGAGAGGGTTGACAAGATATAAAAGAAAAAGGGCCTATGTACGTAGTAAAAACTTCTGAACGCGAGCGCGATGCTAACGACTACTTCAGCGCCTCGAACGCATGTCCTCCCTACCACGCGCCAGCCATCTGTGAATGGCGCACACCCCCGACCACTGTCAATACCGATGGTGCCCCAGCAGTACGTCCCAATTGGCGGTGATGATGGTGAGATGCATGCGCCCGCAGCCTCGCAGGTGCCGCTCGAATCGAACACGAACATCCGTACTTAGGAGACGCGCAGTTCGATTCGTGTGCTGAAAGACTACACTCTCGGAAAGACGATAGGCAACGGGTAGCATGGGAAAAGTCGAATTGACGTATCACGAGCTCACCGGCGTGAAGGTGCGCAGCAGCGTCAGTGTCAGCAGTTCGATCTGCATACTGACGTTTTTGATTTATATTTATAGGTGATCCCGCCCGCTGTGTACGCATCTCGCGATCAAGATCCTCCTGCGAGCCAACATCGCAAGCTCAGGGATGAATGGCGCCCGCCGACAGCGGAGGCGGTGGCGAAGCAAGCGTCGAAGGGGGCATCGAAGGAGATTCGCACGATGCAGGAGTCGGCGCTGTCGATGCTGCTACACCACCCGTATATCCGCGGCATGCGGGAACTCATCACGTACACGAACCACTACTGCATGGTTTTCGAGTACGTCAACGGTGGGCAGATTGCTCGACAACATCATCTGCCGTCTTCGCGAGCGCGTTGCCCGCAGGTCGTCCGCCGAATCGGCTCCGCACTCGACTACTGTCACCGCAACAATCGTCTACCGTGACTCAAAATAGAGAACGTCCTCGTTTCCCAGACGGGCAACATCAAGGTCATCGACTGTGGTCTTTCCAACCTCTACAGTCCCATCGCCCGTCTCTCTACCTTCTGCAGACCTCTATACTTCGCCGCGCTCGAGCTCGCCTATCTCGCATGCGTCGCTAGTCGACATGCAGCGCGAGTCCTCGGACTCAACGGGCGGCTTCCACTCGATGACGGCCCTGCTCCGCCGCCGAGCGCGATGAAACCCCTACCCGTCCCCGCAGCCATCAAGGCAAACAGCAGATCGCCTCAATCAGACCAAGTTAAAGCGGATTATAGCATGGAGCTTCCTCGTCTTCCCGCACCTGCGAGCACACATCACTCACGGCTGTCGTACGACACGCACGCCGTACCGCCGCCGACTTCGCCGAACTTCGCAGCTGCGGCTGCGGCCGCCCCCTAGTTACGCACGCGTGACGCTGGTGCTGAAGCAGACGCTATTGGCAACACTCCCTCAGCCGGTTCGGCGAGCGCGGCGAGCACGCCCGCGAAGACAGAAATGACATACGCGCCGCCCGCATCGATGCACCGTCTCAGCCAGTCTCAGCCAACGCCCGATGATGGCGTCGGTGCTCCGCGCCCGGGGCAGCGCGCGCGGTAGCGTGCACGGCGAGCGCGAGCCGCCTGCTTCGGCTGCAACGGAGCTCGGCACGTTTGCGGAGCGGATGAATGTAGTACCCACACGTAAGCCAGGCGTTTTACAAGCCGCCCCTAAGCTTCCATGCAGCGACAGTGACGCGTAGCGCGGGCACGCAGTCAACATCTTCCACGCCTGCTGGAGCGAGGGGTATTTCTAACTGGAGAGGAGGCGCGCGAACTAGGACCGGTGCGACGGCAAATGCGCACTCGGCTGCGACGGCGTCTGCGGATCTCAAGAACGAGGGCGACGACATAACCGAAGGCGGGTCGGGCGTCGGACAGGGTCAGAATGCTGAAAGCGACGGCGACAGCGCGGAAGGTGCGGTGGCCGGTGTCGGTGCTGGAAATGGAAGGGGGTCGGGAGGGCGCACGGTGTCGACAGTCGCACATGGCACGGTGGAGCGCCGGTTGGCACGGGATAGAGAGCCCGAGCGACTTGCATTTGCACCTGCTGTCGATCTTGCGAGCATCCAAATTGTTGCACTCTTCTCAATTGCTCGGAAAAATGGTACGCCGGTGAGTTAACATTCAGTCAGTTCATCTCGTGTCTCATTTTTGCTTTCGAAACCAGACTGTTTCGGACTTCGCAAGGCCGCGTGGAGAAGGCAGGAATGGTCATAGTCACGTTATGGGTTTGCCCAGCGCCAACTCAAATACGATCGCGCTGGCAAACCCTGTAACCTCGTTCTTTGGCCCGGGCAACACTCTCGGCGGTCCGCCAGCGACGAGCATGTCGATTCCTATTAGCATGCGGCGGCGCGCAGCAGCGGTAACCGCAGGATCGTCGTCGATAATGACAATACCGCAATGAATCATGCGGTTCCACGCCCAACGGCGCCTGCACCAGAGAGTGCCTCCTCCCGCCAACTCGGGCCTGAACGTGTTCTCGGCGGAGGAGCAGGAAACCGTCCGCAGCTTCCTGTTGGCGGTAGGGATGTCTGAGGCGGAAAGCAAAGCGCTGGCGGACGACGGGGCGGGGTACGCCGCCGCGCTTCATGCGGATTTCGAGGCACACATCGCGTCGTCGGAGCGCAGGCGGGCGGTAGAGCGGATGCGGGCGGGGGAGAGGGCGCTGTCGGGTCGAATCCAGGCGCTGGAGGTGCGCGATCGTCGGGCGCGTGCGCGCTTCGGCTGCGGGTTCGAGTTCAGGTGCAGATGCGAGTGAAGACGATATGGTCTCGGTTTTGCGCGCCGCGCACCAGCGTCTCGAGCTCGCGCGGACCGCCACCGCAACAGCAACAGTAGCAACCCTCGCCTCCGCCGCATAAGCAAACCCCGTCGTCACCGCCGCCCATGCGTACTCAACCGCCCAGTTCAAGAGCGCTGCGCTACACGCCACGCACTGGCACGGCCGTCTAAACCGCAGCTGCGCGCGCGCGTACTCGATTCGCGTCTGTTTGACCGCTGGCACCGTCTCCCGCCCCGCGAATCGACTCACGAAGCACCCCAGGCTGCGGCACTTTCCGGCTGCGGCCTCCCTGCGCAGAATGTGCAGGCCAGCGGATATGCCGGCAGTGCGGTGTGCCCGGCCGCTACAAGGACAGCAAGAATGTCGAGAAGTCTGTCCCTGGACCTGAGGGGCCGAGAGTTGTGTGCGACCAGTGCCGCAAGAAGGTGAAGCACGTCGAGTACCGCGGTACGCTGGATTCCGTGAGCGCAAGCCAGCAGGTGCAGATGATCGCGCACCGCTCGTCGCACCCCGCGCTCGCGCATTCCCAGTCCCAGTCCGCACTCGCGCACTCTGCGGGCCAGAGCCAGCATGCGTGGTCGGCCGCGCACGTGCGACGACGCGCAAGGATACGCTTCTGGATGACCACCATACCGGGTGCGCACAGACGCAATCTCACATGCTGAGTCCCAGGCCCACGAACCATTATCGGGAACACGAACGCGACCAGGAGAACCGAGGGGGCTCGAGCCGCTGGCACTCTGGCTCGCCGGTGTCTGCGTACGCCTCCGCGGTGGCGAGCGGGAGGCTGCATCCTGCGGAATCCTCGCATCTCAGTCAGGGCCAGGCGTATCCCTCGGCAGCAACAAACATGAACGCGAATGACTAGCAAGCCAGGCTGCACGCAAATGCCCGCCGACGCCGCCTTATATCAACTCTATCTCGACGCGCGAGTAGTACGCAAACGGTTTTTCCTCGCGCGCCCTTCCTCACCAGCATAGTCAGTACCACTCACGGTCCGCTGCAGCGATTACTGGAGGATGAGGCACAGGGAGCCGTAGTTCGAACGTGAACGAGAAGGACCTACTCGACGGCGATGGGGACGGCAACGTCAAGGAGGAGGACGCTCTCCTCGACGGCCAGGGCGACGGAGAGTGCGAGGGCGACTTGGACATCGACGCGGAGATCGCGCGCGCCGCAAACGCGTTCTCGTCTTCGCTCTCTTCGCTCACAAAAGCACAGAATCAGAGTACGACGAAGACCATGCCCTGAGCTACCCGGACCTGAGCGGTGCGGCGACACCATGACATGCACACTCCCGGGATATCAATGCTTTCGCTAGCGTGGCCGTGTCCTCGAGGGAGGAATCGGGGAAGCGCATTGCCGATGCCGCTGCCCTCGGTTGCCGCTATGGACCCCGCGCACGCAGTCTCTCGCGAGTACCACGCGTCGTGCGGGCGCGAGTGTGTTTCGCAGATGGACGAGTTTGAAGACGGGTACGACGGGGTCGCGGATGCGGACCTCCCTGAGCGCGGGTCGGGTGTCGATGCCGATGGCGAGGAGGACGAGAACGGCGCAGAGGGCTTCGGAGAGTGCGACGCCGACGCGGATGCGGAGATCATGGACGCGTTGGATGCGGCTATGAATGGATTTTGGACCTTCTGTGATTTCTTTCTGTTTCTTATTTGCTATTTTTCTCTCCCCGTTTCTTTCGCTGCTGCTTCTCGTGGTCCTTCTCTCCCCTTTTGCGACTCCAAACTGAAATGTTTCCACACATGGTTTCTCGCTTCCATTTGGGCTTCCTCTTCCTCTTCCTCTTTTTCCTTTGTCCTTCTCGTCTAATCGTCTACGCCGTCTCCGAGGCTCACGTCCATGTCCACGTTTCTCCAGCTGTCGATATGCAACCGCAACAAGGACTCGTATGCTAAACATACATAACCGTGTTTTGTTTTGTGTATTCTGTAGTCTTTATAATACTATTTTCCTAACCTTTTCTTCTGTCTTCGTGTTCTGTGTCCTTGCTATCCTCGCTCGCGAAGATGGAGGCAGATTCGGTAAGCTTGTTTCTGTCGTTCATGAGGTCCTATTATATGACAATAAACTGACTACTGTATCTACAGCTGTCGCTCTCCCACAACATGTATATCACCAACTTGCCGTATGCCCGTCGTCATTCCGTGTGTCCAGCCGCCCTATGTTCCGCTCCTGCATACCTCCTTAATGTACGGGCGCATCAAGAAAGGACATTACCGAATTTCCTGTGTTCCGCTTTTACTGGCTTTTTAAAAGCCGCACACCGCAGGAGCTGCAGCGCCGATGCAACACGCTGCTCGGACTGATCGAGAAGAAGGCAGAGCAGGAACAGCAGCAGGAGGCAAAGACGAAGGGTGGGGCGCGCGGGAAGAAGCGCGCTGTAGACGACACTACGAACGCGAGCGCAAGCAGGAAGGGTGGGAAGGCAGCATGATGAACGGCGCTTAAGACGGCCTGGCTAGAGGAAGCGGGGGCCGCGCCACGCCTCCATGCTGAGCGCGAAAAAGACTGAAAATGAAAGTTAGATACCCTGTTGTATAATGGAGCAGAAATCGGTACTAACCTTCCGCTGTGTTGTTTCTGCTTGTCTGGCCTGGCACGCTGACATGAAGACGATCGTCGCCGTCCGGCACAGCCCGAGGACAGCGATGCGCGTCGTCCTCATCATTCGTCTTCGTCTTCGTCTCGGTCTCTCGACCTTTCGACTTCTCAACTACGCTCCGTGTAACGCTGCTAAACGTAAGTCAATCTTTTTTCTTCGTGCCTTTAGGGTACTAATTTGCAAACCATCTATCTAGCGCGAGGTCATGCAGCAGCAGCAACAACAACAACGACAGCAGCAGCAACTTACTCCTTCGCCTTGGTCAATCAAGACCGTCTCGCGCTGGCGAGCCCACGCATTTGGAAAAGTTGGAGAGAGAGGATTAGAATAAGCAAGGACCTATGTACGTAGTGAAAACGTCTGAACGCGAGCGCGATGCTAACGACCGCTTCAGCACCTCGAACGCGTGCCTTCCCTACCCTACCGCGCGCCAGCCATCTGTGAATGATGCACGCCCCCCGACCGCTTTCAACGCCGATGGCGCCCCGGCAGTGCGTCCCTACCGGTGGTGGTGGCGAGCAGACGCTTGCACCCGCAGCCGCGCAGGCGCCGCTCGGGTCGAGCACGGGCATCTGTACCCAGAAGCCGCGCAGCGCGCCGGGAGATTACACGCTCGGAAAGACGCTCGGCGCGGCGAAGTCAAACTGGCATACCACAATCTCACCGGCGAAAAGGTACGGAGCAGCGTCAGCGTGAGCTGTTCGATCTGCACACTAACGTTTTCTAAGATATATTTAGTAACGATCCCACCCGCTGCGTGCGCAGCTCGCAATCAAGATCCTCCCGCGAGCCAAGATCGCAAGCCCACGGATGAGTGGCGTCGCGCAGACAGCGGAGGCGGCAGCGAAGCAAGCGTCGAGGGAGGCATCGAAGGAGATCCGCACGATGCGGAAGGCGGCGCTGTCGATGCTACTACATCACCCGTATATCTGCGGCATAGGGGAACTCATCACGCACCTGAATCATTACTACATGGTTTTCGAGTACGTCAACGGTGGGCAGATGTTCGACCACATCATCAGGCACGACCGTCTCCGCAAGCGCGTTGCCCGCACATTCTCTCGCCGAATCGGCTCCGCACTGGACTACTGTCGCCGCACCAACGTCTTCCACCGCGACCTCAAGTTCGAGAAGACCCTCATCTTCCAAACGGACAACATTAAGACATTGAAAAAGGTCTTTCCGACTTCTACAATCCTTTCTCCCATCTGCCCGCCTTCTCCGGATCTTTATACTTCGCCGCTTCCGTGCTGCTCAACGCCATGGTCTACACCGTCGACATCTGGAGGTTCGGTTTCGTGCTCTACGTGCTCGTCTGGCAAGGTATCCTTCAACGACCAGAGCGTGCCCGCGCTCCATTCCAAAATCAAACGCGTCCTCGTCGAATGTCCAGACTGACTCAGCGCAGGTGCGATCCATGCAAGAAATCATTATCTTAACTAATTTGTCTATCATTTCCTGACAGAATGCAAGCACCTACTTCCACGCATGTTCGTCGTCAACCCATCCGCGCGCACCACCCTCACTGAGATCCTCTCTCATGCGTGGATGGTCCGCAGGCACGATCTCCCCCAGTCGCGCACATGCTCTATCCCAAGCCCCTGCGCATAGACGAGCTCGACCGCCAGGTTATCCGTGGCACGTTCGGTTTCGAGTTCGGTTCCAAGGATGAGTTCGAGCGCAAACTTGTTGACGTCCTCGAGAGCGACGCATATGCGCGCGCTGTCCAAGCCTGGGAGCGCCGCCGCCAGGCCCAGGGTGCAGTGGCCGCGGCGGGCACTCCAACGCGTCCCTCGCATCTTATGACTGCGCGTTTTCCGGGCTCTGGCCGAGTGGGCGGTACGCCGACTTCGAAGAAGGTCCGTCGCTTCTCTGGATCCGACTTCCACCGACGCAAGTTGTTTTCACCCGGCTCGTCCCCGCCCGACACTTCGACACACCGCACACCAACGACGTCGAGCTCGCGTCAGAGGCCAGCAAGCGAACAAAGCCGTCGAGTATGATCGTCGACTCCGAACTGCGCTCGATGAGAGCGGCAGTGTTCTGGAACGAAGGGGACCGCGAAAGCGAAGCCGGGATTTTGATGGCGAGGAACATGGTCTCTTGGTTTGTAGGGAAGTTGACGTACGAGCCAATGGCGCCGCCCCAGACGCGAAGCGCAGACGTCGCCTTCGGGCGTTGGCTGTGACTATGGCTGCGACGGTGCGTCGACGCGGGCGGCGCGCGTGGTAGTACTGTCTTCGCGAGCGCGCACCCGCCGAACCGGCTGAGGGAGTGTTGTCGATAGAATCTGCTCCAGCATCAGCGTCGCGCGCGCGTGGCTAGGGGAGGCAGCCGTGACCTCGGCCATAGCGGCAAAGTTCGGCGAAGTTGGAGACGACACGGCGTGCATGTCGTACGGTAGCCCGGAGTAATGTGAGCTCGCAGGTTCGGGAAGACGCAGAAGCACCATACTATAGGCCGCTTTGGCTTGGTCTGACTGAGGCGGCTGCGACGATCTGCCGTTTGTCTTGGCGGTTGCGGAAGCAGGTAGTGGATTCAGAGCGCTCGGCGGCGGAGCAGGGCCATCATCTTTCCCGAGCAGTGACATCTGAGAGCTTGCGAAATGACCAGGCCCGTATACACGCTCGTGCTCAAGCTTCTCAAGTGCGAGAAAGTACATTAAAAGGAGCAGGTGAAAGCCGCCCGTTGGATCTGCGGACTCGCTCTGCATGTCTACGAGAGACTCTGCTGATGATGTTGGCGCGGCTGAGGAGTGGCGCGCTGGACCTCGAGGACGAGCAGGACCTGTTCACGCAGGCTATCCGGGTGGCAATTCTGGATCTCTTGCTCCGTGGGACGAAGCATAACAAGTCTTCTCTAACATTTCTGCTGTTGTTCGGAAAGGTAGCACCCGATGCACAGATCCAGGACCCACACGCTCTCGGGTCGAGGGAGATTTGTCTGCATGCTGTGCTTTATCTGCTGAACACGGGTGGGCCGAGGCTGAACGGTAATGGGAAGGGAAGGGAAGGAAAAAGCGCAGAGCGGGAAAGGCAATCCCGCTGTTCGAGAGCCAGCCCGTCCTAGCTGAGCTGTTGTACAAGCTCATTTATCAGCTGTGTGAGCATCCGCGTACAAGTTCGTCCCTAATGCTTTATCTCCAGATATGCGAGGACTTTTTCGCTCGCCACCTGTCTGCGATGGCCGTGCACGCTCCCTTCGAGACTCCATTTATTGAAATGCTTTACATTGATGGGTCCCGCGTCGCCACGACATGTGCGACAATGAAGGCCTTCCTCAGAATCCGTTCCTGGTTGCTGGATCTTACATCGCTTGAGCTGCACGTCCTGACGAACAGGGGCCAGAACCAACACGTCAAGGACCTCCTGGATCTGCTCTTCGGCACCACAGACTCGTATCATAAATCAGAGAGCGATTGGGAGCATGATATTTTCAGCCATTCAACGATGTCAGCCAGTTGCAGATTCGCCTTATCGAGCTCTTCCAGTCGTTGGAATTTGAGTGGCATGACAGTGTGTCACCGTTACACCCGTCGACTTGCAGTTCCATACGACACTTAACCTGCACTTTTGTGTTCGTGCGGATGAAAACGGATGTGAGGTCGTCGATCGCAGAGGCCTTTTCGAGCTCCTCAGCAACGCCCGCAGGACGTTCATGCGCCAAGGGAAAATCGCCAGCACGGCCCACAACACGCAGCTCGACGCCGGGATGAGGTATATCTTGGAAAGCTGAGTTAGAGAACAATTGGCGCGAGGTCCAGTTTGCACTCAATGTCAGTTACGAGTTGTGGAAGCAACTGGCCGACGTCGTACTCACGAAATGCTTCGGTCGTATTGCTCACGACCTGCGCAAAGACATCCTTTTCGATTTGCTGTACGTCCTCCCACCAGCGATTCGCATCACCGCCTTACCTGAGTCATCCGCTATCCTTCTTTCCGAGGTACTCTTTTTATTCATTACTAAGTTGCGGGAAGCACGGTGTCAGGTATACTTGCTTTCTTGTGGAGATTCGCTAGATTCGAGTGCTTTGCCGGAAGGGAGAAGAACAACATTACTTCGCCATATACTAGACTGCATTATGAATAAGAACAGGCAGGGACTCGTCCGCGGAAACATTTACACAGCTTTGGTAAACTTCCTCGGTTTCATGCATGGTGAGTGCGAGCCGCTTGCGTACCGTAAAGCCAGAACTAGCCAATCGGCAGGGTGCATTGGCGCGGGGCCATGCTCCTCGATCGGCAGGGGTGCATGGCACGGCACGAGCGGAAGAACAGGCACAGGTGCAGCCTGTTTGCGTCGGCGATGGTGGACGGGCCATTAGGACGCCACCGCTGCCCGTCGTCAAGTATGGGCATGGCGGACGCGTTGTCCGTGGCACATCACCACGCTGCATTTGGACACGCAACAGAGGAGAAAGAGGGCGCAGGCCGCCTGTCTTCCAGGCGGGACTCATGATTCTATCATAACCTAGATAAATTTCCTATCTCTGTCTCTCCTACTCTCCACTGCTTGTACTCAGAGAAGAGAATGAATAAGAGAAGAACAAAAAGCAATTAAAAAAAAAAAACTAAAAAAAAAATGAATCAATAAACACAAGTTAAAAATGGAATTTGCAGACAGGTAATGAAAATCCGCGTCAGAGACAAACAGACGTAGAAAGTTTGGTTGTGTTCCGATGCGTTTGAAACTCGGTGAGAACATGATCCAGGATGATTCAGACATGTCCAACCCGTTTACGAAGTTTTTCAGAAACGAATCCAGTTTTGCTCCCCCGATATCCGGCCAGTAGTGGCGACCGAGTCGGAAACATAGACGTGCGATGTAATCGGAAGTTTTTCATACTGGGCATGATCGAATCAACACAGTATAACCAGCTTCAACTCACCCGACACAAGTTAAAAATGGAATTTGCAGACAGGTAATGAAAATCCGCGTCAGAGACAAACAGACGTAGAAAGTTTGGTTGTGTTCCGATGCGTTTGAAACTCGGTGAGAACATGATCCAGGATGATTCAGACATGTCCAACCCGTTTACGAAGTTTTTCAGAAACGAATCCAGTTTTGCTCCCCCGATATCCGGCCAGTAGTGGCGACCGAGTCGGAAACATAGACGTGCGATGTAATCGGAAGTTTTTCATACTGGGCATGATCGAATCAACACAGTATAACCAGCTTCAACTCACCCGACACAAGTTAAAAATGGAATTTGCAGACAGGTAATGAAAATCCGCGTCAGAGACAAACAGACGTAGAAAGTTTGGTTGTGTTCCGATGCGTTTGAAACTCGGTGAGAACATGATCCAGGATGATTCAGACATGTCCAACCCGTTTACGAAGTTTTTCAGAAACGAATCCAGTTTTGCTCCCCCGATATCCGGCCAGTAGTGGCGACCGAGTCGGAAACATAGACGTGCGATGTAATCGGAAGTTTTTCATACTGGGCATGATCGAATCAACACAGTATAACCAGCTTCAACTCACCCGACACAAGTTAAAAATGGAATTTGCAGACAGGTAATGAAAATCCGCGTCAGAGACAAACAGACGTAGAAAGTTTGGTTGTGTTCCGATGCGTTTGAAACTCGGTGAGAACATGATCCAGGATGATTCAGACATGTCCAACCCGTTTACGAAGTTTTTCAGAAACGAATCCAGTTTTGCTCCCCCGATATCCGGCCAGTAGTGGCGACCGAGTCGGAAACATAGACGTGCGATGTAATCGGAAGTTTTTCATACTGGGCATGATCGAATCAACACAGTATAACCAGCTTCAACTCACCCGACACAAGTTAAAAATGGAATTTGCAGACAGGTAATGAAAATCCGCGTCAGAGACAAACAGACGTAGAAAGTTTGGTTGTGTTCCGATGCGTTTGAAACTCGGTGAGAACATGATCCAGGATGATTCAGACATGTCCAACCCGTTTACGAAGTTTTTCAGAAACGAATCCAGTTTTGCTCCCCCGATATCCGGCCAGTAGTGGCGACCGAGTCGGAAACATAGACGTGCGATGTAATCGGAAGTTTTTCATACTGGGCATGATCGAATCAACACAGTATAACCAGCTTCAACTCACCCGACACAAGTTAAAAATGGAATTTGCAGACAGGTAATGAAAATCCGCGTCAGAGACAAACAGACGTAGAAAGTTTGGTTGTGTTCCGATGCGTTTGAAACTCGGTGAGAACATGATCCAGGATGATTCAGACATGTCCAACCCGTTTACGAAGTTTTTCAGAAACGAATCCAGTTTTGCTCCCCCGATATCCGGCCAGTAGTGGCGACCGAGTCGGAAACATAGACGTGCGATGTAATCGGAAGTTTTTCATACTGGGCATGATCGAATCAACACAGTATAACCAGCTTCAACTCACCCGACACAAGTTAAAAATGGAATTTGCAGACAGGTAATGAAAATCCGCGTCAGAGACAAACAGACGTAGAAAGTTTGGTTGTGTTCCGATGCGTTTGAAACTCGGTGAGAACATGATCCAGGATGATTCAGACATGTCCAACCCGTTTACGAAGTTTTTCAGAAACGAATCCAGTTTTGCTCCCCCGATATCCGGCCAGTAGTGGCGACCGAGTCGGAAACATAGACGTGCGATGTAATCGGAAGTTTTTCATACTGGGCATGATCGAATCAACACAGTATAACCAGCTTCAACTCACCCGACACAAGTTAAAAATGGAATTTGCAGACAGGTAATGAAAATCCGCGTCAGAGACAAACAGACGTAGAAAGTTTGGTTGTGTTCCGATGCGTTTGAAACTCGGTGAGAACATGATCCAGGATGATTCAGACATGTCCAACCCGTTTACGAAGTTTTTCAGAAACGAATCCAGTTTTGCTCCCCCGATATCCGGCCAGTAGTGGCGACCGAGTCGGAAACATAGACGTGCGATGTAATCGGAAGTTTTTCATACTGGGCATGATCGAATCAACACAGTATAACCAGCTTCAACTCACCCGACACAAGTTAAAAATGGAATTTGCAGACAGGTAATGAAAATCCGCGTCAGAGACAAACAGACGTAGAAAGTTTGGTTGTGTTCCGATGCGTTTGAAACTCGGTGAGAACATGATCCAGGATGATTCAGACATGTCCAACCCGTTTACGAAGTTTTTCAGAAACGAATCCAGTTTTGCTCCCCCGATATCCGGCCAGTAGTGGCGACCGAGTCGGAAACATAGACGTGCGATGTAATCGGAAGTTTTTCATACTGGGCATGATCGAATCAACACAGTATAACCAGCTTCAACTCACCCGACACAAGTTAAAAATGGAATTTGCAGACAGGTAATGAAAATCCGCGTCAGAGACAAACAGACGTAGAAAGTTTGGTTGTGTTCCGATGCGTTTGAAACTCGGTGAGAACATGATCCAGGATGATTCAGACATGTCCAACCCGTTTACGAAGTTTTTCAGAAACGAATCCAGTTTTGCTCCCCCGATATCCGGCCAGTAGTGGCGACCGAGTCGGAAACATAGACGTGCGATGTAATCGGAAGTTTTTCATACTGGGCATGATCGAATCAACACAGTATAACCAGCTTCAACTCACCCGACACAAGTTAAAAATGGAATTTGCAGACAGGTAATGAAAATCCGCGTCAGAGACAAACAGACGTAGAAAGTTTGGTTGTGTTCCGATGCGTTTGAAACTCGGTGAGAACATGATCCAGGATGATTCAGACATGTCCAACCCGTTTACGAAGTTTTTCAGAAACGAATCCAGTTTTGCTCCCCCGATATCCGGCCAGTAGTGGCGACCGAGTCGGAAACATAGACGTGCGATGTAATCGGAAGTTTTTCATACTGGGCATGATCGAATCAACACAGTATAACCAGCTTCAACTCACCCGACACAAGTTAAAAATGGAATTTGCAGACAGGTAATGAAAATCCGCGTCAGAGACAAACAGACGTAGAAAGTTTGGTTGTGTTCCGATGCGTTTGAAACTCGGTGAGAACATGATCCAGGATGATTCAGACATGTCCAACCCGTTTACGAAGTTTTTCAGAAACGAATCCAGTTTTGCTCCCCCGATATCCGGCCAGTAGTGGCGACCGAGTCGGAAACATAGACGTGCGATGTAATCGGAAGTTTTTCATACTGGGCATGATCGAATCAACACAGTATAACCAGCTTCAACTCACCCGACACAAGTTAAAAATGGAATTTGCAGACAGGTAATGAAAATCCGCGTCAGAGACAAACAGACGTAGAAAGTTTGGTTGTGTTCCGATGCGTTTGAAACTCGGTGAGAACATGATCCAGGATGATTCAGACATGTCCAACCCGTTTACGAAGTTTTTCAGAAACGAATCCAGTTTTGCTCCCCCGATATCCGGCCAGTAGTGGCGACCGAGTCGGAAACATAGACGTGCGATGTAATCGGAAGTTTTCATACTGGGCATGATCGAATCAACACAGTATAACCAGCTTCAACTCACCCGACACAAGTTAAAAATGGAATTTGCAGACAGGTAATGAAAATCCGCGTCAGAGACAAACAGACGTAGAAAGTTTGGTTGGTTCCGATGCGTTTGAAACTCGGTGAGAACATGATCCAGGATGATTCAGGACATGTCCACCCGTTTACGAAGTTTTTCCGAAACGAATCCAGTTTTGCTCCCCCGATATCCGGCCAGTAGTGGCGACCGAGTCGGAAACATAGACGTGCGATGTAATCGGAAGTCTTTTCATTACTGGGCATGATCGAATCAACACAGTATAACCAGCTTCAACTCACCCGACACAAGTTAAAAATGGAATTTGCAGACAGGTAATGAAAATCCGCTTCAGAGACAAACAGACGTAGAAAGTTTGGTTGTGTTCCGATGCGTTTGAAACTCGGTGAGAACATGATCCAGGATGATTCAGACATGTCCAACCCGTTACGAAGTTTTTCAGAAACGAATCCAGTTTTGCTCCCCCGATATCCGGCCAGTAGTGGCGACCGAGTCGGAAACATAGACGTGCGATGTAATCAGGAAGTTGTTCATACGGAATGATCGAATCAACACAGTATACGAGCTTCAACTCACCCGACACAAGTTAAAAATGGAATTGCAGACAGGT
>JAJOHG010000075.1:0-123635 GCA_021029095.1 Phellopilus nigrolimitatus
ACCGTGCCAATATTACTACGCGTCCAACATTTGCATGGAGCAGAACGGTCCGCGGCCGAGGAAGTCGAGGACCATTATATCTATGTCAGGTAGCTGAGGTGCTCCGCGCTGGGAGTGGACTTGGCTAACATATTCTGTAGGGTTCAGACAAGCAAATGCGTCGCGATAAGAATGCATAGGTATCATGCATAGGCGATAAAGCGGGTGTATTTGGTCGATCAAGTACAGATGTCTATGTTCGACGTGCTAAAGAACAACTTGAAGACGATGAACGCGAGACCGAGAATCACGAGAAAGACAACGGACTCACGGATGCTAATATTCCAGCCCGAGCCTCGCTGCTGTCTCCGCGCCTTCAGAACCTCTGCCCGGTGTCGGTCAATGGGTCACCACCTGTCGGCTGGTGCCGGTGAGTATAGGGCCGGTTATTGTTCGCTTACGGAACCCGGCCGGCAAAAAAGACATTTGCCGGTCATAGAGACCGTGTCCACGGATGCTCGGCTTACGGTACGATGAACTATGAAGTCATCCTGCCCCCAGCCTCCGGCGTCCGTTATGACCTCCGTCAAGAACGACCGCCCGTCGACACGCAGCTCGATTCCAGTTCGACCGCCGGGCATGCCCTGACAGCCTCCGCCGTGTGCAGAGCCGCCAAGACGACTCCTCCGGTACCGCGAGCTCGGCTGCCCGTGCGGAACCACCGCGCGAGAACGCGCAGAACGGCGTCTCAATCTTTGAGTAGGTTCTGCTCGCCGTCTGTCTCATTTCGTATACTGATGACATCCCTCCATTTCTCTCGTTGTAGACCCGACGTCTATCGCCCAAACCCGCCGTCTCAGACACCCCCAGTGCGGCTTCCATCGCGGCGCGCACCCCACTCCCCAGCTTCGAGCCCGCCTGCAGCAGCAGCAGCCACGCCGCTCCTCAGCACCGAGCGTGCCATTTCGGCATCCATCCCGCCAGGCCCTCTAATGAGCGGGCAAAACGCGCTGTGCCCGGGTGGACGTTCCGCAATGCCATCTGTACTTCTGCTAGTCGACCACCGCCACGCAACGGGCAGCCATCCCGGACTCCCGGATGCCGCCGCGTCCGGCCCGCTGACTTGCTCATCCCGTCCGAGCCCGGAGACAGGAACAGAAACCGACGAGGGCGTCTACGTGAAAACTTAATGCACACAAGCTACAGGAGTTCTCACCGCCTTTGTCCTAGAAAGTGAAGGACGCGCGGTGAGAGCAGGCTCCTCCGAATCCCAGTGCATTTCCCTTCGCTTCTTGTCTCTCACTGGCGACAGATAGAACTTCTAGGCCCTGACCGCGTCGTCGTTAACGTCCTCTACCCGCACGGCGCACTCCACCTCCCGTGCACAACGTCAAGCTCAATAGGTCCCAGTTTCGAGCTTGTCCACACGGCGCTCCAACGGTTGGCGAGCTCGATCGATGAGGACACCAAGTGATGACGTCAGCACCAATCTTTCAGCCGGGTGCGCGCGAGCCGAGCGGCGTGTGCTCTCTGTTCGCCTCCGTTATTCCTGCCTGTCGAGAGAGGAGCTAGCGTGCGTCTCTTTTCTTTCTTCGAGTTCGAGATGCCGCTGCTGATGGAGACCATATATTTGGACCTATAGAAGGAGAAGAAAAACGATGTACGTGCGGCATCGCGTCAACCTGTCCGACAGGAGCTGCGCCATCGAGGGCGCCTCAGAGTTAGTCGATCTACTTTTTTCTTCTTTTGCGTTACTCATATACTTATTTACGTTGCTGGTTGTTGGCGTCATTCGACCAGGCGGTTGCGCACAGGACGAACGTATTTCTCAGAAAGTAGTATGTCGACGGACTTGACCGCGCAAGACACTCTGGCGCAGCAACGTTCGTATCTATTTTCTCGCTTTCGAAAAAAGCAAGCTAATTGAAGCGGTCGTTTGTCTAGCTACCATGGAAAGACCAGCCGCCGAGCCTCATATCGAATACACAAAAGCGCATCGCGGCGAAGGCCTGGGTGGCGGTTCGGTGCGGTGCATGCACTTGTCCTCATTTCTCCCCCATCTCTTTGATATAATTTCCACGCTGTCTTTAATGGCAACGCGAAGCCCGAGTAGTTCCCCTTTCGTTCTATTTCCACATCTTCGCTTCGTTCCTGTCGCTAGCAAGACCGCGTTTCTCGGTCGCTCCGACAGCAGCAACCTCCATGGCTGCGGCCACTCTCCTCCTGCTAAGCATTATCCGATGCGGGAAGCAGGAAAGGCAGACGCGTCCTGGAGACAAAGATGAAAGACAAAGACCCATATTTGGACGTGCGGCGCGCGCCGCGCGCATAACTGTCCAAGCGTGTCGCGGGCGCGCTCGGTGCTATCCCGCGTGAGCAACCTCGCATTTCCCTTCCCCTCCCGCCTCTGAATCGGCGTTTCGTTTCAGCAGCTGTGAACACGACAAACACAGACACCGTCGAGACGCGCTCGACCCCACCTCAACCGCCAGCCTGTTCAGGTCGCCGAGCCGCGATTGGCTGCCTCCGACACGCGCACGAGCGTCGACAATGCGTCGACGACTGCGCAGAGCTCCAGAACGACTTCTCCAGCACTGCGAGCTGAGATACCGGCGTGGGGCCGCCGGAGGCGCGCGAGCCGAGCGGCGTCGCAGAATATTTGGGTGCGCTCTCTGCTTGTCTTCCGCCACATTCCCGCTTCATTTTCGTATCCTGACGGCTTCTCTTTCTTGCTCTTTCTGCAGAACAGACGTCCACCACCGTCCCAGGCACCCCCAACGTGCCCCTTTCCGCTGCGGCGCGTGCCCTGCCCCTAGCCCCGCGCACCCCATCCGTAGGTCCCGCACCATCACACCGAGCGGTCATCCCCGCCGCTCTCGGTAACTCGGACACGGATGACGCGAGCGCGCCTGCAGCAGCAGCAGCCGCCCCGCTCCCTGGCACCATGAGCATCGTTCCGGTCCGGCCCCACCGCGTCCCCAAGGAGTGCGCCGCGCGCAGTGTGCCCGCGGCGGACGGGGGCCCCAGCTCCACGTCGCCCCCGCCAAAGGATGAGCCGCTGGGAACGAGCACGCGCCTGCACTGGGTGTCGAGGATAGACGCTCTGCGGGCGCGCAGAGCGTCGAGTGCATGTAGCGTGCCGACGGCGGCAGCGGCGGCGGGGAGGGGAGGGGATGAGGTGGGAAAGGAAAAGAGGATGGTCGAGAAGGTCATGAACGAGCTGTACCACCGCGGGAACTGACTGGCCGCCCCTCCCCCCTGGCGCGTGCGCGTCTCTGCGCCGCACGCACTGTTACTGCTTCTGCAGGTTTTGGTTTCGCATCTAGTATTGCTATGATTCTGTATGCTCCCGCCTAGTATTTAAGCGTCGGTGCTGCTCAAATTCCGCCGGGTCCTCTTTGATTATCATTGGCTGTGCGTGCCGACTCCGCAGTTTGCTCATGGAACCGTGATTGCAAATGGCGCCGTATCTTTGCTTTGCTTTGCGACTCCACACGCGTTATTGGTGAGCCTTTCAAAAAGAACATTCATTCCGCGCAGGGGTTGATTATACACAAACAGAAAATAAAACGGGAGTCATTACAGCCCACAGAATAATAGTCTCCCAAACAGAAGCCGCGGAGCCTGGACCAAAATAGATGGGGAATGCGAGTCTCAGCGCGTGTAGAACAATGAGCGCGCTAGTGCAGTCGGAGCGCACACCGTCGGCGTCAGTGCAAGATGCAAGAAGAGAACTGTGCCGGCGCTTCCTGATCTGAAAATACATTCGCCCGAAGGCGCTGCACAGAACGCTAGCATTCGCGCCGCTCGAGCAGACATCGCGCGCAGTGTGTGGGCCCGTGTACAAAAAAACCTTAGTTCTGAGTGCGAGTACCGAACCTCAGGACGCGCACGCAAGTCGGTTCGCTTTCACTTCGCCTCCCCTACTTATGTTTCTTGCCGTCCTTGGCGCCAACGGGATGTGCTGGATGCACTGGTAAGCCGGCACGGCTCATCAACGTTCGTTCCCGAAGCACTGAGGCAAGCCGAATGAGCAATACAGCAATACATGCACACTGTTGATGTATTGGGTAACTGCATCTATCTATTACATTTTGATATATAAATTTCTAGAGGGGGGCAATCACAGTGAGCTCGTATGTATAAACAAACTGGAATTTATTCACACAGTGAAGATTCTCTATACTGAAATGGTGATTATGTAATGGAGAATGAGAAGCCAAAAATGAAAAAGAACAAATTGAATAGGAGTGGAAGTGTGTTTGACTAGGTGCGTTCAAAGTAGGAACGGAACGACATTCCATTCCTGTCGGCTACCCGGAAAGGAAGGGATTGTTCAGCATAGTGTTAGCGGCGTTACATCTTGCTTGTCATTCCAAATTTTCACTGATCTAGCCTCAACCACTCTTTGCTTCAGCTTTTGAAAATTAAAGATATTATCTGAGATGTACTATATATAATGAACTTCTGAGAGTAAAATAAAATGTATAGCACTGTCAAATTTAATGATGGTGGTTGAATCCTCCTAAGCAACCGGGTTTAATTTCCTAGCTCACTCTTTGACTACAATGCATTGACATGCTGGATGGACATGCTGGATGTATTTTCTGTGTGTATCAAGTCTTTCTCTGACTGTTTTATAAAGTTTTAGTATTTTTATTGTTTATGAAACCCCAAGGCTAGAGCATGTATTTTAACTATTTGAGCACAACTATACCATTGACCAGTCATTTGTAGACATTAGAAGTACAGCATCACAGAAGTAATAATTATGAATATGGCAGGTGTTCGTCAAGAAAAAGTTGTGTTATGTGCAAAGGGACAAAATATGTTTTGCAAAAGGTGTCGGTTTACAAATTGATGCGCATAAGGAAACATCCGGAACACCCCATTAGGACAAAAGCATCCTAATCTATGACATATGATGAGATATATTTGTTGGGTTCTAGTGGACTTGGATGGTAAAGAGTATTGAGAAGATGCATATATTCTCGCCGCCGCGGCGGATGTGTGACCATCTGTGACTCAGGGATATAAGCTGAAGTAACCATTTCCTTCTTTGGTAGCCGACAGGAACGGAACGATGTTTGAACGCCCCTACTGTCCTACAGAGCTTCTACACAACTATTATCATATTAGTCAGCAAATCCATTAAAACAAATAGAGCAATGGAATTACCTTGAAATGCCCTCACAAAATCAGGAAAACTCAATGCCACTCATGGTCTTCATCCTGTAGCTGGTCCCTCCATTGGCTCCCCTCTCTCCAGCTTCCTTCAGATGGACCAGCAGGTGACTCCCAAGGACACATAGAAGGCTTGGACTTCCCAGAACATTTAGAAGATGAGCCAGAAGGACATTTGTGATGGACAACTGGTCTGAAACTATATGCATAACACTGCAAAATATGACCCTGTTAGAGTGGTCAGCTCATATACCACTGGGTATGCATGAGGGAAAACATACATAATAAAATAAATGGCCTGATCTTGGATCAGCACCTTGACAAGGGTGAACTGGATGAAGCCAGCTGTCTCCCTCCAGTGTTCTGCAGCCTTATAAAGTGCTAGAACCATTAGGATAAGCTCATACAGAATTGGAGGAGCCCTGTTCCAAGTTGAAGGTCAGTCCAAGTGCTTTTCCAAGAATACCAGTACTAACCAAATCAAAGAACTCCACACTTTTGGAGTGGCTCTATTGGCTCCACAAAATGTCACACCTTCTGCAAGCTCCTCTACAATAACTGAAACCCATTATTAGAGAACACTGCTGTAGGGTGAACAAAATGTCTTACTCTCTTCATATATGGTGTCATATATAACCATAGTCAAACTAAATGCTGCACCCAGTCCAAATAGAGTCCTCAGGAATGCAGCCAGCCTGTTGTCTGTTGTTTATTAGACATTAGAAATGATTGACAGTATTAGGAATTCTCACCCTGGTGGTACAGTGCAAGGACACACATCAGAAGAATATCTGTAATACAATTAATGTGGGATGAATACATTGAATATTATAAGTTGGGAGACATTACAGTCAATTAAAGCAATGGTCATCCAGCCTTTTCTGCAATGAGCCAAATGATGCTCTGTGCAAAATTGAAAACTCACTAGTCAGAACCTGAATCCAGATAAAGTTGTGGCCTTTCAATATTATCAGTAGAGAATGGAATGTAGTATCAGGGTGCTTACACCTGTAAACATAGTTTAGAGTTAGCTATGGTAAGCTATAGTATGGTGATCAGAAATTGCTTACAGTGTTTCATTTGCTTGAAGAGTATTATTTAATAAAAGAAGTATCAATGGACATTCTTTGTTTTGACGCATACCCAGTAAAGATTTGGCTTACACACTATAATTGAGATAGCTCCAAAACTTCCAATGTAACAATTCTGCAACATGTTAGAGCAGTTTATTAGAAGAAACTGTAAATTAATACTTGCTGCAAAGTAAACCAAGCTGACAAAGCTGCGAGGTGAGCTCTTCGTTCCACATGGCAAGTAAGTGTATGCCTCGTGCCGATATCAAGCAAACGACATACCCAAAAGTATTTAATCTAAATGAAGCAATTATCAGTTTCGACACGAAGATGATAATGCCAGGCCATATTCACCTCCTTTTCCATTGTGATAACTGAAAGATAATACATCATTAAAATCCAAAAATGTCGGTATTTCAAGCCAAGACGCGAAGCTTACCGGTATTGTAGACCAAGAGAGTTAGCATTGCCACTTGAGTGTAGAGTGAAATATCTTTTTCGGAGATGATAAAGAGACACAAGGCTTGCATCAACAGACTCAATGTCAGAGCGTACTGAATGCATATTGGAACGGGTGTAACCGATTCCAACGAAGTTGCAGAAGGTCGACTCGAAGGGACGTGTTGAAGGGCTCACGAGCTCAAAGACATTTAAAGTAACGAGAGCCGGTCACGAGATTTTTTTTTTGATAGGATCTTCGAGGCTTCAGTGAGGAATCGGAAAGCCATCGTGATACAATCATCGAAGGGCTTCGGGTGCCGACCTGTGCGACATACATCTCGCAAAGAAGTGTTTCTGTAACATTGACAGCGCACCGTTAACAAATAAGAGCGAAACCCGCTAAAGAAATACTAAAAGCACACAGTAGTACAATGGTGAAACATCTATAACCTGCCAAACATGTTAGAAATGCTTGATGGCCCCTTTCTACTAACTCCGATCTGGAAATCAACTGTTGCACATAGCTTCATCGTTTGGCTCAGGTTATAAAGAGCAGTCAATGAGACTTTTTCGGTGAAGGAAGATGCATGAATACCGCTGGGAATGAGATAATCATATTGAATAATGTTCTGCTGAAATCATAAGATATGAACGCACGCGTGCTCCCCTCAATTAGTGTGATCCGACTCAAATGTAAGCGGTTTTAGACAGACTCGTGAGATTCGCTAGCGGAAAAGAGAAGACGGGTTATCAGATACGAAATAGTACACTGGGATCCTCACTGCACCGATTTATACTAAACTCAGACAAGTTGAGACGTTGAAGAGTGATATTGATACTGATACAACATAATGTTTGCGTCTGACAATCGCAGGTTACCTTTGATTACCAGTCAGCTGCTTTCCTTTACTCACGATCAGACGAAACAGGGAGATCGGACTTACAAGGCGGGCTGTCCTTTCTAGTTGATGCCCACAGCGCATCTGCGAGCCTTTGTAGCTTCAAGAAGGCGTCCTCCCGGATAACCATATTTAAATTGACGATATTGCAAGTAACAAGAGGACTATGCATGGGGTGAAGAGAAGTCTGTGCAAGGTAGGAGAATACAAAAACGACTGTATCGAACGCGTATCCAAGAATGTGCTGCGCTGGAGAACAGATGAGTAATCTGCGGCTAGATGAGCTTTCGCATCGGAGAGTATAAAACGAGACATGGAGGCGAGTGCTCTGTTTGCAGTCGTCGAGAATGGCGGGGGGTATTCAGATATGTATGTCTTGCTTCAGCGGGAACACAGCCGAGCAGATGCTTGCGGCAGCATCCTGCTTCAGCCAAGAAAAAAAGATGAGATAGACGAGTTGCGTGTCAGGCCAAGGGCTAAGAGTCGGGCCACAATAGCAAAAGAGAAATCTTGTACAAAAGAGACACACAGCTCGATATGTTAAAACAGCAGAAAACAGTGATACCTCACAAACATATTTAACACACAGCAGGCAAAGTATACTCTAGCATATCCGGCAATGTCAGAAAGGCAGCTGTAGGTGTCAAAGTTTCGCCGACGTCAGGTAGAGCAGGCGTTCCTATCAACGACGATGCAAGACGCCCCAAGAGGTCCAGAGAAGCATACAAAGCTGGGCGAAACGTTAGCTCAAGGCAGACAAAACGGCCGATACGTACACCTGCTGTCCGTTATGGCCTCCATCAACATCGACCCGCCTGTCGACGCGCAGCTCGATTCCATCTCGACCGCCCGGCACTCCCCAACTCCGAGCGCGCTGTGCTCGCCGCCTCCGACCGTTCGGCCACGGACAACGCGAGCGTGTTCGCAGCTGCAGCAGCAACAGTAACACTGTAACAGCAACATCCGCCGCCACCCCGCTCCCCGGCACCGAGCGCGCCATGCCGCCGTCACCGGCATCAATCCGTGCAAAACGCGCTGTGCCCGCAACGGACAGGGTCCCCGGCTCCGCAACGCCGTCTACGTTTACGGTGCTCGGCTAACGGAGCTCTCAGCCGATTACCGCCTGGACTCCCAAATGCTGCCGCGTCCAGCGATCCGCCCCGTCCGAGCTTGGAGAAACGCACGCAGGAACAGAAACCGACGGGGGCGTCTACGTGAAAAGTTACAGGCTTTCCGGAAAACCTTGTCAGTACGCACTTTTTTTTCCAACTTTTGTACCGTATCTCCATTTGGCAATAGTTGCTATGTATAATAATAGTTGCTAAAATCAGTAATAGTTGCTTAATGCGGACACTGCCATTTGCGGGTGATCGGCGCATGGACACGACAAGTTCGAGTCATGAAAGACTTCAGCAGTACCCATGCCCTTCCGAAAGATCAGTGAAGACATAAAAATGCGCGGAATTTGGCTATATGACAATGGCTATGTTCCTGATGACATCTGTGAAATACTTGACTTCTCTGAACGCAGTCTTCACCGCTGGCAGCACAATCTGGATACTCATGGTTCAGTAATCCCTCTAATCAATCCATCTCGTGGCCGTCCGAAGCTGCTCCGAGCTGATATGGCTCATGATATCTTCACACTCCTTGAGGAGTCACCAGAACTATACCTTGATGAAATCCAGGAGTGGATTCTACTGTCCCATGATGTTGGAATTTCTCGCTCAGCACTCGACGAAAATCTACGTGATGCAGGCATTACCCACAAATTGCTTCGCAAGGCTGCCTCTGAGCGAGATGAAGAGGCTCGAGAAGCATTTTCCCAGTATGCACGAGACAATTGGGTGGCAGAGCAGCTGGTTTTTGTTGATGAAACCAGCAAAGACGAGCGGACGATTTACAGACACTATGGGCGTTCTGTTCTTGGGAGCCAGGCTACAACCAGTGCTCCATTTGTGCGCGGACAGCGATACAGCCTTGTTGCAGCTATTTCAGTTGATGGATACGTAATCCAGAAAGTTGTAGAAGACTCAGTTGATGGAGATATGTTCATGGAGTTCATTATTGATGATGTGGTGAGTATGAACACCTATATATTCTGAAGAAGCTTCTCATCTGTTATAAAGCTACCTCGAATGAACCCTTGGCCAGCAGAACAAAGTGTTCTTATCATGGACAATTGTGCAATACACAAAGCGGATGAGCTCAGAGAAGCCATAGAAGGAGCAGGTATGGACATTTATTGAAGACTTCTATTGCCTTTACTTATAAGATTCTTACTAGGTTGTCGATTGGTTTATCTACCTCCATATTCCCCTGATTTCAATCCTATTGAAGAGAGCTTCAGTACCTGTAGGTGTCTCTTGAGATTAAAGTGGCTATTTGAAATCTCTGATGATGATGTAGTGAAATCACATTTGCGGCGTAACTGGAGAAAACTACGGGATGCTGGTGACCCAGAGTTTGCTTTGCATGAAGCATGCACAAATATAACTGCAGACATGGCCAGGGGTTGGTTTAGACATGCTGGGTATAAATTGCAGGAGCATGTATTTGTATAATCACACAGTATGTTGAAGTTGTCAAAGAATGTACTCTGTTGAAGGACTGCCTATACTAGCTCCTACATGATGATTATGTTATGCCTGCTATACAATGCAGAAATTATACATGCAGTTGAATGCATGCCAGGAGATAAGGCTGAAGAAAGCTATGCAACAGAATTATAGAAGAATATACAGTGTTGAGATTAGATGGGAAATCATTGAAAAATAAAAGGAAAAATACCAGTTCAAGTATAAGAGAATAAGCAAAAGGTGATAGCCTAGGTGTGTGGCAGCACAGAACAGCGATAATGCTTGTTAGCCTTCACAACAACAGACCAAGATAGGCTCGTAAAGCCAGCCTCCTTCAACTCCTCCTTCTGCACATGATTTACGTTGACTCCAGGTGTGAACCCAAGTGCCTCGAGCTTCGGAATCAAATTAGCATTGAGTTTGTACTCATGGACGAACTCCTCAATGCTAATAGTCCCATCAAGAAGTGGCGAAGACGAACGTATGTCAGAAAAGCGATCCAATGAGCTCGGAGATGAGCACTTCCTGCTTTTCCTACCCATCAAAGGTGTCTCAGGAGAGCGCCCCCTTTTTGGTGTCTCACCTTGAGACGGGCCTGCAGCCACTGGCATGATAAGCGGCGGAATATCGGTGACAGGGCTTGCTTTCTTCATCCGATTTTCGGGCTTGAAAAATGCAGTACCAATCGGAATGGTGTAAATGTCGCAATGATCAGGATCCTCATCCTTGTAATATACTCAGCTCAGAATATATATGGAAGATAAAGCAATTACTTACACATAGCTTTCCCCAAGCCATCATTCGCGGGCCATGAACATCGAAGTGGCGGCCAGTAGGCCTGTGGACCACACAGCGAACTTTTGGATGCAAATGACACTGACCGACAGGATATTGCTTTTTGAGTCTCTCAACAGAGCTCTCCTGCGCACTCGTGAGTCTTCCCTATAGATAATATTAGCCAAGCATCCAGGTGTAGAGAGAATACTTACTTTGTTGAGCATGGGTTGATCCTTTCCATCTGCGTGCTGCGCAGCGTTCAGCAAGGCAGCCGGGTCAGTGGCGGATGTGCCAGAAGTTGGTCCAGACGCTTCCCAGGGCTACATTTATTTAATCTATATTAGCTTTCCATTTAATAATTATACATTATAACATACCATGAGAGAGGAGTCAGTTCTCGGAGCAGGAAGTAGAATGTTGATCACGGGAATTGCTTTTCTTGCACGCTCGCAAACTTGCGCAAGCATGACAGAAAAGCCATTCTGCGTGCCCAAAGGGTTGGGTTCTGCTTTGGCAGGTGTAATGAATTTCCATTCCAGTCTCGAAAGATCAATCAAATCCGCGCGCGTATGAATTTCGCGGGCAAGGTCGAAAAGATACTCATCATATGTCACAGCGAGGCCATGCGTCAATGGGCCTCGCTTGACAGCCCTCTGAGCCTTCAGCTTCGCCCTCTTCCCAACTCCAACAACTACGTCAGGAAGCTGGACGTAGATGTATGAGTGAAAAGACGCGGGTTTGGCCTTCCCAGGCGTCTGGTCCAAGTCCGTCTCCGTCTTCGCAACCTGTCTTCGCTTTTTTGGGACCTTCGGAGTCTCCGGAGCATCAGAGGTTGAGTCGTTGTCATCACTGAGCGTAGTCGGCATGTTGTCAGGAGAACTCAGCATCGACGTGTCGGCCAGTTTTGTTGTCACAGTGGGCCTTGACTTCATATTTGGTCCGGGCAGAGCTGGTGTTGCGAGCTTCGGAGCAGCAAGACCAGCAAAAGAATTTGAAGTGTCGAACATTGGATTGGGATCATAATGAAAATTGAATTGAGAAAAGGTATCTATGCGTGCAGTCAGCCAAGCGCAAATATGAAAAGGTAAGATGAGCTTACCGTTGTTTCCGGCCTTGAACTGCCTTTCCACCACAAATCCGTCTTCTGCGCCAAACTGGAGGAGGTGAGACGAGTTGCTTGGTTGAAGATTGCTCATATCAATGAAATAAAGAAGTAAGAAAGTGCCAGAAGAAAGACCAGAGTAAGACTCGAGACTGAAAGTGAAATCTCGAAACGTCGCGCTTGACTGTCCACGCGCCGATCACCCGCAAATGGCAGTGTCCGCATTAAGCAACTATTACTGATTTTAGCAACTATTACTATACATAGCAACTATTGCCAAATGGAGATACGGTACAAAAGTTGAAAAAAAAAGTGCGTACTGACAAGGTTTTCCGGAAAGCCTGTAATGCACACCCTTGTCCTAGAAAACGAAGGACGTACGATGAGAGCAACCTCCTCCCAGCGTCTTTCCCCTCGCTTCGTATTTCTCACAATGGGCGACAGATAGAACTCCTAGCTGGGCGGATAGGCCTTGTCCTCCGACTCCCGAGTTCTCTTGGACCAAACTGCGTCTTCTCTACCCGCACAGCGCACTTGCTGCGTCTCCACCTCCCGCGCGCCGTGCACGACGTCAGAGTCGATAGGTCCCAGCCTCAAGCTTCTCCACACGGCCTCTCAGCAGGCGGCGAGGTCGATCGATGAGAGTTAGAGGAGCTGTGTGTGTTTCGTAGAGATGAGCTGGAGGACGGTTCAAGCGATGACGTCAGCACCGGTCTTTCAGCCGAGTGCGGGCTCGGCTGCCGGCGCGGACGTGCCCGAGCTGAGTGTGTTTGGTTCCGCTCTCTGGTCGTCTCCTCTTCGGAGCTGGCAGTGGGAGGCGAATGTACTCGAGCGAGGAGCTAGAGCGCGTCCCTTTTCTTTCTTCGAGCTTGAGATGCCGCTGCTGATGAAGGCAATATGTTTGGACTTATAGAAGGAGAACATGCGATGTACGTGCGGTGTCGCGTCAACCTGTCCGACAGGAGCTGCGCCATCGAGGGCGCCTCAGAGTTAGTCGATCTACTTTTTTCTTCTTTTGCGTTGCTCATATACTTATTTATCTTGTTGGCTACTGGCGTCATTCGATCAGGCGGTCGTACACAGGACGGGCGGCCTTCTCAGAAAGCAGCATGTCGACGGTCTTGTCCGCGCAAGACGCTTGACACAGCAATGTGTGAATTTTGTTTTCTCGCTCTCGAGAAAAGCAAGCTAATTGAAACGGTCTTTTGTTTAGTCGGCTACAATTCGTGGAGAAACCAGCCGCCGAGCCTCCTATCGAATACACGAAGGCACATCGCGGCGAAGGTCTGGTTGGCGAAGTGGTGCGTGCGCTTACCTTCCTTTGTCTTTCATCTCTTTGATATCCTTTCCTCGCTATATTTAAAAGCAGCGCGAAGCCCGCGCAGTGCCCTTTCGAACTAATTCCAAATATTTGCTTCGTTCCTGTCACTAGTGAGGCCGTGTTTCTCGATCGCTCCGACAGCAACCTTTACTGCGACCACTCTCCTTCTGCTTACATCGTCCGATGCGGGGAGACGAATATGAAGGACAAGGTGCCATGTTTAGATGTGCAGCGCGCGGCGCGCGCATACCTGCCCGAGCGCGTCGCGGGCGCGCTCGGCGCTATCCTGCGTGAGCAGCCCCGTATTTCCCTTCCCCTCTCGCCTCTGAATTGGTGTTTCATTTCAACAGTTGTGAGCACGACAGGCGCCGTCGACGCGCAGCTAGACCCTACCTCAATGGCCCGGCCTGTCCAGGCCGTCGAGCCGCGGTTGGCCGCCTCCCACACTCGCACGAGCGTCGACGATCGCACAGAGCCTCCAGAACGACTTCTCCAGCCCCGCGAGGGACCGTGCGAGCCGAGCAGCGTCACAGACTATTTGGGTGCGCTCTCCACTTGTCTTCCACCATATTCCCGCTTCATTTTCGTATCCTGACAGCTTCCCTTTCTTTCTCTTGCTGCAGACCAAACGTCCACCGCCAAATCCGCGTCTCATACACACCCAACATGCCCTTCTCCGCTGCGGCGCGCGCCCCGGCTTTGGCCCTGCACACCCCATCCCCACCACCTCCAGCAGCGAGCGCGCCCCCGCGGGTTCCTCCATTGCACCGAGCGGACCATCTCCGCCGCTTTCGGTTACTCGGACACGGATGACGCGAGCGCTCCTGCAGCAGCAGCAGCCGCCCCGCTCCCTCCCCGGCACCACGTGCACCGTTCCGGCCCCGGCCTCACCACGTCCCCAAGGAGTGCGCCACTCCCGGAAACCGCGTGCCCGCGGCGGACGGGAGTCCCCAGTTCCGCTACGCCGTCTGCGTCAGTGCAGACATTCATGAAGAGCGAGCGCGCGCGCGCCGACGCCGCAGCCAAAGGACGAGCCGCTGACGGACGAGCATGCATCTGTACTGGGTGTTAAGGATAGACGTGCTGCGGGCGCGCAGAGTGTTGAGGGCATGCAGTGTGTCGACGGCGGCAGCGGCAGGGAGGGGAGGAAGAAGGCAGGGCAGGGCAAATATGATGGTCGGTCGAGAAGGTGATGAACAAGCTGTACCACCTCGGGAACTGACTGGTCGCCCCTCGCCCTGGAGGTGCGCGTGCCTGCGCCGCACGCACTGTTACTGCTTCTGCAAGTTTTGGTTTCGCATCTGGTATTGCTATGATTCTGTATGCTCCCGCCTAATATTCAAACGTTGGTGTTGCTCAGATTCTGCCAAGTCCTCTCTGATTACTATTGCATGTACGTACGTACCGACTACGCGGTTCGTTCATGGAGCTGCGATTGCAAACTTTGTTGTATATTTCCGCTATTTTTGCTTTGTTTCGCAACTCCACACGCGGTCTCGGTGAGTCTTTCAAAGAGAACATATATTCCGCGCGGGGGTTGATTATACACAAACAGAAAGTAAAACGGGAGTAATTACAGCCGACAGAACAATAGTTTCCGAAAAACAAGCCGCAGTCGATGGGGAACACGAGTCGCAGCACATCTAGCACTATGAGTGCACTAGTGCGGTCGGAGTGCACACAGTCGGCGTCAGTGCAAGAAGGGGACTGTGCCGGCGCCCCTGCGCAGGTCTGGTCTGAAATTGCATTTTCCCGATGGCACTGCACAGGACGTGCGACGTGGGCGCTAGTGTCCATGCCGCTAGAGAGAGCATCGCGCGCAGGGTGCGGGATCGTGTACGAACATTCCTTCGTTCTGGCTGCGAGTACAGAGCCTCAAGACGCACATGCAAATCGGTTCGCTTTCACTCCGGCTCCTCTCCTTGTGTTTCTCGCCGTCCTTTGCACCAGCGGGATGTGTCGTCTGCACTGGTGAGCCAGCACGGCCCATCGACATTCGTTCCCTGTGCACTGTGACAAGCCGAGTGCGCAATACATGCGCACCGTTGATGTACTAGACTAATTGAATCTGTCTTTCTAGAGGGGGACGATCGCACTGAGCTCGTATGCATAAACAAACTGGTATTTCTTCACACAGCGAAGATTATTTACATTGCAATGGCAATTAAATAAGGGCAGAATGAGAAACCAAAAGTGAAAAATAGCAAATAGAATAGGAGTGGATGTGTGTTTGACTGTCCTACAGATCTTCTGCACAATGGTTATTATATCAGTCATCAAAGCTATTAAAATAAATAGAACAATGAAAACACCTTAAAATCCCCTTCACAAAATCAAGAAAACCCAATATTGCTCATGGTTGGCATCCTGTAGCTGGTCCCTCCATTGGCTCCCCTCTCTCCGGCTTCCTTCAGATGGACCAGCAGGTGACTCCCAAGAATGCAGAGAAGGCTTGGACTTCCCAGAATATTTAGGACATCAGCAAGAACAATGTTTGAGATGACCAACTGGTCTGAAACTATCTCCATAACACTGCAAAATATGACCCTGTCAGAGTAGTTAGCTTCTCAACCACTATCCATGCATAAAGGAAAGCAAACATAATAAAATAAATGGCCTGATCTTGGATCAGCACCTTGACAAGGGTGAACTGGCTGAAGCCAGCTGTCTCCCTCCAGTGTTCTGCAGCCTTATAAAGTGCTAGAACCATTAGGATAATCCCATACAGCATTGGAGCAGCCCTGTTCCAACTTCCAAGTCAATTTAAGTGCTTTCCCAAGAACACCAGTACTAACCAGGATAAAGCAGCCCACACTTTTGGAGAGTCTCTATTGAACCCACAGACTGTTACACCTTCTGCAAGCTTTCCCACAGCAACTGGAACCCATGATCAGAGAATGTCACTGTAGGACAAACAAATCTGCTTACTCTCTTCATATAGCATGTTATATATAAGGATACCCAGGCCAAATGCTGTGTCCAGTCCAAATAGAGTCCTCAAGCATCTAGCTAGCTTCTCATCTGTTGTTTATTATACATTAGAAATCATTGGCAGTATTTGGAATGCTGACCCTGGTGGTACAGTGCAAGGACACGCATCAGAAGAATATCTGTAATACAATTAGTTCAGGATGAATGTGTTGAGTATTTGAAGTAGGAAGACATTACAGTCAATTAAAAGGATGGTCATCCAGCCTTCCGTGCACTGAGCAAGATGTTTTTCTGTGCAAAGTTCAGAAACTCACTAGCCAAATCCTGAATCCAGTAAAAGCCAATGCCTTTCAATATTATCAGCAGAGACTCGAATGCAGTATCTGGGTGCTTACACCTATAAACAAAGTTGAGAGTTAGCCACAGTAAGCTATAGTGCAGTGATGAGATATTGCTTGCAATGTTTCATTTGCTTGAAGAGTCCCAACTATAAAAGAAGTGTCAATGACATTCCCGGTGTTGGTGCACTGTATAACTTTGACTTACCCACTGGTTTTGAGACAGCTCCAAGAATCCCAATGTAGCGAATCTGAGTTTATGTGTTAAAGCAGTCGATCAGAGGAAATTGTAAGATATTATTTACTGCAAAGTAAATCAAGCTAACAAAGCTGCGAGGAGAGCTCTTCATTTTGCGCGACAAATAAGCGTATACCTCGTGCTAATATCAAGCAAACGACGTACCCAAAAGTATTTAACCTAAATGACACAATGATTAATTTCGACATGAAGACGATATTTCCAGGTTCTATTTACCTCCTTGTCCATAGTGATAACTGAAAGATGATACGTCATTAAAATCCGAGATAGTCGGTATCTCATCGAAGCTTACCGGTATTGTAGACCAAGAGAGTTAGAATTGCCACTTCAGCGTAGAGTCCGATGTCTATCTCTGAGATGAGAAGAGGCACAAGGCTTGGATCAACAGGCTCGACGTCAGAGCGTATAGAATGCATAGTGAATGCGTGGAAAAAGGTTTAAACAAGTTTCTAAAGGTCGATCGGGAATGTGTCGAGACAGTCTCGCGACCTCAGTGACATTTTTAAAGCAAAGAGAGCCAGGCAAACGAACAAACGCTCTGATAGGATCTTCGAGGCATTTTTGTTGATCAATATTTCGCGTGAGCTGCTAACGGAGTTGATCCGCTGGTAGAGGCCTCAGACGATATCATCAGACAGAAATAGAGACGAACAGGGTCATAAAGCTCGAAGATCATACTTCGCCGCGGCGATCGAGATACTTACTATTTGAGTCGCGTTCGGTAGTCGTCGCCAAGGATGTGTATACAGCTTTTAAGAATAGAGCGGAGTTCCGCGCCCTTGACATATAGGAAAATTGAAGCCAAATGGCATTTTAATTCGTGGATCTCAAAATAAGTATGTGGATAGCACCGATCAAATAGCCCAGTAAGGAATATGCTTGGGGGCAGTCGAGCCGCCCGTTGCTCGCTGCATCGAACCCATCGATAGTTTCGCTCGAAAACTGCGTCGCAGGTTCGCTTGTACACACAGAACGTTTTTCTCACCCGTAGAACGAGGGGCGCACGCGTCATGCTTATGTAAAATGTTCATCATTAGCACGTGTAAATGTATAAAAAACACTAGATGCGCCCGTAACTAAAAGCGACGTGGCAGTGCTCGCAAGAGGAACAAGCGTTGTCTTTGGCTCGGCACGCTCAAAAACGATCTGGTCAATCTGGTTGTTAGGACCTGGAGACAGCGCCGATACCGACGGGTTTCTCCAATGCGTACTTGTGTAATATGTAGCTTAGGATTGCGGATCCCACACTCTGTGAAATAAAATAAGTCACATAAATCAACAACAAACCGTACCCGTTCGTACGCGACACACCAAGGCGACCAACCAAACTCACGCATCGATTGGTCCATGCAACGCAAGCGAACCGCGCCATAGAAGCCGCAGCCGCGGAACTCTCCAATGCATCAGACCTCTAAACCAGAAGGCCGATTTCGAGCATACGCTGCCAAGCCGCGAAAAGGACCTGGGCCGAGTGCACAAACGCCGCTCCAAATCCGATCCTATCCGACCGACGAGCCGCCCTGTCTAGACCACGCGCCACGCGCGCGTCCCGGGCTACCTCCGCGTCTTGCTGCGAGTTGTGCACGGTAGGTCTGTACGGGGCTGCGTGTTGTCTGTAACTCGGGACTTGCGAGTGGAGCAGGAGCCCATGCGGTATGTCAGTAGTGGAACATTTTTGCGCCTGGAAACGGCGCGCAAGGCTGGTGAGGCAATTTGAATAAGCGCGTCTGTTAGCGAGGATCTGAATCAAAATAATGATTGTTCACTACACATACTTGACGGGCGACCGTGTTGATGCACAACGCGGCACCCCTACAACCCCCAAAACACAGCGGCTTCTTCGTATCTTCAAATAGTGGCACGGGTATGAACAAAGCGCCTCTTCGCTTTCGTCCCGTTGAGCTCTCGCCCGCCTTCGCTGCTTTGATGGGAACGACGTAGTATGCGACTGCGGTTGGACTGTAGAATGCGGAGTGGGACACTCAGATATGAATGTAAAAGAAGAGTATGTGAGGAGAATGCTAACATGCCTAGTTTCGCACCGATATGCTTTCCACGCCCAAGCAACTCAGGCTCGCGTTCGGCTGTGAGACGAGACGCTCTCGATGCAATTGACCACCTCGTAGCAGCAGAGACAGGTAGACCGAATGTAGCACGTAAAGCGAGTGGGTTGTATCTTGAAACGTGTCCTGAAAGGCGCGGGTTTATACGTCGTCTGAGGGCGGGACAGTGGTAAGCGAGCTCAGCAAGAGGCGAGAGCTGCAAAGGGACACGAGACAGAAGAAAAGAGAAGGGATCTCCTGGATATGCCAACTTCGCCCACGATGATTGATATTACGGCAAGAGAAGAAACTAGTACCGTGCCAATAGTCACTACGCGTCCAAGATTTGTATGCAGAGAACGGTCCACGACCGAGAACCATTATACAGCATACCTATGTCAGGTTGCTGATGCACTCCGCGCTGGTCATGGACTTGGAAAACATATTATGGGGGATTTTGACAAGCGAATGCGTCGCAACAAGCATGCATAAACATCATGCATAGGCGATAAGCGGGTGTGTTTGGTCGATTAAGTACAGGTATCTATGTAGACGTGCTAAGGAACAACTTGAAGACGATGAGCGCGAGATCGAGAAACACGCGAAAGATGACGGACTCACGGGTGCTAGTCTTCCAGCCCAAGCCTCGCTTCGAGTCTCCGCGTCTTCAGAACCTCTGTCCGGTGTCGGTCAATGGTGATAATGACGAGGTTGTCGGCTGGTGCAGCGAGTATAGGGCCGGTTATTGCTCGCTTACGGAACCCGGCCGGCAAAGGAGACATTTGCCGGAGATGTTGCTGACCGAGACCGTGTCCATGGATGGAACGGCCGATACTCTTGCTGAACCGATCTTTGAAGTCATCCCGCCCCCAGCGTTATGACCTCCGTCAACATCGCCCCACCCGTCGACGCGCAGCTCGCTTCCAATTCGGCCGCCTGGCACGCCCAGACAGACTCCGTCGTGTGCAGAGCCGCCAAGACGACGTGGAACCACCTGGCGAGCGCGCGCTGAACGGCGTCGCAGAAACTTTCTTTTGGTGCGTTCTGTGCTCGCCGTCTGTCTCATCTTCGTATACTGACGGCATCCCTTCCTTTCTCTTGTTGCAGACCAGCAGGGTTACCCGCGCGCCGTGCACGACGTCAAGCTCGATAGGGTCCCAGCCTGGAGCTTCTCCGCACGGCTTTCCCAACAAGCGGCATGCTCGATCGATGACCGAGTTAGGCCTGCTGGGACTGGACGTCGTCATCGTCCAAGCGAGGACGTCATCACCGGTCTAACTCAACCCAGCCGGGCGCGCGCGAGCCGAGCGACGTCGTAGAATATTTGGGTGCGCATCCTGCTTGTCTTCCGCCAAATTCCCGCGTCTATCTTGCAAAGTTTCACTTTCGTATCCTGATGGCATCCCTTTCTCTGTCTTGCAGCAGCCCAAACATCCACCGCCAAACCCGCCGCCTCAGGCACACCCAACGCGCCCTCATACTGCTGCGGCGCGCGCCCCGCTCGCTAGCCCCGCACACCCCATCCCATCAGCGAGCGCGTCCCCGGGGTCCCGCACTATCGCACCGAGCGGCTCATCCCCGCGAGTTCGCCCACAGCAGCAACAGCCGCCCCATTCCCCACACCATGTTCACCGTTCCGGTCCCAGTCCCGGTCCCGTCCCCACTACGTCCCCAAGGAGTGTGTTGCCCCCGGGCGGCGCGCGCGGTGTGCCAGCGGCGGACGGGGGCCCCGGCTCCTCGACGCCGTCTGCGCCGGTGCAAGCATTTTTTTCACGAAGAGCGCGCGATGCCGCCGCCAAAGGATGAGACGCTGGGAACGAGCGCGCGCCGGCGCTGGGTGTCGAGGATAGACGCGCTGCGGGCGCGCAGAGCGTGGAGGCGGTGAGCCTTTCAAGCAGAACATTTATTCCGCGCGGCGGTTGATAGCACGAACAGAAATTAAAACGGGATTAATTACAGCCCACAGAACAGTAGTCTCTGAAACACAAGCCGCGGAGCCGGGACTGGAATAGTTGGGGAACACGAGTCGCAGTGCGTCTAGCATCGGAGGGCACACAGTCGGCGTCAGCGCAAGAAGGGAACCATGCCGGCGCAGCTGCGCAGGTCTGATCTGAAATTACATTTGCACGACGGCGCTGCACAAGACATGCGAAGTGGTCGCTATTGTTCGTGCCACTCGAACAGGGGCATCGCATACAGGGCGCAGACTCGAAAATGAAAATTCCTTAGTTCCGGCTACGAGTATCGAGCCTCAAGGCGTACATGCGAATTGCTTCGCTTTCACTCCGCCTCCTCTCCTCTCCGTGTGTTTCGCGCCATCATTAGCGCCAACGGGATGTGTCGGTCGCGTTAGTAAGCCAGCACGGGCCATTGACATTCTCTTCCGGTGCACTGTGGCAAGCCGAGTGAGTAATACATGCGCACCGTTGATGTATTGGGGTAACCGCATCTATGTGTTACGTTCTGACATATACATTTCTAGAGGGGGACGATCGCACTGAGCTCGTATGTATAAATAAACTGGTATTTCTCCGCCACAGCGAAGACTCTTCACATTGGAATGGCAGTTAAATAAGGGCAGAATGAGAAACCAAAAGCGAAAAATAACAAATAGACTAGGAGTGGATGTGTGTTTGACCGTCATCTTCTGTATGACTGTTATTGTATTAGTCAGCAAAGTTATCAAAAGAAATAGAACAATGAAAACACCTTGACATTCCCTTCACAAACTCAGGAAAACTTGATGTTGCTCATGGTCTTCAGACTCTTCACCCTGTAGCTGGTCCCACCATTGGCACCCCTCTCTCCAGCTTCCTTCAGATGGACCAGCAGGTGACTCCCAACGATACAGAGAAGGCTGGGGCTTCCCAGAATAGCTAGGAGATCAGCCAGAAGAACATTTCGGATGTTCAACTGGTCTGAAACTATCTCCATAACACTGCAAAATATGACCCTGTCAGAGTAGTTAGCTTCTCAACCACTAGCCATGCATAAGGAAAACAAACATAATAAAATAAATGGCCTGATCTTGGATCAGCACCTTGACAAGGGTGAACTGGTTGAAGCCACCCATCTCCCTCCAGTGTTCTGCAGCTTTATAAAGTGCTAGAACCATCAGGATAATTCCATACAGCACTGGAGTAGCCCTGTTCCAACATCCAAGTCAGTCTGAATGCTTTCCCAAGAACACCAGTACTAACCAAGATAAAGCACCCCACACTTTTGGAGTAGTTCTATTCTCTCCACAAAGTGTTATGCCTTCTGCAAGCTCCCCTACAGCAACTGGAATTCATGATCAGAGAATGCCACTGTAGGACAAACAAATATGCTTACTCTCTTCATATATGATACTATATATGAGGATACCCAGCAGAAATGCTGCCTCCAGTCCAAATAGAGTCCTCAGACATGCAGCTAGCCTCTTATCTGTTGTTTATTATACATTATACATTAGAAGTGATTGGCAGTATTGGAAATGCTCACCCTGGTGGTACAGTGCAAGGACCCTTATCAGGAGAATATCTGTCAGACAATTGGTGTGGGATGAATACATTGAATATTATAAGTAGGGAGACACTACAGTCAATCAAAAGGACAGTCATCAAGTCTTCCCTGCAATGAGCAAGTTGCTGCTCAGTGCAAAATTGAGAAACTCACTGGCCAAAGTCTGAATCCAGAAAAAGCTGAGGCCTTCTAATACTATCAGTAGAGACTGGAATGCAGTATCTGGGTGCTTACACCTATCAATAAAATTTAGGGTCAGCCACAATAAGTTATAGTACAGTGATCAGAATCTGCTTGCAGTGTCTCATTTGCTTGAAGAGTCTCAACTACAAAAGAAGTGTCAACGGACTGAATTGTTTCTATTACAACAGCCAGTGAAGTTTTCACTTACGCACTATGCTAGACATGGCTCCCAAAATTCCAATGTAGCGATTCTGCAACATGTTAGAGCTAGTTTCCAAGAAAAAGTGTAAAATATTATCTACTGCAAAGTAAATCAAGCTAACAAAGCTGCGAGGAGAGTTCTTCGTTCCACACGGCAAGTAAGCATATGCCTAGTGCTAATATCGAAGAAACGACGAACCCAAAAGTATTTGATCTAAGCGATGCAATGATTAATTTCGACATGAAGACAATATTGCCAGGTTCTATTTACCTCCTTGTCCATAGTGGTAACTGAAAGTTAATATATCATTTAAACATCGAATAGTCGCTATCTCAAGCTAAGATGCGAAGCTTACCGGTATTGTAGACCAAGAGAGTTAGAATTGCCACTTCAGTATAGAGTGAGATAGAGGTGTCTGAGATGAGAAGAGGCACAAGGCTTGGATCAACAGGCTCGACGTCAGAGCGTATGGAATGCATAGTGGAACGGGCGCAGAAGATTTCAACGAGGTTTCGAAAGGTCGACTCCGGGGGACGTGTCGAGACAGTCTCGCGACCTCAGCGATATTTAAAGCAAAAAGAGCTAGCCAAAAGAACAAACACTTTGATAGGATCTTTGAGGCATGTTCGCTTGATCTGTACTTTCCGCGAGCTGCTAACGGAGCTGATACGTTGGTAGCGGCCTCAGACGATGTCTCACCAGACAGAAATAGAGATGAACAGGGATTCTACAACTCGAAGATCATACTGCGTCGCGGTGATCGAGATATTTGCGTCTTCGACCAAGATATGGCGCGAGCCACATTCTTGATAGCGAGATGGAACTGCAGGAGAACAAAGGTGCCATCTCTATCGTTATTCGAAGCTCAAGATCGTATCAAAGCGAGTTTCTAAAATTTATTATTCTTGTGTCGACTGAGATGCGAAAGGACTACAGGACATCGAGACACGAACTGCTCGGAGACCCGCACCTAAAAGCATTTGAGACGCGTTCGATAATTGTTGGCAAGATCTCGTATACAACGTCCATTAACAGAGAGCGGGGTTCTCGCAACCTTGGTGTACAGATAAGGTAAAGGCGAACCACATTTCATTCGCGGATTTGGAAACAGGTTCGAGGATAGCGCTGATGGTCAGACGCGTCCAGAGCTCGATAAGGTATACACCTAGGGCAGTCGCATAGAGTTCGCAAGAGGAGCATGAGGCGTCTTTGGTTTGGCCGTGCGCGCGCAGAAGATGGATGATCCGGTCTGGTCGTCGAAGCCTGGAAACAGAGTCAATACTCACGACTTTCTCCAATGTGTACTCGTACGATGTGTATCTTAGTCTTGAGGATTCCGTTCTCTGTAACATCAATAAGAGCTAAGAAAAAACATGCGCGATCGTATACGAATCCCAAGGCGGCCAGCGGGAACCGGAAGCCGCGCACCGACAGGTCTATGATCGCTAGCGGACCGTGTTATATAACCGCCACAGCAAAAGCTGCAGAATCCCACAATGCCAGACCTGAAACCCCGACCCCAAGCACACGCAATCAAGCCGCCGAAAACACCCGGTTCGAGTGCACCAACACCGCCCCGGATCCGATTCCAGTTGACGGATGAGCCGCTCTGTCTAGATCATGCGCGTGTCCTGGGTTATCTCCACCTGCACGCCAGGGCGGCCTGCGGGAGCATGCCGATTTGAGAATGCCGCCGTCTGAGCTGAGATACTGCATTCCTATTCCACACAGGGAAGATGAAAGCGCCGCGCACTTCCGGCGCAAGTAAATTCGAGATACTACGCCCGTGAGTGCGCGGCGGGTGTGTCAGGAATTGCGTGCAGTTTATACGGTTCGGGGCCTGCGAGAAGAGCGGCGCGCTTCGTTGTCGCGAACAGCCTGGGAGTGCCGGATGTTTCATCACCTGGGAAGCAACAAGCACGAGGAAGCAGTAAGTACGAGTGTCAGTGCAAATTTGGACCGAAAGCGCTCGCTCACCGTAACGGATCGACGGACGAGCTCTGCTAACACTTAACGCAGCACCTACAATCCCCAAGCGGCTTCTTCGCGCCTTCAAACAACGGAGCCCGCGCAATCTGCATACGAACAAGCGCCTCTTCCAATTCCACCCATCGAGCTCACGTTTACCTTCGCCGCTCTGGTCCCGACGTCATTATCTGTGAAGGCGGCTGGACTGTAAAGCACCGGGCAGAATTCTCAGATACGTTTGGAAAAGAAGTATATGTAGGAAGAATGCTAACATACATAATTTCGTCTTGACGTGCTTTCCACGCCCAAGGAACTCCGGCTCGCATCCCACTGTCAGACGATATGCCCTCGCCGCACTTGATTACCGCGCAACAGAAGAAGAAACCGGTAGAGCCAAATGTAGCACGCAGAGTGAGCGAGTTGCATACCAAAACACGTCCCGAAAGGCGCGAGGTTTGGTGTGGTCTGGGAAACATAGACGGGCAGCAAGGGTGACCGGTAAACGAGCTGAATGGAATGCGTGAGCTTAGAAAGGGCAAGATCTGTAAACGGACATGAGCTGATGAAGAGGGAGAAAAGATATCGTGCGCACTTCGCGGATCTGATGAGATCCCAGATATGTCGACCTCGTCCAGAAAGATGGAGGTTACGGTAAGATGAATAAACACGCATCATGTCAATAGTTACCACATACCGAATATTTGCATGGAGTAGAGAACACTACACGTTTCTGCTGTGCGCGGTTGACACGCTCCGCATTCAGCATGAACTTCAGAGACATATCCTGAAGGTTTTGGCAAGCCGACGAGTCGCAATAAGCGTGAATAGGGAATAAGCGGGTGTATTTGGTCGATTAAGTACAGATGTCTATGTTCGACATGCTAAGGTACAACTTGAAGACGATGAGCGCGAGGACGAGAAATACGAGAAAGACGACGGACTTACGGAGCTAGCCTTCCAGCCCGAGCCTAGTATGAAATCATCCCTCCCCAGCTACCGGCGTCCATCATCAACATTGACCCGCCCGTCGACGCGCAGTTCGATTCCATCTCGACCGCCCGGCACGCCCAGGCAGCCTCCGCCGAGTGCAGAGCCTCCAAGACGACTTCTCCAGCACCGCAAGTTCGGTTGCCGGTGCGGAACTATCGGGCGAGCGCACGCCGAACGGCGTCGCAGAAACGTTGCGTGCGTTCTCTGCTCGCCGTCTGTCTCATCCTCGTATACTGACAGACAACCCTTCCTTTCTCTTGTTGCAGACAGGACGTCCGCCGACAAACCCGCAGTTTCAGACACCCCCAGTGCGGCCTCTTCCACGGCAGCGCGCACCCCACTCCCCAGCTCCGAGCGCGCCGTGCCCACCACCTCCGGCCGTTCGGACACGAATGACGCGAGCGTGTCTACAGCTGCAGCAGCAGCAGCAACAGCCGCCGCCGCCCCGCTCCCCAGCACCGAGCGCGCCATTCCGCCCGTCACCGGCATCAACCTCGCCATGCCCTCCGATGAGTGTGAAAAGCGCGCTGTGTCCGCGGCGGACGGGGCCCCGGCCCCACGACGCCGTCTGTACCTGTGCTAGCGTTTACGAAGCTCAGCTGACGGAGCTCTCAGCCGACCCCCGACTGGACTCCCGGACACTGCCGCGTCGGGCCCGTCGCCTAGCTCATCCCCTCCGAGCCCAGAGAAACGCACACAGAAAATCGACGGGGCGTCTACGAGAACCGTTAATGCACACCCACCGCCCTCGTCCTAGAAAGCAAAGGACGTACGGGAAGAGCATGCTCCTCCCAGTGCCTTTCCCTCCGCTTCACGTTTTTCGCGGGCGACAGATGTTGAGCAGTTAGGCTTGTCCTCCGACTCCGAGTTCTCTTGGACCAAATTGTGTCGTCTCTACCCGCACGGCGAACTTGACACGACATCAAGATCGACAGGTTCCAGCGTCGAGTTTCTCCACACGGCCTTCCCAACAGGCAGCGGGCTCGACCGATGAGCAAGTTAGACGAAGCTACGTGTGTTCCGTTGAGCTGGAGAACGTCGCCGATGACGTCAGCACCGGTAACTTTCAGCAAGCCGGCCCGCTCTGGCACGACGCTCGACCGCACCTCGCCCGGCCTGTCCAGGCCCCCGACGCGGCTGGCCGCCTCCGACACGCGCGTCGACAATGCGTCCACAGCCGCGCAGAGCCTCCAGAACGATTTAACCAGCACAGCGAGCTCGGATGCCGGCGCGGGGGCGGCTTCGCGCGCACAGCCGAGCGTCGCAGATACTTTGGGTGCGATCTCTGTTCGTCGTCTGTCCCATTTTCGTATCCTGGTGGTGTCTTCTATTTTCTCTTGTTTCAGATCCGACGTCCACCGCCGTCTCAGACCCCCAACGCACCCTTTTCCACTGCGGCGTGCGCCCCGCTCCCTAGCCCCACTTCCAGCAGCGAGCGTATCGCGGGTCCCGCTCCATTGCACAGAGTGCAGAGCGTTGAGGACATGCAGCGTGTCGACAGCGGCAGCGGCGGGGAGAGGAAGGGAAGGAAGAGGGAGGGCAGGGCAAAGAGGATGGTTGAGAAGCTGCATCCCCGCGGTACCTGACTGGTCGACCCTTTCTCTGGCCGTGCGAGTGTCTGCGCCGCGCGCACTGTTATGCTTCTGCAAGCTCTTGTCTCACATCTGGTATTGCCAGGATTCTGAATGCTCCCGCCTCATATTCAAACGTCTGTCCTGCTCAGACTCTGCTGAGTCCTCTTTTATTGCGTGTACATACCGACTCTGCAGTTCACTCGCGATTGCAAATTGCATCGTATTGTTTAGCTTTGCTGAGCCTTTCAAACGGAACATTTATTCCGCGCGGCGGTTGTTTATACACGAACGGGAATTAAGACGGGAGTAATTACAGCCCACAGAACAATAGTCTCCGAAACACAAGCCGCCGAGCCGGGGCTGGAAATACATCGGGATGCGAGTCGCAGCGCGTCTATCACGAGTGTGGTTGGCCACATACAGTCGGCATCAGTGCAAGAAGGGAACTGTGCCGGTCAGCTGCGCAGGTCTGATCTGAAATTGTATTTTTTGCCCAAAGGCGCTGCACAGAACGTGCGAAGTGGACGCTAGTGCTCGCGGCACTCGAGCAGGCATCTTGCGCATGATGCGGACTCGTGTACGAAAATTCCTCAGTTCTGACTACGAGAACCGAGCCTCAATACGCACATGCAAGTTGGTTCGCTTTTACTCCGCCTACTCTCCTTGTGTTACTCGCCGTCCTTGATGCCAACGGGATGTGTCGGTCACACTGGTGAGCCGGAACGGCCCGTCGACATTCGCTCTCGGTGCACTGTGGCAAGCATACATGCGCACTGTTGATGTATTGGGCTAACTGTATTTATCTATTGCGTTTTGACATTTACTTTTTTATAGGGGACAATCACACTGAACTCGTATTTGGTATTCTTCGCACAGCGAAGATTCTTTACATTGCAATGGCAATTAAATAATGGCAGAATGAGAAGCAAAAGCAGAAAATAACAAATTGAATGGGAATGGAGTGTTTGACCATCCTACAGTTCTTCTGCACAACTGTTATTATATCAGTTAGCAAAACTATTAAAATAAATAGAACAATGAAATCACCTTGAAATCCCCTTCACAAAATCAGGAAAACTCAATGTTGCTCATGGTATTCATCCTGTAGCTTGTCCCTCCAGCTCCAATCTCTCCAGCCTCCTTCAGATGGACCAGCAAACGGCTCCCAAGAAGACAGAGAAGGCTTGGACTTCCCAGAACATCTAGGAGGTCAGCCACAACAGTGCTTGAGATGAGCAACTGGATTGCCATTATCTCCGTAACACTACAAAATATGACCCTGTTAGAATGGTCAGTTCATATACCACTGGTTATGCATGACAGAAAAAAAAATACATAATAAAATAAATGGCCTGGTCCTGGATGAGCACCTTGACAAGGGCAAACTGGCTGAAACCACCTGTCTCCCTCCAGTATTCTGCAGCCTTATAGAGTGCTAGAACCATGAGGATAATCTCATACAGCATTGGAGCAGCCCTGTTCAAACTTCCAAATCAGCCCAAACACTTTCCAAGGACACCAATACTCACCAGGATAAAGAACCCCATACTATTGGAGAACCTCTATTGACTCCACATATTGTCACACTTTTTTCAAAATCCAATACAACAACTGGAACCCAGGATCAGAGAATGCCACAATAGGATGACTAAGTATGCTTACTCTCTTGATATATGTTGCCATATATAAGGATACCCAGCAGAAATGCTGCCTCCAGTCCAAAGAGAGTCCTCAGGCATGCAGCTAGCCTTTTGTCTGTTGTTTATTAGACATTAAAAGTGGTTGACGGTATTGGAAATACTCACCCTGGTGGTATAGTGCAAGTACCCTCATCAGAAGAATATCTGTCAGACAATTAGTGTGAGATGAGTGTGTTGAATATAATAATTAGGGAGACACTACAGTCAATCAAAAGGACAGTCATCAAGTCTTCCCTGCAATGAGCAAGTTGCTGTTCAGTGCAAAATTGAGAAACTCACTAGCCAGTTCCTCAATCCAGAAAAAGCCAAAGCCTTTCAATATTATCAGTAGAAACTCGAATGCAGTATCTGGGTGCTTACACCTATTAATGAAATTTAGAGTCAGCCACAGTAAGTTATAGTACAGTGATCAGAAATTGCTTGCAATGTTTCATTTGCTTGATGAGTATTATCTATAAAAGAAGTATCAGCGGACATTCCATGTTTTAGTGCATACCCAATAAAGATTTGACTTACACACCATACCAGAAAGGGTTGCAAGGATGCCAATGTAACGATTCTACAATGTGTTAGAGTGGTTTATCAGAAGAAACTGTAAAATATCATTTACTGCAAAGTAAATCAAGCTAACAAAGCTGCGAGGAGAGCTCTTCATTCCGCGCAGCAAGTAAGCATATGCCTCGTGCTAATATTAAGCAAGTGACGTACCCAGAAATATTTAACCTGAATGACGCAATGATTAGCTTGGACATGAAGACAATAACACCAATCCCTACTCACCTCCTTGTCCATAGTGATAACTAAAGATTAACATGTCATTAAAATTTGAAACAATTGGTATCTGACATGTCAACCGAGATGCAAGACGTACGCATGTCGTAGACCAGAAGAGTTAGAAGTGCCACACCGGTATATTGTGTGATATCTATCTCCGAGATGTAAAGTGGAAGGAGGCTCGGATCAACAGACTCGACGTCAGAACGTATGGAATGCATAGTGGAACAGGTGCAAAAGATTCCAACGAAGTTTCAAAAGGTCGACTTGGTGGTGGGGGGGGGGGGGGGGGGGGGGGGCGTGTCGAAAGGCTCACGATCTCAAAGACATTTAAAGTAACGAGAGCCGGTCAAGAAAAGAAAAGATCTGATAGGATCTTCGAAGCTTTATGAGGAGGTCTGAGATTCAATGATACATCATACCTGTCTATCGGAATCAGCGGCGTTGAATGACGATGATACAGATCTTACATGTATATGCGAGGAATCGCAAAGCCATCGTGATGCGACCATCGAAGGGGTTCAAGTGCCAAACTGTGTGGCATATATCTCGCAAAGAAGTGTCTGTAACATATTGACAGCGCACCGTTGACAATCAAGAGCGAAAACAGCTAAAGAAATACTAAAATCGCACAGTAGTGCACTGGCGGGACATCTAGATCCTGTCATGCGCGTCAGAAGTGCTTGATGTCCACTTCCTACTAACTCCGATCTAGAAATCAGTGTCTGTTGCGCATAGCTTCATCATTTGGCTCAGTTTATAAACAGCAGTCAGTGGTTTTATTTCGGTAAAGGAAGATGTGCGAATACCGCTGGGAATGAGATGATCAAATCAAATAATATTGAGCAACAATTGCGACATACGAGTGCACACATACCTCTCTCGATAGTCTAATCTGACTAAGATGTAAGCGGTTCTAGACAGACTCGTGAGATTCGCCGGCGGAACAGAGAAGGTTACCAGATATAAAAGAGTACATCGCACCATCAAAATACCATCAAGTAACCGCACCTGGATCCTTGTTGCACAGATTTATACTTATACTTAGACGAGTTGTCGCGTTGGAGCGCGATTGATGCTGATACAACTAAGTATTTGCGTCTGACCATCACAGTTCATCTTTGATTACCAATCAGCTGCTTTTCCTTACTCGCGATCCGAGGAAACAGGAAGATCGGACTTACAAGGCGTGCTGTCCTCTTTCGTTGACGCCCACAACGCATCTGCGAGTTTTTGTAGCTTCAAGAAGGCGCCCTCCCGGGTCCCCACATATAAATTGACGATATTGCAAGTAACAAGAGGACTATGCACGAGGTGAGAAATCTGTGCAAGGTAAAAAAAACACGAAAACGGACTGTATCAAACGCGTATCCAAGGATGCGGTGCGCTGGAGCACGGGTGGGTAAATATGCGGCTGGATGGACTTTCGAATCGGGGAGTGTAAAAAGAGTCATAGAGGCGAGTGCGGTATTCAGATATGTATGTCTTGCTTCAGCGAGAATGCAGTCGAGCAGATGTTTGCGGCAGCGTTCTAGATTAGCCAAGGAAAAACAATGAGGTAGACAAGTTGGGTCTCAGGCCAAGGGCTCAGAGTCGGGCCACGATCGCAAAAGAGAAGACTTGTACAATAGACACACGGCGCGATATGATAAAACAGCAGGAAGCAGTGATACCTCACAAAGATGTTTAATGCACAGCAGGCGAAGTATAGCATATCCGGCAATGTCAGAAGGGCAGTTGTAGGTGTCAAAGTTTCTCCGACGTCGGGTAGAGCAGGTTCTTATCAACGAAGATGCGAGAGGCCCAAGAAGCATTACGAAGCTGGGAGAAACGTTGACTTTCGAGTATGAAGTCATCCCGCCCCCAGCTGTCGGAGTCCGTTATGACCTCATCAACATCGACCGGCCCATCTCCTCCCTCGCCGACGTTCACCGCCTCACCTCCACCGCGCCTGCCAAACCGGACATGCTCTGCGCCGCCGGCAGCGGAGACCTCGACACGTCTCGACACGCCGCGCGCGTACCTGCCGAGCGCGCCCGCGACGCGCTCGGCATTGTCCTGGTGAGTAGTTGTGTATTTCCTCTTCCTGATTGGGTGTTGCGGCTCAGCAGCTGTGAGCGCGACAGATGCAAACGCCGCCGACGCGCAGCTTGATTCCATCTCGACCGCCCGGCACCCCCCAGCTCCGAGCGCGCCGTACCCACTGCCCCCGGCCGTTCGAAAATGGATGACGCGAGCGCGCCTACAGCTGCAGAAGCAAAAGTAAAAGCATCAGATGCCGCCTCGCTCCCCGGCTCCGAATGCGCCATTCCGCCCGTTCGCGATGTGCCCACGGAGGACGGGGCCCCCGGCTCCGCGACGCCCTAGCGTTTACGAAGCTCAGCTAACGGAGCTCTCAGTCGACCGCCACCCGAATTCCCAGATGCCGCCATGTCGGGCCCGCCAACTTGCTCATCCCGTCGGAGCCAAGAGAAACGCACGCAGGAACAGAAAACGACGGGGCCGTCACTACCTGGGAAGGTATTGCACACCCGTTAGCAGGAGATCTCACCGCCCTTGTCCTAGAAAGTGAAGGACGTACGGTGAGTGCAAGCTCCTCCCAATGCCTTTCCTTCCGCTTCGTGTTTCCCGCTGGCGACAGATAAAACTCCTAGGCCCTGACCACATTGCCGTTCACGTCTTTTACCCACACGGCGCACTTGCTGCGTCTCCACCTCCCACGCGCCGTCCACGACGTCAAGCTCGATAGGTTCCAGCCTCGATCTTCTGCGCACGGCCTCCCGAATAGCGATTCGATTTATGAGCGAGCTGCATATGTTTCGTACGGTCCCAGGAGCCGGTGATGAGCGCGTCTGGAATCTGGAAGCGAATTTCTATTAGCGAGATGAGAGGTGCGAGAAAAAAGGCGCGTACTGGCGTGCTTGGAGAAGGACGTGCGCGAGACAGGAGTGCTGGCCCAGATGGCGGAATGTCTCAGTTTCGAGGTCGAACCTTCGGAGCTAGGCCGTCAGTTCGACATCATGATATTGTAATGGACACGTACTCGCGAACGGAGGTGTCAAGTTCGCCACTGAACGCACGGCGGCCATCGGGAGAGAAGCAACAGTCGGGCACAGGAGCACGGTGGTCGAACTTGCATTTTTGCTCGTTCGCGGCGACGTCGTAGAAGCGTACTGTCTATTCCGGATTGAGGTACCCCGTCAGCGCGTTCGTATCGAGATTAGAGAAACGTTGGCGCGTACTGAATCTCAGGAAGAGACGAGGAGATGGTCGGGGCTGTTCGGGGAGAACATGACTGAGGAGACGTTACCGAAAGAAAGGACATCTCTGTCTGCGAGTCTATAGGCCCACCAAACATATTTAGTGAAGTTCCGCCTGAGACGCCTTCGTGGACTTACCTTTGCCTTTGCCCGCCATTTTACTCTATTTTCTGCATGGACGGAGTCACCTTGTTTTTGGTTCAAGTCCAACACGCGTCTGGAATGAACTGAGAGGGTCGAATTGCGAGCTCGTTCACGTTGTTTTGGAAGTAGCGCTGCCTTTCTCTTCTCTTCTTCGTAGTAGGAGTAGCCTTTGAGTTGATTGCGAGCAGAAGCAAAGTGGAAGTCTAAGTCGACGTCGAACGCCAACGGTGGACCGAGCCCGTCGCGTATCCTGACCGTGTCCGTTCAGCCTCATATGAGGAATAGAAAAGACAGAAAAGCAAGCGGCAGACGCACCCTGCCCGTCGACCATGCACCCGAGCGCGCGCGTGAGGAACTTGAAGCTGCTCTCGCGCTTCTGCATGGGCGCACCCATGCGGCGCACGCCGTAGATGTTGAATAGCCAGCTCGCGAGCGCGACGACGAGCGTCGTGCCGCACCGCCCCCCAGCGGTGACCATATTGTGCACGTGCTCCGGGAGCGTGCCGTCGAAGTGATGACGTCAGCACCGATGCTCTTCTCGAGTCGAGCGTCGCAAAATATGTAGGTGCGCTCTTTGCTCGCCTCCGTTATTTCTCCCGCTTCTGCCCGTCTGTACGAAGACATGGCCCTTCAAACGTCGTCTCTTCGATGACTGAGCAAGGGTGCATCCCTTTTTTTTTTCCAAGTTCGAGACGCTGCTGCTGATAGAGACCGTGTCTGATTTGGGTGATCTCCCGCAGACATAGTGCCAGGCATACCTGGACTTATAGAAGGAGAAAATGCGATGACCGCGCGGCGTCGCGTCAAGCTGTTGGCGTCATTCGATCAGGCAGTTGTACACAGGGTGGACGGCCTTCTCAGAAAGCAGCGTGTCGACAGCCTTGACAGGTAAAGACGCTTTGGCGCAGCAACGTGCGAATTTTATTTTCTCGCTTTCCAGAAAAGCAAGCCAATTGAAACGATTAGTTTTTCAGTTAGATACAATGGGTTGATAAGCCAGCAGTAGAGCTCATACCGAATACACAAAAGCGCATCGCGGCGAAGGCCTGCGTGCAGACACGGTGCGTGCGCTCGTCTTCTTTCTCCTCCATTTCTTTAATATAATTTTGTCGCTATCTTTAACAGTAACGCGAAGCCCGAGCAGTGCCCCTTTTGCTCTACTTATACATCTTCTCTTCGTTCATGTCGCTAGCGAGACCGTGTTTCTCGATCGTTCCGACAGCAACCTCCACCACTACGGCTATTCTCCTTCTGCTAAAAGTCGCCCGACGCGGGAAGCAAGAAACAGGAAATGTAGATGCGTCCTGGAGACGAAGATAAAAGACAAGGACCCATATTTGGACGTGCAGCGCGCGTCGCGCGCATACCTGCCCGAGCGCGTCGCGGGCGCGCTCGGCGCTATCCTGCGTGAGCAGTCTCGTATTTCATTTCCCTCCTCGCTTCTGAATCGGTGTTGTGTTTCAGCAGCTATGAGCACAACATATCTAGACGCCGTCGGCACGTAGCTCGACCCCGCCTCAACCACCCGGTCTGTCCAGGCCACCGAGCCGCGGATAGCCGCCCCCGACACGCGCACGAACGTCGACAATGTGTCCACGACCGCGCAGAGCCTCCAAACGACTTCTCCAGCACTGCGGACTCGGCTGCCGGCGCGGGGCCGCCGGGAGAGCGTGTGCCGAGTTGCATCGCAGAATATTTGGGTGCGCTCTCTGCTTATTTCCCGCCATATTCCCGCGTCTATCAGGCAGAGTCTCATTTTCGTATACTGATGACATCGCTTTCTTTCTCTTACTGCAGACCCGACGTCCACCGCCAAGCACGCCGTCTCAGGCACACCCAATGTTCCCGTTTCCACTGCGGCGCGGCCCCCGCTCCCTAGCCCCGTGCACCCCATCCCCACCACCTCCAGCATCAAGCGTGTCCCCGCGGGTCCCACTCCATCACACGAAGCGGCCCATCCCCGCCGCTCTCGGTTACTCGGACACGGACGACGCGAGCGTGCCTGCAGCAGCAGCAGCCCCGTCTCTCGGCACGATGTGCGCCGTTCTGGCCCTGGCCCGGCCCCACCACCTCCCCAAGGAGTGCGCCGCTCCCGAGCGCCGTGCGCGGTGTGTCCGCGGCGGGGCCCCGGCTTCGCGACACCATCTGCGCTGGTGCAAGCATTCGCGAAGAGCGCCCGCGCGCCGACGACGCCGCTGCCGCCAAAGGATGAGCCACTGGGAACGAGCACGCGCTTGCACTAGGTGTCGAGGATAGATACGCTGCGGGCGTGCAGAACGTTGAGGGCATGCAGTGTGTCGACTGCGGCTGCGAGGGAGGAAAGAGGGAAGGGCAGAGCGAAGGGGAAGGTGATGAACAAGCTGCACCACCGCGGAAACTGACTGGTCTTCCCTTGTCCTAGCCGTTCGCGTGTCTGCGTCGCGTGCGCTGTCAGTGTTAGTATTACTGCAAGCTTTTGTTTCGTGTCTGGTATTGCCAAGATTCTGTATGCTCCCGCCTAATATTCAAATGTCTGTGTTGCTCACATTCTATCGAGCCCTCCTTGATTATTGTTGCGTGTACGTACTGACTCCGCAGTTCACTCATGGAGCCGCGATTGCAAATTTCGCCGTATCTTTCCACTATTTTTGCTTTGTTTCGCAGCTTCACACACGTTCTCGGTGAGCCTTTCAAACAGAACATTCATTCCGCGCGGGGTTAATTATACACAAACAGAAAGTAAAAGGGAATAATTGCAGCCCATAGAGCAATAGTCTCCGAAACACAAGCCGCGGAGCCGGGACTGAAATAGATGGGGAACGCGAGTCGCAGCGCGTCTAGTACAAGGAGGGCGCTAGTGCGGTCGGAGCGCACACAATTGGCGTCGGCGCAAGAAGGGAACTGTGCCGGTGCCCCTGCGCAGGTCTGATCCGAAATTACATTTTCCCAAAGGCGCTGCACAGAACGTGCGAAGTGGATGCTAGTGTTCGCGCCACTCGAGCAGACATCGCGCGCAGGGTGCGGACTCCTGTACGAAAATCTTTATTTCTGGCTGCGAGTACCGAGCCTCGAGACTCATATGCAAGTCGGTTCGCTTTCACTCCGCCCTCCTTTCCCTGTGTTTTTCGCCGTCCTTGACGCCAACAGGATGTGTCGCTCGCGCTGGTGAGCCAGCACGGCCCATCGACATTCGCTCCCGGTGCACTGTGGCAAGCCGAATGAGCAATACATGCGCACTGCTGATGTATTAGGCTAACCGCATCTGTCTATTACGGACATATGCATTTCTAGAGGGGGGCGATTGCACTGAGCTCGTATGTATAAACAAACTGGTATTTCTTCGCACAGCGAAGATTCTTTACATTGCAATAGCAATTAAATAGTGGCAGAATGAGAAGCAAAAACAGAAAATAACAAATTGAATGGGAATGGAGTGTGTTTGACTGTCCTACAGATCTTCTGCACGACTGTTATTATATTAGTGAGCAAAGCTATTAAAACAAATAGAACAATGAAATTACCTTGAAATCCCCTTCACAAGATCACGAAAACTGGATGTCGCTCATAATCTTCATCCTGTAGCTGGTCCCTCCATTGGCTCCCCTCTCTCCAGCTTCCTTCAGATGGACCAGCAGGTGACTCCCAAGCACACAGAGAAGGCTTGGATTTCCCAGAATAGTTAGAAGATCAGCAAGAAGAACATTTGGGATGTACAACTGGAATGAAATTATCTGCATAACACTGCAAAATATGACCCTGTTAGAGTGGTCAGCTCATATACCACTGGTTATGCATGAAGGAAAAATTACATAATAAAATATATGGCCTGATCTTGGATCAGCACCTTGACAAGGGTGAACTGACTGAAGCCAGCTGTCTCCCTCCAGTGTTCTGCAGCCTTATAGAGTGCTAGAATCATTAGGGTAATTCCATACAGCATTGCAGCAACCCTGTTCCAACTTCCAAGTAAGTCCAAGTGCTTTTCCAAGACATTTTCCAAGAAAAGCAGTACTAACCAGGGTAAAGCACCCCACACTTTTGGAGGGCTCCTATTGTATCCACAAAGTGTTATGCCTTCTGAAAGCTTCCCTACAACAACTGAAACCCATGATTAGACAATGCCACTGTAGGACAAACTTGAACAAATATGCTTGCTCTCTTCATATATGGTGCCATATACAAGGATACCCAGTGTAAATGCTGCCTCCAGTCCAAATAGACTCCTCAGGCATGCAGCTAGCCTCTTATCTGTTGTATATTAGATATTAGAAGTGATTGGCAGTACTGGGAATGCTCACCCTGATGGTACAGTGCAAGAACCCTTATCAGAAGAATATCTGTCAGACAATTAGTGTGGGATGAATACATTGAATATTATAGGTAGGGAGACATTACAGTCAATCAAAAGGACAGTCATCAAGTCTTCCCTGCAATGAGCAAGATGTCGTTCAGTGCAAAGTTCAGAAACTCACCAGCCAGAGCCATGGATCCAGTTAGAGCTGAGGCCTTTCAATATTATCAGTAGAGACTGGCATGTAGGATCTGGGTGCTTACACCTATAAGGGATGTCCTAGAGTCAGCCACAGTAAGTTATATTATAGTGATCAGAAATGGCTTGCAGTGTTTCATTTGCTTGATGAGTCTCAGCTACAAAAGAAGTGTGAGTGGACAGACTTGTTTTGATGCATCTCCGCTAATATCTTGACTCACATGCAATACCAGAAAGGGCTCCAAGGATCCCAATGTAGCGATTCTACAATGTGTTAGAGTGGTTTATCAGAAGAAACTGTAAACCATCATTTACTGCGAAGTAAATCAAGCTAACAAAGCTGCGAGGAGAGCTCTTCATTCCGCATGGCAAGTAAGCATATGCCTGGTGTTAATGCAAACAAATGATGTACCCAGAAGTATTTAATCTAATATGCAATAATTGGTTTACGCATAAAGCTGATAATGTCAGGCACTATTTACCTCCTTGTCCGTGGTGATAACTAAAAGATAATATGTCATTTAAATTCGACATACTAACGAAGAAGCAAAACTTACACATGTCATAGACTAAGAGAGTTAGAATTGTCACCTCAATGTAGAGTGAGATGTTTAGCTCTGATATCAAAAGCGGAACGAGGCTCGGATCAACAGATTCGACGTCAGAGCGTATTAAATGCATAGTGAACGCGCGTAGTAGGTTTCAGCAAGCTATTGAAGGTCGACTCGGGGAATGTGTCGAAAAAGCCCCACAACCTCAGCGACATTTAAAGCGAAGAGAGCGAGGCAAAAGAACAACAGCTCTGATAGGATCTTCGAGGCATTTTGTTGATCAGTACTTCGCGTGAGCTGCTAACGGAGCTGATACGTTGGTAGCGGCCTCAGACGATATAACCAGAGATACCAAGAAGTAGAGACGAACAGGGGTTCTACAACTCGAAGATCATATTGCGTCGCAGCGATCAAGATACTTGCATCATCGACGAGTTATGACGCGGCCTACATTCTTGATACTGAGATATAACTGCAGGAGAACAAGGTAGCATCTGCGTCGTAAAAAGAAGCTCGAGGCCGTATCAAAGTGAGATGCTACAATTTTATTCTTCTTGTGTCGACTGAGATGCGAAGGGACATCGAGACAACTGCTCGGAGACCCGCACCCTAAAAACATTTGAGACCCGTTCGATGTTCGTTGGCAAGATCTCATATACAACGTCCATAAACAGAGCGGGGTTCTCGCAACTTGGTAACGGCGAACTACATTTCATTCGCGGATTTGGATACAAGTTCGTGGATAGCGCTGATGGTCAGACGCGTCCAGAGCTCGATAGGGTTTACACCTAGGGCAGTCGCATTGCACCATACGTATATATAATCTCGTGCGAAAACCGCATCGCAGGTCTATTTGTATTCCTTGCCGGCAGAAGGGGGAGCTCACGCACCATACCGCTGTACAAATTCTGTCATTAGCATACGCAAATGTAGATGCATGGGCGACTAGAAGATCTGCGAGCGCGATGTGCCAGTGTTCACAAGAGGGTCATGGGGCGTCTTTGATTTGATCGTGTGCACACAGAAGATGGACGGACCTATCTGGTGGTCGGAGCCTGGAAACAGAGCCAATACTCATGACTTTCTCCAATGCGTACTCGTACGATATGTAGCATAGGATTGAAAATTCAATAATCTGTAACATCAACAAGTCAGAAAAAGAGCTTAGAAAAGAATGCACGCTCGTACACGAATCCAGCGGATACCGGAAGCCGCGTACCGACAAATCCATGTCTCGCTAGCGGACTGCGCTGTGTAAGCGTTACCAGCGAAAGCCGCAGAATCCCCCAATGCCAGACCTGAAACCCCGACTCCGAACACACGCAATCAAGACGCCAAGAATACCCAGTCCGAGTGCACCAACGCCGCTCCGGATCCGATTCCAGCTGACGGATGTTTCATCGCCTGGGCGGCAACACAAAGGAGGAAGCAGTAAGTACGACTGTCAATAAGAATTCCGGACCAAAGATACTTGCTCACCGTACGTACTCGACGGGCGACCACTGTTGACACCCAGCGCGGCACCTACAGCCCCCAAACGCAGCGACTTCTTCGCGCCTTCAGATGACGGCACGCACGCAATCCGAATACGAGCAAGCGTTTCTTCGCATTCTACCCATAAAGCTCCTGCCCGCCTTCGCTGCTCTGGGAAGTCATTATTTGTGAGCGCGGCTGGACTGTCAAGTACCTGACGAAATGCTTAGAAATAAATAAAAACCTAATACATGCAAGTGAGTAGAATGCCAACATACCTAGTGTCAAACAGCTCCGGCTTGCGCTTGGCTGTTGGACGAGACACTCTCGACGCGAGCAATCACCGCATAACAGCAAAAGGTGAACTACAGTGTATCAGGTAAGATATCACGCATCATGGCAATAGATACCACATACCGAATATTTGCATGGGTAGAGAGCACTACACGCCCGACGAAGTCGAGGACCACTATGCAGCATACCTACGCGAGGTTTCTGCTGCGCGGTTGACACGCTCCGCACTCGGCATGAGCTTGAGAAACATACCCTGGAGGTTTCGACAAGCGGACAAGTCGCGATAAGCATGTATAGGCGGTAAGTGGGTGTATCTAGTCGATTAAGCACAGATGCCTACGTTCGACGTGCTAAGAACAACTTGAAGACGGTGAGCGCGAGGTCGAGAAACACGAGAGAGACGACGGACTCACGGATGCTAATCTTCCAGCCGACCTAGTATGAAGCCATCCCGACTCCAGCTACTGCCGTCCGATATGACCTCCATCAACATCGACCCGGCCGTCGACGCGCAGCTCGATTCCATCTCGACACCGCCTGGCACGCCCAGACAGCCTCCCCTGTGTGCAGAGCCGCTGAGGCGAACTCGATCCCAGTCAACCGATGAGTCGCTCTCCCTAGACCACGCGCGCAATTCGGGCTATCTCCCGCCTTCTCCCGCGCAAGAAATTCTGTACGACCTTCCGAGAAGCACCACGCTGCGAGAGCGCGCGAGGCGCGTCAGACGTTGTCGAATTGTCTGTACAAATCGGAACCTACGAGCGGAGTGACGAGCCTGCCGTCGCGGCTGGCCTTGGAGTGCCGGAAGCCTCAGCGTATGTCTGGGAGATAATAAGAAGTTAGGCAGTGAAAATCTTGACCAAGAGACCTTGCCCACCGCGAATGCACGACAAACGACCTCTAGAGACTCACGTGGTGTGTCTCTAGTCTCCATGTCCCGCGCGGCTCCCCCATGAAGCTGAGATGAAGAGTCAGAGCAGCCCTCTGGAAACGTATACTTCTTCGCGTTCTGCAGGTCGAATTTTCGCGCATTTCAGCCGCATCGCGATTAAAGCGCGCCTAAGCAGCACCGAGATTAGGGATTCAGACAGTATTGTCGAGCGCGTTCTGAAAACTGTACAGCAATGAGCGGAATGTGCACGAAGGGAAGAAGATGTATGCAAGAAGAATGCCACATACCTAGTTTCGCGCTATCGTGCGTTCCAGACACGTAAAGCACCCTCGACCCACGCGAAATTAACCACTGACACAAGTCCATGTCAATGAATACCAGAAAAACCTGATAGGCCAGGCGCTCGCGGGGTGAGCGATTGTCCAGCGCGAGCTAACACCTGAAAGCCATAAGTCTAGTCGTGATGGCGGAAATGAAGCCGGTGATGAACAAGATGGGCATGTTCGGAATGACGCAAGAACTGCAAAATGGTGTGAAACAAAAGGCGAAGAAGAAATCATGCGAGCCACGCACCTTGAGTATCCGAATGCCTCTCAACGATGCCTCACGTGTTCGAAGATGAAGGCGAACGACGACGAAAGCGAAACGCCGATCCCAAGCGCTCAGCGCGCAGCGTCGTAGGCGCGAACGACGTCAGAGGCCGGAAGGGACCAGTGGGTTGAGGGCTGGCCAAGCAGGAGTCAGGCTTCGAAACCACCCGTGAGTGAGCGTGCGTGCTAGACACACGAAGATGGGTATACGGGAGCCGTGCGCCTCTGTGATCGCGCTAGATATCGACCAAGTCGCAGAGTCGCAGAACCAGGAGAAGTTGCGGGAAAACGCGTATTCTACCATCCGCACGCAAAGCGGACGTGTTCATGAAGGGCGATGTAAGGGTTATGATGGTATATTCAGAGGATGGAATACAAAACGATTGCAGTTATATACATAGAATCTGTGTCGACGTGCCGGGATACGAGACAATGAGCGCGCTTTCAAGAAAGAGACGGATGGCGGACTTACAAGGAATTATACTACTTCAGCTGTCCGTTATCTGCGCGTTTCGACTGCCCCTGGTGTCAAACGATGTCGAGCGTGCGGAGGATGTTGGTGTTGTCGTTAGTTTAGGGCCGGTCAGTATCGACGCGGTTAGTCACATGACCTCTGATCCGGCTTTACAGAAAAAGTGCGACAACGCTGCTTTGCTGTTCCGTGCAGATGCTCGCTTGGTACTGTGTCCGTCACTGGCCGCCGTCAATGCGCCAGACACGGGAAGAGAGCCCATACAACTATCTATTCCTGTCTCGCAGCGTCCTCGAGGCCGCCCTTTCTTTTCTTTTTTCTTCTTCCTTGCTTTGTACGCAGCAGCAGCAGCAACAGAAGCAGTTCCCGCAAGAGTTGGCATCAAAATTCGTTACAAATTAGCAGCAGGCACAGGTACTTCAACTTCTACTATCGACGCGGCCTTATTATAAGCTGCGGTTTCAAATGCACTCGAGACTGGGCTTACCGAATTGCGCCGCTGTTCAACGTCCCCCGAAAGGCTACAATCCTGGACAATTTGCTAGGATCCATAATCCTGTCAAACGCACTACTTCAACACTCGGCAAGATGGTTAAAAACGTTTCAAAACAGCAAGCGCTTTCCTGTTTTACTTTTATTGTACATTAGATTATCTGACAATCTGCATACATAGGCGTGACACATCCTAACTTTAGGACCGTTTCCAGAGCCAAGAGGCCGACATTTGATTTGACTTTGGGGAACCTCACAGAAGTATCGCGGAGCTGAGTACAACTTCTACCTATGCGCTTTGCAAGTTCGCTGATTAAAAATCAGCAAAAGGATTGTGACAACGGTACGTACATCGACATTTATTCTTCGTTTCCTGACTTGATAGATTGATAATATGTTTTCAAGATTGACTTGATAGAAAGAAGACGGCGACTCCTGCAATCGCCGACGCTAGTTTTCATTCGTTGCATGTGCTGAGACAAGTGTAGAGTGCTGCGAATGACATTAGGACTCGATTCGCGGCTTCTCTGCGTAAGTTGCAGTAGCAGGAAGCTATGTGTGCTCGTATTAAGAATACGTGGATATCGCCTGTCGACAACGGAAATATGCCGCAAGTAGGCATGCAACCAGATTATATGGATCCGACGGCTGGTATCGACCGTCGTCCCACCGCACATCAGCGACCGCCTCAGCCTCTACCTCAGAATCAAGCTCTACCTTGTCAGACGCTCCCTCCTGTCCTCCTTCTATTATTCGAGCGAAGCCAAATGGGATGTTGTCGGCGTCTTCGTCTATTGCAGACTGAGTCCAAGGTGCAATGGCAGTGGAGAGCGTCGAAGGCTGCCCCTCTGACTACACCTCTGGCGCCTGCGTCTGTATCCGAGCCCGCGCCGAGTCAAATACAAGCAACTCGTTCATGCTCGGGATTCTTTCTGAAGAGGCCTCGTGAAGAAGAGGCGCTGGTCCAGTCAACGAGTACTGGTGCGCCCAGGAGCACTGCAAGCGATGAGACGTCTCTGAAGCGGGCAAGGGGCGAGTTAGCTGAGGTGTCGGAAGCAAAGCCGCCAAACAGACAGATTGACGAGTCCGAAGAGTATCAGTCCTCTCTTCTCTCTTCGCAACAATGCGCCTACCTCGCTATTTCCAATTGCGATCCTCAGTGGCGTACTCACACAGAGAAAGAAAAGCATGCAGACGCGTAGTTTGCGGGCTGCTCCGCAGGCTACAAAACTTTAATTACAATACTATAAGTCACATAACGCCTGTAGCAGCGAGTTCATTGTATGTTATTTCCACCTCCTCCAAGTCGCGCTTAATAGCGCGCTCCGCTTCCAGTAGGACCGGATTCACCTGTCCTCGCCCCTCTGGACTCTTCAGAGCCTCCTCTCCGAGGCATCGCAGCGCTACGTCATGCGCCCGCTTAGCATCTTCAACCGCGGTTGTGGCCGATTGCATTGCATCTTCCGTAGATGTACGTGCTCCTGACTCTACGAGCGCTTCTTCTGCAGCCTTCAGATTTTCTTCTGCGTTGCTTGCAGCCTCCCTCAAGCTTGGATTCGCTTGCCAATTACGCATTCTCATACTCTCTTTGCCGACCTTTCGCAGCAGTATATTGTAGTTGCGCTCAGAGATGTCCTTTACAAGCGAAGCGTGGAGTAATAGATCGAGGACAAGACCTAATTCGGAGGTGTTTGGGTTACTCGCCTCACGGCGGAGTGCAGCCATCCGTCTGTATTCCTAATCTGAGACCCATTCATGCTGAGGGTCATTATTCAGATTGGCTGACATGTTGGATTTCTGGAAGTGGATTATCGCAGGGGAAGACAGATATGAATGTGGGTAAGTAGTTGAGCTGATGCAAGAAGACCGACAACTTCAGTGCGTCTTATATAGAAAATGATCCGCAAAGTGACTTTGGTTGGGCCATTGCTGCGCATGGCATGTTACGATTCCTTTTTTTTTCAGTTCTTTTTTGTAACATTTGCTTTAGTATACATGTACATTAAGTGATCTAGGGCAAATGCATATCTGACATGATTATCTTCGGAGCACAACGAGTGGCGTGCTGCTCGGGGGCTGGTCTACTAGCGTAGCCTGCAAAACAAACAGGAAATTCGACCATTTTCAACCTCTTTTCTTCAGTCAAAAGTCTATTTTCATGGTTATGTATGTACATCATGTCTATTTACGCGACGTGTATCCACTCTGTGTCCGACCTTGGCGAGGCCCGCATTTTCTTCGGCGACTTGATCTCGACCCACGCTTCGTGCTTCAGCACCGTCGGCGACGATTGGTCGCCCGTCATGGACGAGGGTGTCGGCGCTTGGTCCTGTTGGATGTTAAGCGCGCGGAGCGCCACGGTGCCGCCTTGCTTTTTTGTGCTCGCCTTGGCCCGCTCGCCCTCCATTTTGAGGTTGATGCAGAATTCCGCGTCGGTATTGTACTCCACAGATCGTGGCCGACGATGGCGATGCCAGAATTTGCCTTGCATGAAGTGTCAGTTTTGCAAAGTACGGAAGGACAGAGTCGCTCTCACCGCATGCACCGCACTGAGATTTGTCTTCAAGCTGGCCCTTTCGACGTCCGATAGCGATACTATCAGGACAACCGCAGTTCGAGCAATGCCAGATGCCATCAATCATGTTCGCACGCTGTCCATCTGCATACTCGCGCTCCTTCGCCTCCTTCTCGAGTTCTCTTCGTCTTCGTGCCGAGACTATCCTTGAGGCCTTCGAGTCCTGCGCCGAGGCAGAAGTCTTAGAAATGGGCAGCGGCAAGTCGCCCTCCAGCGGCTCGAATGTCGACGAGTCCGCCACCGTTGATGGCGTCGCCGCGGTGACGTTTGCACGCGCCTTCAAATTCGACTGTGTGTACTTCGGCGCTTTGAACGAACCCTTCGCCTTCGATAGCGGGACCGCAGGTGCCGACGGAGTGCTCGAGACCGTCGGAATAATAGCCGTCCCGTTCTCGGATGCCACCATATTCGTAATGGTGACGGACGCCGCGGCTGTCGCCCTGCGTGATGTCGGCGCAGCTGCCGCCGCCGCGAGCGCGATAGTCGACGGGTCGACCTCGGGGAACCCGATCGCCAGCGTGCGGTGTGTCTTAAGCGGCTCGCGTTTTGGCAGTGGTGCGCTTCCGCCGCTTGTTCGCCTCCTTTTCGCGCTCCTTGTCGAGCCGGTCAAGCTCGCCGTCGCTGAGATAGCTGATGATTGGCTGGCACGACTGTGTCTCTACGGCGGAGCTCGCACTGGACCCTTGATCCATCGGAGGGGTGCCCGACGAGGCAAAGAGACTTTTGGTAGTTACCAATTTGTTCTCGTATTTACTGTGGGCGGTTCTATGGAAATAATAAGAAAATTGCGTGCAAAAAGAATAAAAATGCAACACTTGCTTGAATTCCGATTGAAGTGCAAGACCGCGCTGCCCTCACCACGCACGCCCGCGGTGGTGCCTGTGGCGCTGTGCCTACCCGCGCCGAACTGGTAGTTCAGGAGCTCTTCCTCCGAGAGCCTGGGCGCCGTCTGCTGCGGGTGTCCGAGGGCGGGGGCGTCCGCCGAGAGGGTGTGTGTATTGGCGCCGCTGAAGCATGCGTGCACCTCCGCGAGGGCGCTGCTCGCGGCGCTCGAGAAGGCACCTACGGACGCGGCATTCGCTGGGGGCTATGGTGAGCCGAAGACGAAGGGCGTGGTGCGCGGCGGCGGGGAGAGCGCTGCGCCTGCGTCCGCGTGCGCGTCCGTATTTGCGTCTGTGTTTATGTTTACGTCCGCATCCATTTCGGCGTCAAGGCTCGGCCACAGCGTGCGCGCGCCGCACTCGGGCGACAGCGGCCATTCGCGCAGCGAGCTGCGGCCGGATGTGGGCGAGACGAGGTCGAACGCGGGTGTACAGACGCCAGCCTGGGCGGGCTCATTATCCCCGGCCCGCCGACGTCGTTGTGCGTGCTCGTGCTCGTGATGAGGCGGATCGTGCCGCCGACGCCTCCGTCGAGATCGAGGTTGATGTCCGCGCGCGCGGCGCCAACGCCGGGCACGGGCCGGTCGAGCGACGCGACGGACTCAGCGAGCGAGGTGTCGCCCGCGCCGTCGCTGCCGCAGGAAAACGCGAAGGGCTCGCTGCGCAGGAGACACGGGCGGGATCGTGCTGTATGGGATGGCGTGCGCGGTGAGCGAATCACGGGGGTGTGCGTTGGCGGTTGTTGGGGCGGGGGCTGTAATGGGGAAGGTGCTGATGTCCTGCGTGCTGAGAGCGCCTTGCGCGAGCCGGACGCGCTAGTCTTCGTGCTGCTCTTGAGCGAGCCCGCGTCGCCGTCGTCACCGCCGCCGCCGCCCTCCGCGCGCTTGAGCCCGAGCGAGTTCGCGAGTGCCTTGAACATCGTCGCTGCATTGACGAAAAAGGGGAGAAACAGAGTATTACAGTTAGCTTTAGCGCGCTTTCTGTGCGGAAAGAAAAATGAAAAGCGGACCTCTCCGTTGATGTTTTTTATCGTTCTGGGGAGAGACACACATTTGGAGCTGCCTGCGGTTGCCGAACTCCTGGCTGCTGCTGCCGCTGGCGAGCACGCTCTTCGCGCTCATGGAGCCCGAGCGCGCGCGCAGGAAGACGTCCTCCGTGTCTTCCTCGGGGATGTCGTCCATGACCATCTCCCACATCTCGCTCGGGCGCGCGTCCCGCCGCCGCTCCAGCGCGCGCGCGTGCTCGCAGGCCCAGCAGCGAGCTCTGCCTTCGCGCGCCCGGCCATCCCGCGGAAGCGCGCCTCGTACGCGCGGTCCGCCGCCATCCACCCCTGGACCTCTGGGATCTCGCCCGCGGACAGCTCCGGGATGCGCGCGCGAGCGGCACCATCGACATGCGCGTCACGGACGGGTTGAACTGCACGTTCGCGGGAAGTGGCGGCAGGTCGGTGGCGGACGCCCCGCCGCTGCCACTGGGCACGGTGTCGCCATTCACGGGGTCGGAGGGTGTAGGGCCGCTGCTCGAGGACGACCCGCTCGTCGTGGGCGGCATTTCTTGGATGTGAGCGAGCGCAACAAGTCCGGCAGGCGAGCCCGCGGCCGAACTCGGCCGCACAGGCTACGCCCATTATTCCCCCGCCCAGCCGGACAGCGGGACGCTAGTATCGGTGGACGACCGTGGAGAGGCTGATTTGACAGATGACGGAGATTGTGGAGTCCTGTCTAGTTTATCTTGGATCTACAGTGAAATTTAAATAAGTTGTTTCACGGGAGATTAAGGAGTAAGCCTTACGTGATAGGCAAGTTTTTTCGCTCACAAAAACCTGCTTGTGGACAACTTCTATTGACAGCTAATAGAAACGAGCCGATAATCAGACATGAGCTTTAGACACAATTACGAGAAGGTACGTACGTGTTCAATAGCTCCTGAAGCGTTTCGCCATACTCTGCCCTCAATCCCGGAGGTATTTGAGCAGGCAACAGTATAAAGCTCAACTTCGTCACTTGAACGGCCGGCGCCTTGTTTGTGAGTAATAATTCGAGTAGCCAAGACGGCAAAGCTTCCTCGAGCGCTTGCACGTCGGCTCCAACGTTACCTACTAACCCGCGGTAAACTGGCATCCATCCTGATGGTAACTCTTCTGATTTTATGACGGCAACATCAGAAGGGATAGGAAGGGGCAGCGCTTCTGCGGTTAATGGAGGCGAAATCTGGGATTTGAGGTGTTGGACGAACGTCTGGGGCGACAATGTCGAATCCTACGAGACCATATTAACCCCGACTCCGGACTGGAATGGTTGAAGAAAATACAGTAGCAAACCCTTACCTCGCCTTCGTCTTCATTAGACCCGCTAGATGGCTGCCCCGCGGCAGACGGAGTTTCGACCTCAGTCGCAGCTCTCCGCGTGTTCTTTCCCAAGTTCTTCAGACGACCCATGAACCCACCCGGCATGCTTGGTATCGGCGAACCGAGCTCATTCAGCGCATGGTTTTTCGCGCTCCCGGGACCTCACCATCCAGAGAAGTCGTCGTCCGCCGCAGCAGTTTGGCTTGTCGAAGATGCAGATTGCGATGTAGACGGCCGGCGGCGAAGAGAGAAATAGTCTGAACTCGCCGGCACCATTGCCGTCGATGTGGACGGTGTCGTACTCGTAGACGGCGATTTCGGCATGGGCGGTGCACTTGCTCCCGGGCCTATGCTGGCGCTCCTGCCAGAGGGATTCGACCCGTCAGCTGTACATGGCGTAGTTGCAAGCCCTAAACGACCGTAACTCATAGGCCGTGGGGGGAGAGCCTCGCTTCCAACAGTCTCCGCAGGAGATTGCGCGATGGGTAAGAAATCTTGGAGGTTTAGTGCAGAGAGATGCGCACCAGGCGCACTCGCATCTGGTGGCAAGGCCGGCACAGGAGGTATAGATGAGGGCGACGTCAAGGGACCTAGGGTACGGTCGCCTATGAGAGATTCTGAAACTGTCAGTGGATGCGCGCTGTTACGGTGATTGCCCTTGTAGGATGATGGCTAACTCTTCTCGTGCGAAAGCTTTGTAGCCATACGCTGTTCCTCCCGAATAAACCCAACAAAATGATTACGCAAGACCCACTTCCCGATATTTACTATCCAAAATGGCATTAGAAAATCGCCGCAAAGCCGAACAATTGCATCACGCACAGCGTAAATCGTCTGGATGCGTTCGGTCCGTCCCATAGCCTGCTTCATCCGCGAAGATTTCCGACTCGAAGCATCTATCCAGGATATGGACAGTGATCGAAGGCTCGTGCGCGTGGCGATCTTGATCGACCGTATACACGCAGTGACAGTTGATACCTCCGGCATGGTTGCAGTATGGGACATGGTCCGTGGACTGTGCGTGGTGCATTCGCGCAGGGGGATGTGCGGAGCGCGAGCGCAGCATCCAGTCCATCTAGCGATGTCGCAACATGCAATGATGCGGAGAAGATTTTGCCGCGGCAAGCGCTCGAGATCGTCCGCAGTCGCATCGAGGGAGAGGCTATCGTTCTCGCATGGGCGAGTGCCGACACACGAATTGGAGAGCTGACTAAGTCGGGCGCAGCGCAGAGCGGTACCGCATTGACAGCGACGTCCCGGTCCTCGTGCGCGGCACACGCTCTGGTTACAGTGTAGAACATCGGGTCAGGCACAAGTGGACTGAGGGTGTCCCTACGGCCTATGTTGGCCGTGTAGCCACTGGCCTGGCCCTGAGATTGCGAGTAAGCATGGCCCAGAAACGTCCCATCAGATGGAGAGCGTGCCTGGCGCTCCTTCCCGTCACGGCGGCGACGGGCACGTTGAGACGCACGAGAGTGCCTTTCAGCGGCGGCCTGACGCTGCATCTGCTGTTGATGATGTGCGGCAAGCGTGATCGCCTTGCGTTCCTGCATGGCCTGCATTCACACCAGATGTATCGCATTAGAAGTTCTATTGCGAAGTGGAGAGAAACGCACGTATTGCTCATTCGTCACTGTTCCGCTATCTGTCTCGGCCGTAAGGTTGAGACACATCCACACATCCGTAGCATTCGAACCTGCGGGTAGTATCGAGTCAAAGCCGGAAGCCTCGAATATCAGACTGTTGTTCAGCGTCGGGATAGTGAAATTGTGCACACTCGAATTGAGCTCCTTTCCACTCCAATCGAACCAAGTGAGCTGGGCCGACTGCATCTGGCTCTGGCTCAACCCGCGGCCCATGTGTTCTTCATCTGGCTCAAACTACTCGTGTCCGTACTACAGACACGAGTTTCTAAGCCAGATTTTCCTTCTTCTTCCCAGTTGACGGTGTGTGGTCGGCGTGCACGAGAGTAGGCTGCGACAAGGGAGCGTGGCGGCGGAAACGAGAAAGGGTGACGGCGAGGACATCGGAGGGCCGCGGCGAGGACGAGGGCGGCAGCGGGGACGAGGGACGGGGGCGGCGGTGGGAACGACGAGGACGAGGTTCTGGCAGCGGCAGCGGCGACGATAACGATGACATGAGGGTATGGTGATGAGGAAGAAGAAAGGGCGGGGGGAAGGGCTTGAACCACGCGTCACGCAGCGTGTGCACATCATATCGATTTTTCATGAAGTACAGGTACAACATAAGTACATCATTTTTACATGCAAACGTAGCCTAGACACAGGCCATACCAAAAGAAAAGAAAGAAAGGAGACACGAGCAAAAAATAAATCAAAAACGTGAAAATACGTAGCGAAAAGCTCGCGAGGAAAAGTGTGACCCGTGGCGGTGCTATGTGGCTATGTTGACACCCCCCTGTAACAAAATATTTTGTACACTTTTTGTACACTTACGGCACTTTCCGGGCCACTTTTTGTATTGTGACCGTGACAAAATACACAGCCACTGCTGGTGAAAACGCTAAGTGTGAAAGAACGCTTCCCTTTGAGGAATCGTAAAGCACAGACAAATTTGCCAGGACACAAGCTGCACTCACTGCTACAGGTCGCATATCCAGCACAGAATGCATTGTGTGCGCAGCCTGAAAATTGGTAGACATAATATTTCCTGCAGAGCACGGAGCATTGCATGCAATCTTGTGACCGGTAGACGAAAGATTGCCTGTGGAACATGCAACACGGGCAAGTTTGACACCAAAACTGCACTCATTGCTGCAGGTGCATATCTAGTAAAGAAAGCATTGTGCGTGGCTTGGTAATTGGCAGACAGAAAAACGCTCGCAGAGCATGCAACATTGTTGCTGCAATCACGTCCTTGGCGGAAAAGCTGGCAGTGTTTTCAAGACGACGCAATTGCATTACAGTGTACCATTGCAGCTTCTGGTCGCCAGTGCAGAACGTGAGTGCCGGTGTGCGGCAGGCGCAGCTCCTCCCGGCGCGTCCACATCCGCACCACCTCCCGCTCCCTCGCGCCGCGTCGGCCGTCAAAATCGCTATGGCACACTTCTGCCTCCTGATTTCCTTGTCTGGTGACAAACGGCTGCGTGCGCGGAGACGACATTGCGCGGGGGAAAACGAGATGCGAAACGTGCTTCGCATGTACCTCGCGCCGTCGCGGCGTTCTGGTTGATGCAAGAAACGGCAGCCAGAGTTGCCTGCTCAACATGGCTGCGGAGGCTGGAACGAGTGGTTGGTGAACAGGATGAGCGGGTTAGATGGCCTATGCGGGCCTCGTAGAGATAAAATAGAACTGTAGGCCGACATGAGACGAGGATGAAGAATACAGCGCTCACACCGCGCACCTGATTCGCAATGACAATGGCACAATTTGGGAGAGGCACCCGAAAGACGAATGAGGAGTAAGAAGGCGCACCGTTCCTAAAGCTACGCATATGGAGGGAGATTCGTATGAGTGGGTGGATGACCTTTCTGTCCTCTCTTTGTCTCTTCCTCCGTCCCATTTGTTTATGAGTTACTTCGGTTGCGCCGCGCATCATTGCGCGTATTAGGATCGCAATGGAACCGAAAGTAAAGTCATCGAGGAGTCGAAGCCGCTCACACATTATCTTCGGGGTTCCCTTGTTTATAACCCTCCGACCCTGGGCTCGTCTGGAAGGGCAAGACTCTGTGAAACAAGAAAGCCGCTTGTCAGCGCAGGAAGTGGATAGGACGTATCTCTCCATGACTTGGTTAGCTTGCAGGTGAATAAAGAATACTTGAGATCCAGATTCCAGACTAATCAGCTGACGATCAGCGCGATCGCTGTCAACCTCACTATACAGAGCGGCGAGTCCATGCCATGTGCGAAGAGGATCGCTGACAGCACATTACCCCTCCCCAAAATGACTCACACTTCATATGTCTTTAAATTTCTCTCCAAACTAGAAACTTACATATATCAAACCAATACGAATATGCTTCTGCTACTCTAATCGAATACACTACACGAAACATGCAAACCGTGCTGTCAACCATGCTTCTGCGAGACCAAAGCACTCGAGCCCACGCACGCCCTATCGACGTCAAAGTAGTACAGGAGAATTCGGAGACCGGTACCAAACATATAAGCGCATGCTGGGTCGGCAGCCGATTCCAAATGATGGATAGGCGCACGCGTGGGGTCAAAGTGAATGGACCAGGGTTTGACGAGCAGCACGGAGAATGAGGAAGTCCGGCGGGAATCCACACCCGTATACGAAAAAAATGTTCTTTCCAGATTCTGCATACGAGCTTTGCGGTACATCGCGGCACCGCATCGCGAGTACACCGCCCAAGGCACATATCCTTTTATTGTAATCCCCTGGACTTGCCACGGCCACTTAATCTCGAGGTACGTCCATTTTCGGCCGCGGAATATACAAGTACGTCGAGAGGTAGAACGTAACAGTGCAGGGGGCTTGGATCCGGCCTCGAGTATAAAGCATGGAAAGATACGAAGAGAGGACAGTGGGAACAACCTGCGTTTGTTGGTAAGGACAGAAAGCGAAGTAGTACTTAGCAAACAAACAAAAGTAACGTAAACCCACAAAACAGACAAACATCACGATGAGCACACTCTTCGCATGATGCATTTGCGACGTGCTCAGGGAATTTTGTAAGTCAGCATCTGACGGTGTTGTGCATTGTGTCATAGAGAAAACAGCAGCAACGAATAACTTGAGTGCGAGGCTCTAGGGGGGGCCGAGAGGTTAGGGCGGGCTCGAGCGACATCGGAGGCGAAACTGGAAGCTGATCTATTTAGCACATAGACGTTTCCGACACAAACTTACCAGAGAACTAGTGTGTCGATCAGTACGCCGAATGCGACGCGTATGTTTCCGTGCTTTATGGTATGTCGCGGACAGATCTGGCGGGAAAAGAGAAGGAAATATGAAGGGCGAAACCGTATACTCCGCTATGCCCCAGCAAGTCCATCATGGTAAAACATTCGAGCTCTGCCTGTCAAGATCCGGAGTGCGTCTGAGGCCAGAGCACGTCTCAAGTCCGGACACCCGTGGTTCGGCGGAGATTCGGCCACGCGGAGGAGTGATGCGCTATGCTGTGGGTTGCTGGTCGACGGCGCGAGCACGACGGTGCAAGCAGAGGAAAAGTGATCAAGCAAGGAAAGGGTGATCGCGATCGATTGCGATAGCCAGTAGTTTAGGGCCGGTCACTCTGGCTCCTCGCTCTAATGATTTTTGACCGTGGGTTGTGGTGCGAAGGTGAGTCCCTTCGGGGTCAATGAGCGATACAGCATCAAAGAACATCCCGTCCTCACATCCGCAGCAAAGCATTACGAGAGATAATATATTACATAAAGATATAAATTACAAAAGTACACGGCGAAAATCTATCATCCTGCTCGAGTCCAACATTGCCGGGCTTTTCGGACCCTAAAGTCGAGCATCCCAACATCCCAGCATGGTGCTTAACATACTCATCCGATACCCATGAGGAGCCAGCGCAGATGTAAAGGCTCACATCTGATTTAGCATGATGGAGCAGTGAAACACGCGAAAGCGCGAAGAGAACAGGAGACGTCGCGCAAGAGAGAGAAAGAAAAGCGCACATTGAGTGTAACACTGAAGAGAGAGAGCACGTAGTGGAAACATAACGGCGCAGAAGAGACGGAAGCGCTTGCGGTTGTCACCGCCCGCGCCTTGCCAACAAATACACGTGATATACGCTCGTCGAGCCCGCGCCAGATATCCTCAATGAAGACTTGGCTTGATTCTTCATTAGCTTTCTCCAAAGCGGCCACAATTGGCGGATGTGCATGACAGGTTGTGCATGGCAAGAAGTTGCGTAGAGGACCAGAGCGGGACAGGCGATACCACAATCGCAAGAAAACTTCAACGCTGTTGAAGAGGGAGATGGGCTCGACATTGCATGAGCATAAAACGAGTAAGAAGAGAATGAGGTCGTGCGTATCCGCGACCGGCTATCTTTTCCCCACTGTGTAAGTAATGAAATGGTGGCAATGAACGGTAGAACAGAACGGTAGAACAGCGAGAGCTCACGCTACAGTACCCGCGCCAAGCCCGAAGTTAAATTACAACCCATGAGAAAGAAACCATTGCGTCGCTCGTTCGTTACCGCAACCGTAAGAAAATCAACAAAAAAGCGTAAAGATGCGATTTATTAGGGATGCTTACCTTTATAGGGACAACGATTCACCCATAGTCCCGCTCGGCAAGGATATGCGATCAGATGTGTTGGCAAGTTGGAACGATGAGCGGTGGTGGCGTGTGCCATCAGTGCGCCAATTGAATGGCAGTTTCAGCCCTCTTCGCCACTTGAGCATCTCAATATTTCTTGCCAATATTGAGTCAACGTCGACTCCAGCTGTCGACGTACGTGTGTACTTTTCTTCCATACCGTGGCCCATGGAAGTTTGAATTGAGTCGATCGTAATTCATGACGTCGAAGTTGAGCTTGATGACACAGGAGAGCGTAGCCAAAGGAGTCCCAAGTGCATATCGAGAGGAAAGAGAAACAGGACAGACGTGATTTAGCAGGACACCTGGCTTCTCTGCATGTGAACCCATATGTAGCCCTCAATTTGCCACCGATGAGATGCAGGTGAGGATGTCGTGTCCGCGCATGCATTGAGATAAGAAAAAGATTGATTGCAACGAAAGGTAGTACACTCACCAACCGGACGCTTTGCTAGCGCTTTGACCGGTGTACCCATGGCGGCACGTCAGGTCCCAAGTTATCGCGCCACGAACATGTTATCTCGCCGGGTGGACTTCAGTTACCATCGATGGGATAGCCAACATCGAGCTGTGCATGGTGATTTGACACCGAAGGTATCGGATGGAACGAGTCGAGCGATTACGAGCGATGTTGCAGCTGAGCTTGATGATAGATGTCTGTAAAAGCAAAAGGTCGACGCCTCGAGGCGCGACTCCCACGGTTGACGGTTGACACGTGTCGCGCTCGCTCGACAGCCGTTTCTTGAGCATTTCGTTGTTTCCTCGCGCTATCTCGAAGGCGCTTGCTGTGTACGTACCTTGTGTTCATACAAATCACGAGTAAGCTCAAATGGTATCTTCAGCCAGGTATGCAATGCATTTATGCAATTCGGCGCACGTGGTATATCTGTCTTGGTACCTTCTGGGGATGGTGGTGTTTCAGGGGCTTCAAACTCGAGCTGCACCGAATTCGTGCCGACTTTCCCGTCTGGCTGCCCATTTGTGACCTCTGTCGGGGCAACGACAGGTTTCGAGGAGATTGCAGCGCCTTCCTCTGCAGGTGGCTTCTCCAACTATTTCGCTACGCCATCATACCAGTTGCCCGCAGTTAATTCATACCTGTCGGCGCTTGACTCGAGATATGACGGGCTCTTCAACCGTTCAGGGCGTGGATACCCGGACATTTCAGCGTTAGGTGCGAACATCAAGACCGTGGTCAACGGAGAGGTGTCGACCTTGAATGGCACTAGCGGCGCAACTACAATCGTCGCAAGTGCTGTCGCCTTGCTGAACGACCGCCTCATCTCCGCAGGAGGCCCATCGGTTGGCTACCTTAATGATTGCATTAATAATGATGATGCGGTTTCGGGATTGACAGATATCAATACCGGTTCGTATCTTTTTTACTCTGCGAAGTAAGATCACTAACTTATCGTATGCCTTTAGGAAGTAATCCCGGATGCGGCACTGACGGATTCCCTACACTTTCAGGAGCTTGGGATCCTGTTACTGGTCTTGGTACACCTTACTTCCCCGAGCTCCTGAAGGCGGCGCTAGGTGCTGGTATACATGTGTAATAATCGAAAATGAAGTTGGCTAGATTTGTATTTCTCTTGAAAGGCTTGATCCGGGATTTTTAAATCGGAGACGGTAGTCAACATTGTTGCTAAATTAGAAGGAGACGAGAAAATGGATTATCTCTAGATGTTAAGCTCAATCCGCATGAATGGTTGGCGAAGCAGTTTCAGTGCCCTAATTTTGAGACTGCTTTCAGGTAGAAACTGCTCACACGTGAAATCAGTTCATTGCTTAAGTAGTTACTTAGTATCTCAATTTTTACGGAACAGCAGGTAAATGGCAAATCGGGCGGTAAGGAATGACTTCAGAAATTATTTAGACGGCGTGTAGGGAAACGTGCATGTAGATATAAATTGAGGAAGGTAATCATGAATAGAAAGAATATACATATTGGGACCGCCTAAGGCAACGCCATCGACAAAGGATAGAAAGCAGTAGACTTATGTATTCAATGGAAAATGGGAAGGAGTGGGCAGCGCATTGAGTGCGCAAATATTCAAGACGTATTACACTTACGTGTAGCGTCGATGAGTGAACAGGAGGGAGGATTGGGTGAGTAGGCGCAGAAAACGAGCCCTTTATGTCATATTATGGTTGAATGATGGTACGCCGTACTCAGAAGCCCCCGCGTCTAGCCCGGCGTACGGCGGACCTTGTCCTCATAGCAGCCCCCATATCCTCGCGGGCGCGGGCACGCGTCAGCCTCATCTCAATGCTCGGCCGCACTTGCCTACGTGGCGTGGGTGGCCTAGGGCACGATGAAGTGACGCTCCTGCGCGTTGGTGTCATTTCCAAAGTCGCAAGTTGCGCCGCTCTGCGGGACGGGCCAGAGGCTTCCTCTAGCGGGACAGACCTACTCGGCCCAGCCTGTGGAGTTGTGTCGCGGAAACTAACGGAGTGAGGATGAGGGAACTCGTTCTGTGTAGGAAAAGGATGTAGCGTCTGCGGAGGAAATAGACCCCGATTCTTAGCGTCCTCGCGCATTTCTTTCATGCGTGCCTCCACCTGTGCTTGTGTGTCTGGGTGCTCAAAGTCAAAGTCGCGCGGCTCCGCCGACTCAGAGCGCCTGCTAAGAGCCTTCTTCGTACTAAGTCCCGAGAAATCTGTCTGAACGTCACGTTCGAGTCCGGGTTGGACGGCAGTCTGGACTTGTTGGTGATAGTGGGGTGTACTGGATACTGTCTCCGTCGTCATACCTGAGAGATCTGTCATAGCACCGACGCTCGTTTCGCGTTCAAACGCGGGGCGGATTTGTTGGCGGGAAAAGTGAGGCGTGCTTGATACTGTCTCCGTCGTAATTCCCGAGAGGTTGGTCATAACACTAACGCTCTTTTCACGTTCAAGCTGGGAGGATCCGTGAGACTGGAGTTGGAGCGGTTGAGCTTGCTGGTTGTGATGGTCTCGGGTGGAGGACTCAGCCGAAGGAAGTGGATTTCCTTGCGCGTCGCACTCAATTATCTCGCTAGGATCCTCCGAGACTGCCCGGCGGGTGCACCGAGTCGACGATGCCAACATATGGGATGCGCTCGCCAGGGTCGGGTTCGCGGTCGAGAACATACGCTGGGTGGGTGTCCGAGCGCGTGGCCCATCTTCGTCCATGTCCTCGTCCGCGTCCATGTCATCGCCCGCAATATCGTCGAGACTTCCAGCCGAGATACTACTCGCACCTTGCAGCTGTCTGGCGTAGACGTCCACATCACCCATCTCGCTGTCGCCGCTGGAGACAGAGCTGCCTGATACCGAGCCTTCGCGCTCGCGCTTAGCCATGGCTTCCTCGAGTTCTGCAAGACGTCGGTACACCTCGTCACGTTTCTTCGCGAGTATTGCAAGTTCCCTCTTGTGGATATGTTCTTCGAGCCGTTCATAATAGACTCTTGCCTGCTCACGTTGCCTTTCATCCTCCGTCGCGAGTGCGCGGTTGACATCAAGCATCTCAAGGGCTCCAGTAGAAAGTCGCGCGGGAGCAAGCGCGCCGGACGACGTACTATCGAAGCGTTGCGCATGCGCAACACTGTTGAGAGGATGGTTCGTCACCGTGTGAGCGGTCGTGGAAGCCTGGTCAGGCGGCGGGGCGCTGAGCTCCCTCGCGCCATTGTTGTCAAGTAGGTTCGTGTAGAGATTCTGCCCAGCGGAGATTCCGGGGATGTCGTAGAAAACATTAAGACGCGTGGCTTCGCTTAGAGTACCCGTGGCTGCCTGGATGAGGAAACCTTTGCTGTCAATTTCATGGCGTATCGAACCGGCCTCGCCCATGCTACTTGGGGTGACGGGGAGCGAAGCTGGATGGTCGGAAGAGGTAGGCATCGTACGAATATGGCGTTGGTAGTCGTTGGTTTTGGTTGATTTAGTATGAGCTGGGAGAAATGAGGGAGATGTTTAGCATTAGTCAAGTATAACGAATTCCATTGGAATCAGACGCACAGTAAGATCCAGATATACTAGAAGTCCAACTCTTTACAATTCCGAGTCTAAAAGTCGATGGTCTTGAGGTGGTTAGTATCCAAACTGGCGTGAAACAGCTCGAACTTATATACCTCAGTATCGACCACATGCACGTGGTGAGTGGCTCCATCAACAGGTGCACGCCTAGACCGTGGGTGAATGAACGAGCCCGGGGACCCCGAACTTCGGAAGTCAAGGCTATAGACGTCAAAGCAAGCCACATCAGTTGCCTTCGTGGAAACCATTGTATAATAATGTGAGAAAAAGATCATAATCAAAGCGCAATAGGAGTGCAGAGTAGCTTAGGCCTCGAGCCAAACATACACATACATGAACGTACCCAGACTGAAAATCGAATTTCGTTGCAACATGGACGATGTAGACTTCAAACGCAGCTCGTGACTGAATTAATTCACCGCGAACTTCCTAAGAAGAACATGTTAAATGTCACAGCTACTGAGTTGTTCTTTTTTTCAGACGAGGCCAATTGCAGCGCGCCAGCAAAAAAGCTTTACCAGCAGAGTCAGGAGCAGAGCAAGCAACAACGGTAGGTGCGCACAGCATGTTATTCCACGCGGTTTGAGTGAGAGGCTAGGGAAAGCATATTTGATGACTGAAACATCCACTGAGTTTTGTGGGAAGACGCTTTACGTGGTCGTACGAAAACAGGAGCAGTTCCGAAGACCTAGCAAGCAGTCGTCGACGCCAGTGAAAACGGTGGAATACACATCAATTCGCTGAACACGCAGAATCAGGGTAACTTGACCATGAATGCTTGCGTCGACATAAGTGCTCAGCAATATGGTCGTCTGCGCCTTGCTTGGTCCCGAGGAAAATAACTGTTCGCGATGACACAAAGCTTCGAAGCTCGGCAATCACGAGCTTTATCTCAAGAGTCGACGAAACATGACCTTCAGAAATGGTCTATATCTATCGACGTAAATTCGACAGCTTGTTGTTCCTTCATCAGAAACCATAACTCTGATTTTTATTTATTAAAATACGAGGGGCGTGATCACCAGAAATTGCACACAGAGTATCAATTTGTCGCATTCGCAGTGGTGAGCCGAGGGCAAACACGATACATAAGGAGATTCAAAATATCAACCGATCCGTCCGTATCCCCGAAACAGTTTCTGCATGTTCACCGAAACTCCAATATTACTCCTACTCACTCTCGTCGTGGTTGTAGGTGAACTGCATTTCAAAATCCTGCACCAGCGGAACAGCGACCGTACGTACTGTATCCCGACACAGTATTGCTTATGTGGAAGATTCTGCGGAAAAGAAGGAAAACTACAATTTATAAACGTATATGAGAACAAAGAGATTGGTTCCATGTAGTCATGTTCAGTGGTGCGAGCCGAAAACACATCCTTCAAATTCTCGATTCCAACACGACGGGCAATTTGCCAGTCTTCATTGTAAACCAATCCTCCAACTTTTCCTCCCACTCATGTGGGTCGTAACCATCGGTGAAATGGACCTCGAAGCGCTGGATAATCAGGGCAACGACCATGCGTAACTCTGTAAGCGCAAGACTACGCCCTGCACAGTTTGCTGGGCCATACGAGAAGGGAATGAACGCCGCCGTGTTCGTAATCACTTCTAGGTCACCCGACTTCGAGTTGGTCAAGATTTCTGAGGCCTTCTTTTGTGAGTCCTTCATAGCGCTCGAGCGAAGCCAGCGTTCCGGCCAAAACGCGTCAGGTGAGGGATGGAAGTAGCGTGGGTCGCGGTGGAGAGCGTACGGTGGAACGACGATAGCTGTGCCCTCAGGGATGAATCTATGAACACAACGGAGATAAGTAAAATCGGCAATTGAAGCTGTGTTGTTTCGAACCTGTCTCCTACCCATTTCCCTCCGCTTCCTGCTTCTGGAGCGCGCTGTAAAGAGGTGGCCACCGCAGGTTGGAGGCGCATACTTTCGTTACTTTCACGCTGCCTTTCAGTAAAAAGGCTCAAACGATATAAGCAGAAACAAATAGGCTCACATAATGGCGTTGAGGAATTCCATTTCAATGAGCTTCGTGGAGTCTAGTGGATCGCCCTCGCCAGGAGGGAAAACCGAGTCTACTTCCTTTTGGAGGCGCATGTAGTCGCTCGGATGCGTGAGCAAGTAGTAAAAAATCCCGCCGAGTGTCGAGGAAGTCGTATCAGATCCGGCAACAACAGCGAGCGCGCCATTTGAGACGATCTCTGCTTCCACGGGCGGCGTCTTCTCGACCCCATCTTCGTCAATCTACGATTACGGGCGTAAGCGCACAAATACACACTTTACTCGGAGAAATCTCAAAACAAATGTTGCTCACGAGATAAGAAAATAAGTCTTTCAGAAGAGATCCATTCCTCAAACGTATTCGAGCCTTCTCACTACAGAATGCGCGAAAGCGATCTATGTTTTCTGTGAGGCTCGGAATACTGTAAAAGAGGTACGATAGCCACGGAAGATGCTGCAAGACAGCGAGGGGTCTAAATACAAATGTTAGCTGAATGTCTGCGCGTTGTCAGGAATAACACGCACTCTAAAGCAGCTTGTAACATTGTAAATACTCCTTCTTTGTCTCCGCCTTCGCGCATAAGTTCAAACCCGCCCCCAAAGCTGCAGTATTCAAATAAGTAAGAGTTTAAGATAGACGGTTTAGAACAGATTGATCCTTACGCCATGTCACCCATGAAATCCGTTCTGTTGAGAGTGATCAATATGCATTTTCCTTTCAAATCAAACAAGGATAAGACAAGATCGATTACTTACGTAAAGAAGATAAACCAGGATGCTAAGTCGACCTCGAGCTTACGTTTCTCTAATTCTCCTACAAGCTGTAAAGCACGCCTCACTACAATGGGTTCGTAACCTTTGACACCTGCTGTATTGAACGCGCGATTCCACGGCTTCCGACTCCGTGCATGCTCGTGCGCACTGCGAATCGCAATGAGTGGCGGCGTAGTACCCGGACGAGTACGACCAGACCAAACTAAATGGACAGGGATCACAAGGGCGGGAATAAAAACATAATTCGGTATTCTCGCAAATATAGGTTACTTACTCGGTCCTTTCGCCATACCGTCTGCGCCTAGGATATCTGGAATCGCGCTCGCATCTGCTACAGAGAGCTCATTCGGTCCTAGCGATGCAGAAAGAAGTTTTTCATAGACACCGGGATGAAGGGAAGTAATACGTCAACTTACCAGCACGGACATACGGCCCATATCGATCGTGAAGCTGTTTATGATAGACGTGGTTCTTTCCTTTTGCCATCATCCACGCGGCCCAGAATTTTGAGACCTTCGCGAGCAGCGGCCCTGGGTACTGTGCGAGTGGGTGCCATGGGGAGAGGCGATAGACGACTATACTCGTAGCCAACGCTAAGTAGAATAAGGCGAAGGAGCTCAAACATGCAAGGAGAGCGGATTTGGGAAAGTGACTGATGTAGAAGAACGCAGGAAGAGTAGGGGCAACGACTAGCAGGAGTATGTTGACGAACAGATGACGGGTATCAATATCGTATCGCTTGTAGATTGCATGCACGATCTATAATAGTGAGAGATTCGTGATCAGAAATTTGTTAAGAGACGACGAGAAACCAATACTCGCCAGAGCACACGCCACGTCGGAGACAAGCGCATCACGGAGTGGAAGGTTTGGCAGGTCGAATACGGGGGGCAACGCGATATCCATACCGCCAAATTAATACCTAACCAGGTTCTACCGCTGATGACACTTCAGAGATTCAAAGACTTTCCAAAAGGTCAGACAAGCTGCAGACTGGATTTGACTTCTACAAATTCTCGTTTTCTCGTTTATATTGGGCGCTGTCTCGGGCATCGGTCAACAGTCATACGCATCCCGGAAGCAATTTGTCACGAATGACTGACAGATGCGCCGTCTATGCGCCGAGAGAAGGCTTCCCGCTTAGTGTTAAACGTCGCAGCTAGACTGCAGGCGCCGCCTACCGCGGAGTACATGACTACAAACGCTCTGTCTTCAGTATTGCATGTATCCGGAGGCTTCATAGACAATACCATCAGTCATCGATGAACTTTATATAGGTCCTTGAAGACAAATCAAGTTACTCACTTGGCAATCAGCTTGTACTAACAATAGTTGTGGCGAGTCAATTGTGTATTCCTGACGTATCTACCTTCGGCCATGCTGCAGAGAATGCCGATTTCCGAGCTTATGAGCACCAATAGCCCGTAAAACGTAATGAATGAGCTGGTAAAAGTGGACGGCAACATACGCATTTCAAACGATCCTCAAATAATGTCTATTCCTCGTTACGTATGAGATTGAGGCATGCTAGGAAACGTTCGTAAGAACCATGGTATTAATGAGATCGCTCCTTTAGAATAAAAGCAATATTTACCATCGTAAGGTGAACGTATGCAATATAACTGAACCATGTGCCTCAGCCCGCTTCTCTTTTCATATCTTGACAAGAACCTTTCTGAGCTGGTGTCATTAAAGATTTCTACTGCTGTCGGTTCTGTGTCGTTAGGTCGTCAGTCAGCTATACTCTGAAACCAAATTGACCTTCTCACGCCATTTCTGTAGAATCATGACCCAATAGCCGCTGCAAGCACAGAAAAAGTCAGACAGCAGCGACGAGGAGACATATGATTAGGACGCAGACAAGTTATAACCTTCAGGAGTATTCTCGTTCTGAACATATGAAGTCGTGAGAGTATGAGGCGGGTTGGTTTCATTCAGAAGGAAATTGACTGCATCAAGTAATCCATCAAGCGCGTCCGAGACATTAGATTTCACGCCGACAGAGATGAACGTTGTTGGCACATCGCTAAGTGATCCATTCGAGGACTGCGTCGCCAGCGTGGCTGGAAACCCGTAGAGTGCCTGAAGGCAGGCGGGAGTGATTTTGAAGTTGCAGGAAGAAGGCACATTCTGACGCGCGGTAAGGGATTTCTCTGATACGATAATGTTTGAAAGAGGCGAGGAGATGATAGGACCGTGAGAAACGGGGTTTTCGAACCTAATAAATGGTTAGAGTGGATTCACCATTTGATAGAAGAAGCATACGTGATTGTCGGATGAACAAGTTCGAGATGGGCCCGGAGCTCAGTGGGGATGGAGTAAGCGAGGGTACGGACAAATTTCTTTCCAGTCTCGACGTGCTGAAAGACGGAGAAATTCGCATGGAACATCTCATTGGCCTTGCTGACGGGTACAGAGAACGCGAGCCAATCCCCTGCAGGAGATATAGGCTTTGCTGACACGCCATAGGATGCAAGGAACTCGTTTACAATCGAGACCGACTTTGAGGTAGGTTTCACGAACGCCTCCACCTATACTGCTTGTCAGATGCTGACATAAAAAGTGAAATTTAGTTATACTCACCTCTTCCTTCGTAAGGTAATAACCACGGAATGGGCCGCCGTGCAAGCTGACATTATAGAAAGCCTGTTCGAGACCTGCGATATCACTGTTCAAAAGAGCAAGACGCAGGTTGAGAACGTGTTCCGCAGGTGCCGCGGCAGTCTTTATGAAGCCATCCGGCGCGCTATCACGCTGTTCGTGCAATACCATATTACTAAACATCAGGCTGGCGGAAACAGTTGAGAGGAAAGTTGAGAATAAAAAGAGTTTGAGGCCCGACAGCGCCATAAAAGATGATTTGCTGACTCCGAGGGATATTTGCGAAAAGACTGTATGAATAGCAATCTCTCGAGCCGAAGATTTATACGCGCAAGCTGCGAAGCGGCTATCACTGTGAGACTCTCCTAGATGCTTCGGGACGCACGGTGCGCGCGAGTTCCTGTAAAAGAACCATTTCAGTGACATCAATCGTGCAGCCTTGATGAAAGAAAGCAGCCAAACGAATACTACACACGCATAATAATGTATTGGAAAGACGCCCATCTCCTGTCATGCGGCTCAGGAACGTCCAAAGAGTCTGGAGAGAAAATAACCTTCGTCGTATATCTGCGTTAGGAATAAGAATTAACTCGTTTTCTGAGAGAAGATCATGTCAAAAATACCGTCATATCCCAGATGTTCGAGTCGAAAGATGCGAACCAACGATCAGGATGAATACGGCATTGTACTTGGTTGTGCATCATCTGAACCCCAATCAAGACTGAGAGTAAACGTACATGCACTTGAACTTATTATTAGATTGCCGTGTGGGACGGAGATCAGGAAAAGTTGTTATCCTTCCCATGGCCTCGATCTTAATAGAAGATGTCGAGAAAACTGCCATCCAGGTATGAGGAAAGAGAATAAACTTTTTCATTTTGGTCTGGAAAATACGTCGATACCTCAATCTGAGCTGTTATTAAATTAACACACGGATGTATCCTTTCTGCTGCGTGAGGCGGGAAACCGAATCGAGGGCAGAAGGTGTCTGAGAGATATTCTTTCAATAGGGCTGGAGTATGAAGAGAGCACAATGGCGAATAATGCGACTAAACGATGGACATCTGTTGCAGCCTTGAATACATTTTTAAAAAGAAAAGTTGCTGAACTTACGCCCACTTCAACAAATAACACAAAGTAGCACGACGCTTCCTTTTTCCATCGCGCATCGCCTATCTCTCTCCTTCATGAGCCTCCACGCAGTTTGACCGTGGTGTCGCTTTATTCAATAAGACATAATCCAATCTTGTGATAGCAAGTTATCGTCGGGGCGCGCCCACTCCAGATCTGTCATTTCACCGGCGTCAATACGACCCAGTCACTCGGAAGTCATCCATTCCGGCTTTCCCGGGCGTTCACAGCGACAGCTACGCCCTGACGCTTGTGCTGCTTGCATAGCCTAGTAACAGATAGGAACGATCGCGAAGTAAAGTCAAAGTGAAGTTGTTATTTGTTGAACTGATCATGATGGCATCAATCCACGACTAAGTGTTGTGCGCAAGAAAAGCGGCGGGTACTTTTACCGATAGCAATGGCGGCATCGTAATCATGCAGCGGCACAGCCCATTGTGTGGCCCCTGTAATGCCGACGTCAAGCTCTACGACAGGGATCTTGAGAGTTTAGGCGGTGAGAAGTGCTCCCGTGCTATCAAGTGATTTACGTACCTAGAAGAAAACTTGACTGCCTCTGCAGATGTTATAACCATTTTGGACGCACCGAACAACACAGCCGTCTTGGGTCGCGACGTTTCGTTTCTAGATCTCGCACAGGGCTCGCTCAATCCGAATGTCTCTGTTTATGGTCCGCTTAGAGGCCCCATGCCTTCTCGGGGTAGCGACGTTCGATCGTGGAGGAAAGGCAGGAGAATGCGAGGTGTCGTGCAGATCGCAGCCATCCTACAGGATTTAAAAGACCCACAGTACGCGATTCGCGCAATTCAGAATTGTAGACGAGCCGTCGGAGACCGGCATCTCATCGGCGTGGCGAGAGACTGATAGAAATCTCAAGCATGACTTGACAGGTCGACGTATACATCCATACATCTGCTTGTAGGAACATCGGGGATATACAACATACGTACATGCGAGGAACGGGGAAGAGCGAAATAACGGAGATGAGCTTCGACGGGAGATATGGAATATGATGCGGTAGAGGGTATGCGTACAAGAAGTCCAGAATGTATGAGAGCGAGTGGTTACAACAGCGTTTTTTCGACAGCCGCAGGGGCCGCGACATACAGAGAGCGAAAGCGTTCAAGACACGGCCGAGTCTCATGGGCCAATTCCCCAGACCTCGAGCCCAACGCATTCGAAGGCGATCATGCGCCCCTTGCGCGTGCCCTGAGCGAGGCACTCGTTATCGAAGGTCGGGCAGGGGTGCGTCGTACCCTCGACGAGGCTGCCGTCGAGGTACAGTCCGTAGTGGCCATCCCTGCGTTCGAGTTAAAGTTTAAAAAGGGAGAGGAGAGCATGGGCGAAGTACGTACCCGCCGCCGAATGAAAAGAAGTCGGTATCGCAGAAGGCGACGTAGTCGTTTCGCCCGGTCCAGTTGTACACGCTAAGTGCGTGCGGCTCGTACGGGTCGACGCGCCATAGAAAGCTGCAAGTCGTCAATGAGAAATCGCCCAGCATTCGAGGTAACTGACTCGGCTTACGAATCGCCGCCGCCGTAATAGCCGCCGTGGCTGAGATGTACGCCCTCGCCGACCCAGGCACCGAAGACCCCGCCGTCCGCGTCTTGCACAGCAACGAGTGAGCCAGCGGGAGACAGCTTCCCTGCTTCTTTGCGCGTCGGCGCAGGCGCGCAGCGCGCGTAGAGTGTCTTCAGGGAAAGGCCGTGCTGGTCAGAGCTGTAAAGCAGCGACCAGCTGTGTGGGAGGCGTGCGAGCGCGGGAAGATGGGGTCGGAGCTGCGTGCATTAGTGTTAGCTATAATGTATTGTGATCTTAAGGAGAGAAGAGGGAACGCACAAGGTTAGCGAGCGCGCCATCCAGCACGGGATTCGTGGGCTCCTTCCGACCGACCAGCGTCAGCGTCCTGCCCTGAGCTCCATTGCCGCCGTCAAACTCGAAGCCAGCCGTGTTCCAGTTGCGGTCGCCGGCGAATCCCGGGGCGCCCGAGGGCGCGACGAAGGAATGAGCGGCGAACGGCGACGGCGCCGCGTCAAGCGTCGATTTTGTTGCTGGGAGCGGCAGCGTCGCCGCGTGGCCGTCTGTCGCGTACCGCCCGTGCCTCGCCGTTGCCGGCGCGTGTGCGCGTGCGAAAAGGGCGTGGAGCGAGGATTGCGTCGGGCTTAGCCCAGCCGCGCCTGCGCCTGCCTGCTCCGGTGACGCCGCGCGCGGGGCCTCGTGCGACGCGAGCGCAGAGGCCGAAGAAGAGGGAGGTACAGGGGCGGCACGCGGCGAGGAGAGGAGGGCGGACATCCAACTGCGCGAGGTCGGCGGGGAGCGACTATTGACGCGGTGCAGCACCGTGTCGGAGCTCGTGCGAGGAATCGGGGGAGAAGAAGCACGGGGACGAGTTGGTGGAGGCGCTTCGGACGTGGGTGTGCTCAGATCGATGAGCGTCGACCCGGCCTCTCGTAGCGCGGACATGATGGGGTTCTCTGTGTTGGTCCCGCTATCATCCCGCCCCGAGCCTAACCATGCCAGCGGGTCGTCCTCGTGTGCGCGCAGCTCGTCCAACACGTGTCGCCCGTTGTGCGTCGTGCGTCGCGTCGCGTCGTCACCAGGCAGCCCTGACTCGCTGTTTTCCTCTGTTGGTTTTGACTTAGGACCGGACGGCGGGCTGCTGATCAGCGGACTATCTGTCGCGGACACGGAGACGGAGGAGATGGGGTCCGCGTCGGCTTGTTTCTGATCAGTAGCGCTGAGCCATGCCAACGGGTCATGCTCGTGCGCCCGCAGCTCGTCCAATACGCGCCGCCCATTACGCTCCGCGCGTCGCCTTGCCTCGTCGCCGAATCCGCCGAACACCACCGGCCTACTGGCTTCCTCCTCTGGTTTTGAATTAGAAGTAGATGGCGTGCCGCCGGCTAGCGGGTCATCCGCGGCGGACACGGACACAAAGGAGCCAAATTCTGAGCTTGTGGGTGAGGAGGGCTCTTTGGAGGAATTGCGAATCGATTTTGCGATGTGAAGGGGGGATGATGGCGCTGGGATATGGAAGACGGAGGAACGCGAGGAGGATGGGCTGGAGGGCGCCTGAGTCAACACGGCGAATGGGTCTTGGCGCGATGGGTCTTTGGCCGTATCGGTCATAGCTGCAGCTGAGCGCTCAGCGCTGAGCCCGAGCTCGACGGGAAAACCGTAGATACTGTGTACACCGTACGATGCGTTGTGAGCTTCTTGGGTGGTCTTGGTCGCAAAATGCTAAAGCGTCGCGAGAACTGCTTCCAGCTGAGAGTTTTATTTCACGCCGATAAAGTCAAGAAACATTCAAGACCTTAAGTTTTGGTATATCTGAGCAAACGACGATGGTCGGACAGCGCAAGAGACTCGAGGCCGCACGACGTTGTCAACCGTGGTAAGCAGGCTTTGTGCCCCCAAATAAGGGTTGCATTAGTATTACATAATATTACAGCTATTTTGCTTAAGTACAGTGTAGTTCGATTCCTTTGCGCACCCAATCGACTTTTTCTTCTCCTTGCCATGCTCGACACATTTTCATCAAACAAAATTTATACAATAATATTAGACTGTGCTAGTAATATACGATTAAAATATGAGGGCTCTACGAGCTCAGGTGCTAACAGAATAAATGTTTCATGAAATCATGGCTCTTGTCACAAAAAGCACGTCCTTTGCACGCCTGTGACACCGTGACAATTTGTCTAAATCAGTCCTCATCATCTTCGTCGTCTGCACCCACACTCGTCTCATCGACAGGCCTACCTCCATCCTGTGCATTCAACAATGCCGTGGCCTCGAGCTCCTCACGAAGAGGCTTCTTAGTTCTTTTGGGTTTCGGATCCCACTGTTTCTTTGGCTTTCCCTCCTCGGTCCATTGCTTGCAATTGGCCTCCCATTGTGCAACAGCAGCTGCGTGCTTCGCCTTGATCTCCTCCCATTGTTTCTCAGCAAACTCTTTTGCAGCACGCTTGTCTAGCCTGACCTTTGCCCTCTCTGCAGCATCCTCGGTCTCCTGCTCCTTTGCTTTCTCCTTGTCTGTGATGAAAGTGACAACATCATTGGAAGTGAAAACTTTGCCGTGCCCGTCTTCAAACATCCTTGTCTTGTCTTTTGATCGTCCCTTCTCCTTCTCTCCCAACGCCACCTTCAGCTTCGAAGCATATAAGTCTTGAACAATGAGCTGGGCATTAGCTGCTTCATTTATGCTCCTAGACACCTGAACATGACGCTGCGCAAGATTAAGGCTATTGGTGAGTTTCCGAGCCCGTTCCTCCAGTTCGTTTCGTGAAAACAAGTTGAAATTATGTGTAGATCTCGTGAGGGACCAGTCGGGTTCTGGTAAATTAGGAGTCTGTTCAAGAACAGGAGGTGCAATTGCGTACGTGCAGTTCATCTTTGTTCGTGAAACCAAGAAGCTTCCGGAATCTGACATTGCTAGCGAGCCGACCATCAACCGCATGCGCTTTGATGGTGTGTACTGCGAAGGGTCTATAGATGTGTTTGATGGCCGTTTTGGGGTCAAAGGTGGGGTGCGAAGTGTGGGATCAATGTTTAGGACTCTGCGACGTGTCGGAGTTGAGGGGAGTGCTGAAGATGGTGGAGAACTTGTAGGTTGCATTCGGTGAGTGTCGGAGTCGACATCAAAACTTGTAGGGGGCTGATGGTGATATACAGCAATGACACGACGAACAGGGCTAGGAAGAGGCAATGGGAAGGTGCTTGTTGTTGATGTTACCTCGCTCGGCTTCATCTGCTGAGCAGAGATAACGTCGCGGTTGAATGGATGTACACCTGTAACACGGAATGCTGAGAAGACTGTATCCGCATTGAATGCCTTCAGGAAGGCTGTCCCAAAGACCAGTGCAAAATCATCCTTATTTACTGCACGCTGTCGTGCCAAAAATGTAAATGAGAAAAACTTGGATTTTCTTTCACCTACACTTTTTTGCCTGAGTCGGTCCGGACGTATCTTTGGTCAGAACTTTCCCAGTTGTCCGTTTTGCAAGGATTGTTTTGTTTTGTTTTGCAAGAGGTATTTTCCTTCCAAATCTTCAAGCTAGACAACTAATGTAGTGATGATAACTATGTCTTGAATAGATCAAGCTATTGGTTCCAATCCAATACGCAAGATCCTGATGAACTAATAAATTCTTTGATGCTGCCTAGCTATTGGTTCCAATCCAATACACTAGACTTCTTGAACTTTTGAGTATCAGACCACAGAGGACTGAAGCTTGACTTGAGATAGCCCACACAGGACTATTTGACTTGACTTGAACTTGAGATAGCCCACACAGGACTTATCTGACTTGACTTGAATGAACTTAAGATAGAAAAAAGAAAGAAATTGTAGTTGGTACTGAGTTTTTCTGTGAGCTGAGTAGGTTTAAAAGATGGGTAGTAATTTCTTTTATTTCTAGGGCTCTCAGACTGGGCCCTTATATACTACTACAGAGATTTAAATTTAGCATATAGGTTTTTGAAATAAGTCTTCCTCAAGTTATTTATACTGCTCCTTTGCACCTTTCCTTCCTATTTTTGTCCCACTTTGCATGTTTCATCCTATTTCCGCTTCTACTTTGCATGTTTCATCCTATTTCCGCTTCACTTTGCACCTTTCCTTCCTATTTTTGTCCCACTTTGCATGTTTCATCCTATTTTCGCTTCTACTTTGCATATTTCATCCTATTTTCGCTTCGCTTTTCATGTTTCATCCTAATTTCATCCCACTTTGCATGTTTCATCCTATTTTCGCTTCGCTTTTCATGTTTCATCCTATTTTTATTTCGCTTTCCTTGTAAGCTGTATCTCAAATTTGTTGTGCTGTGTTTGGTGTAACCAATCTTGAGATTGAATTCAGATCTTCTTAGCAAAAAGTTCTTTGTTTTGGCTGAGAAGCATCTTGCGCGTCTTTGTGCTTTACTGCCATCTGATCCCTACCATGCTCTGGTCCATGGCAAACATCTGCACAGCACTCTATGATCGTCTGTACCAGTTGATCGAAGAGTATTCTGAAGTGCAGGGTGAAAATGTTCATCCTGGAAGCATTGTGTATGACCCTTTTCTTGCCAGGCTGTCTGACGGCTTTTTTACTGATTAAGTTTGCCAGTATTTTGGTTGAGAAGTCCATTGATGTGCGAATGGATCCACCTGACTTGATCGGTGAACAGCTTAGGTGCGTCTTTTTCTTTTTCTGTCTTCTTGGTTTTTGTTTAACATGCGTATTCCAGTCAGCGCCCACTTTCCGGCCATTGTGCTTCTGGTTCAATTAGTCACATGTAGAAATTGATCCTTTTATTTGTCTTTTGCTTCTTTATTTTGATGCCCGTCGCTGAATTCGGGAAGCGATAACTTTGTTCTGAGGCTTCTGTGAACTAGCCAGAATATGACCAAATTGATTTGGCGCATGACATCCACCCCCAACTTGAAATTGCAGCCGTCCCCGGTTGCATCCTCAGGGGCTTAAATTAGAAGAATATATTTGGAAAGGTCATATGATGTGGTCATGGGTCTTGACATTGCCACCCTCTTTTTTAGCTTTGTTCCTGAAGTTTAATTTGCTAAGTCCCAATTAGGAAAGCATATAGTCTTCTTGATTAAGGATCATCGATCGTCTATCTTGAACCTCAACGACCATGTCGACAACACCCGGTGCAGCGAACAACAATACTGAGGGTAGGTGACTATTGTATTTATTAATTGGAGTCATTGCTAACTTGAGTCTAACATTTTTCTTCAGGTCATGAGTTGGAGACAGCGCTTGCGACCATTCAAGAGGCAATTCAGGCCGTCATATCGCACACGCTTATCAGAGCCGAGGAGATTGGGTTGACAGAGGCGGAGATGAGAGCGTATCTGACTTTGGGAAAAAGGTGCAAGATCGCCGCTGAGCAGGCCGCAATGTTGGCTGCCTTTGCTGAAGAACATGAATTCTGGTGCCAGCCTTTGCAAGGTCCCGAATAACTTGGTAAGTGCCTTTTTTATTTATTTATTTTTATTTTCTGGGTTTTTTTTTTCGTTTTGTTTTGTTTCATGATCCTGATCTGGACTTTTTTAGAACGTATTTGGACCTTGTTTAGTTAGAATTTGATGTATTTGGCGTGGTCATTTGATGCACTGAGAAACTGTTCAAGCGTTTATCTTAGATCCATGAGTTTATGCGTCTTTAGAAAATGTTTGACTGATGTGACATGGTAACACTTTTTTCTGTGCTTTATCTGCAGCGTTCTTTGCAGTTGTCGTTCTTCATTCCCCCTCTTTCTTTTGCTATGTCGTCTCCTGTCACTCTTTTGGATTCAATTCGTCCACAACGCTCTGACCCTCGCCATGCTGAACCTCCTCTTTTTCGTCCTGGGCATCCTCTCACTCGTGCTCATGAGGTTGCACGCGCCATCCAGGTCGACGTTGACCCTTTAATCTTTCGTCGCATGAGTCTTCCTGAAATGTGGGACCACGAGACCCAGGCTTTCCGTCGCTTGCTTAGCTGCGAGCCTGATGCTTTTGCCTTTATTTCCTTCCTGGTGATACGTTTTCAGGTGGAAGACCTGTTTTGTGCCTGTCGCGGGTGTGCCGCTGAAGAGGATGAGGAGGAAGTGGTCTTGGTGCGTCGTTGCCCCACCTATCGCCTTCAGAGGACTCTTAATGTATGTTGTTTCTTTTCTTTTCTTTTTCCTTTCTTTTCTTGATTTTTCTTTCTTTGTTTTCTAGCACTACATCCAGGGTCAGTACTATTTTGGCCGTCTGCGCACTCCGTCTGTCTGCGGCCGTGGAAATGTGGAGAAGTTTATGGGTCAGGGCAAAGGGAAGGATTCTGTTGGCGGGTCGGCGAATTAGATGTTGGTTGGACTCGCTTTATTTATTTGCCTATGCTTTGTCAATACTGTCCCCACTCTCTTCGCTCCCTTCTTCATCTGTTTTCCTGCCCGCTTTCTTGATCACCTTCTTGTCTGTCTTTGTTGTCGTCAATTTGGTCGTCATCATCATCATTGTCGTCTTTGTCTTTGTCACTTTAGTCATCATCATCATCATCATCATCATTGTCGTCCTCGTCTTCATTCTCTCTATTGTCATTATTGCTTTCACTACCATGATGCACTTTGCTGCTTGACGGCTTGGACTTCTTTATATGCATCTTCTTGATTAGTTTCCGCAATGATTGTTTGTCTCTTGCAATGTATGGTATGAGTCGAGATGCTGCAACCTCTTGTAGTCTCAGCCGTCCATCTTGTCTTGCAAACTTCATAAGCTCCACCATGTGTGTGTCGCATGATCACATGTAGTCCTAGATCCTGCTGTTTAGACTTGCAGTTCATTTTCTTTTCCACTTGAGAGTTCCGCATTAGCACAAGATCGTCTTTCTTGAAGTTCTGCTTTGTTAGACGCTTCCCAAATTTCTTTTCAAAAATTTCTTTAGACTTGAACCACATGTTGGATAGAAGTTTAGCTGCTCTGCTGATGTCCTCTTCTCGCTTTTCAAGTTGTCTGATCCTTAAAGTTAAGAGTTCTATAGTTGTCATGTCTTGCTTGAAGCCTTGTACTAGAAAGGTTGATTCAAATAAGTCCAATGGGAGTACTGGGTCTACCCCATGAGGTAAATAATAGGGACTATATCCTGTTGACCAAGTTATAGTTATCTGATCTGCAAAGAATGCTGCATCGACTTTATCAGGCCATTTGTTTACATTCCCTTCGCATGACTTGATGATAGATTCCCAGATGATAAAATGACTTCTTTCCACTACCCCATTAGCTTTAGAGTTGTATGCTGAGATTTGTACTTGAGGAATCCCATATTGCTTCATGAGTTTCTGAAAGGCTCCTTTCACTTCTGGACCATTGTCTGTAACCACTCTTCCAACTGCTCCATATCTGCAAAGAATTTGTTCCCAGAAAAATTGTGCAATGTTTTCCACATTTGACTTTTTCAATGCACGTCCTTCACTGGCCCTTGATAGATCATCTCTTGCTGCTACTATGTACTGGAATCCAGATTTGGCCTTTGGCATATTCATGACATCAACATGGATCTTGACAAATAGTGTTGATGGTGTGGAAACAAGGATTGGGATCTCCACCTTCTTGACACTTCTAACCTGACAGTCATGGCAAGATTGAACATGATGCCGTACATGTGCACGCATAAAAGGCCAGTAAAATTTCTTCTTTAGAAGATCATATGTTGCCACTTCAAGATGTTCTAATTCTTCATGTGGTTGTGAAAGTATTTTTGAATGTTCAGCTGGATTAATTACTACTCTGAGCACATCCTCTTTGATTCTTTTATATAATAGCTTGTTCGATACAAAATATTGCAGTGCTTTTCTTAAGAATTGCTTCTTGCCCTGTTCTTTTGGAAAATTAGGAACTTGCAATGTTTTCAAGGAGTCTTCTGGATTCTTCTGAGTCACCCTTGCATCCTCTGGAAGTATTCCTGATACTGGTTCTATTTTCTTGTCCACCCATTTGTATGCAATTCCAACCCATTCTTTCTTATTTTTGTATCCATCTTTTGTTTCTGTTTCTAGAAAGAACTTTCTGCCGTCTGGGATAGGATTTGGGTCTGGGCATGATAGTACTTTCTTGCAGGATAACTTTCTGTATTCATCTATTGCCTTTTGAATGTCCTGTGTTGATCTTGCTAACAGGAAGTTTGTATAAGCTGGGTTTATACTATCCACAATATTCTGAGCCCTTGGTCCCGGTTCCAAAATCATAGAATAAACATTGGCTGTTACTGATTGATGCTTTGGGGTAAACTTGCTAAATGCCTTTTGATATTCTTTTTGATATGCAATATCTGGTTCTATTTCATGCCAAGTTGCTGGGCCATAATCCCATTCTGGATCACTACCATCTGGTGTAACTAGTAGCTTATAGCGGTTTCTCTGCCTTTTAGGATCTTGAGGGTCTTTGAATAACAAATATGTGCCTTCTGGTCTTTCATCAATTGAGATTAAGTTTCCCCGCTGCCATGGTCTTCCCAAAAGGAGCTGGAATGGCACATGGTCTCCCACAAAGAAGTTTGCAACTGTACTCAGACTTCCAATATTGATAGGTACATCAGTGACAAGTCCCTTTAGGGTACCTTGTCCACCATTGGCATCATTCATATCTATTGTCTGACTGGTGTCCATGGGCTGTTGCATTCCTTTCCACACTTCTGAATTGCAAATGTTCAATTGGGATCCAGTGTCAATAACTGCATTGATTAACATTCCATGACAGGTGACTTGTAGATGGATCAATAATCCTCTAGTTTTTGAAAATGATGCTCTTGCTGTGAAAGGTGTAGGCATTGCTTCATTCAAGACTGCAGTCCCCAACACTGATTTTGCAGATTCTGGTGCCTTGATCTTTAACTTATTAGAGACTATTTGGGACAACCCTGGTGAACAACCAAGTAGCTCTCCTGTAGTCAAAGTATAGATGTTCTGAGACAGCTGGTCTGCCTTTTCCTGCAAATTGACTTTTGCCATCAAATCAGATTGGTGCACTACTTTCTGTAATTTTTGCTGTTGTTCAAGTTGATCATTGCCTCTTGTAATATCATCCCTTGTTGACTGATTTGCAGGATTATTTCTAGAAGCTACTTTCTTGATTAGTTCTTGATCATCTTTTGCCATCTCATCACTAGAGTGATCATGTAGTGTTTGTTGCTTGATTTCTTTAAGTACTGGTTTTTGTGTCTTTACTGTTAATTTCTGCTGAGTCTTTCCAGTGTTTTGCTTTGCTGCTGCTTGATAAGGTTCTTTGAGTGCCTCTTTACGCTTTCCTGACTTTGCCTTTTTTGATCTTGTGATAGGATAAACCATCTCTCCCTCACTGCTATCCAGTTGCATGTGATCAGATTCCATAGGAACTTTATGCACTCTTGCATCTGCTGAGAATGTGACTAAGTTTACTTTTGCTGAAGATGTTTGTAGTCGCTTGGCTGCCTGGACTATAGATTCACCATCACTTCTAAAAATGCGAGATCCATCCTTCATATTTATTCTCCCACTATTGTCACGCTGGATGATTCCTTCAGAGATGAGATCTGAGATTTGGGAACAATTGTTCATTCCATGTCCTTTGTTTCCACATCCATAACATCTTATTTCATCAAACTGTCTAAGTGCAGTATCTTGAGTTGGAGGTCTAGAAGCAATTACTGGTTCTTCTATGTTGTCATTTGATCCAAATATAAATGGTGCCCTGACTACTTTGGTTGCATCTGGGTCAATCTTGAGTGCTTTATAGTAAAGTAGACCATAAAGTGGATTTGTCAAGGACATATAGTTCATTTGCATGATTAATTCTTCTACATGCTCTTGACTTCCTAGATTTTCTTGATTCTTCTTTTCTTCTGGGTCAGCCTTGTTTGTCCTGTCCATAGACTTCTTGTGCCTATTTAGAGATAGCTTTGATTTAGAACCCTTTGATCTTCTGACTTGATGCTTTTGATCAATGTCTGAATCATCTGAGCTAGATTCATCACCATCCTCTGAGGAATCCGAGTCATCATTATCTGAGTCATCTTCATCATCCGAATCATTGTCTGATTGATCAAATCTTTCAATATTTAAGAGAGATTCAGCCATATCCCTTATTTCATTCAAGGCAAATGGTGTCTTTAGATCATGATCTGGGTCCTTAGCAATTAATCTGTTTTCCAATTTCTGTCGGAGTGTTGAGTATATCCCTTTCCAGAAATAAGTGGCTTCTTCTGTGTCTGAGATCTTCTTGCATCCTTTTAGCCAACCTCCTATGGTCATAAATGCCCTAACATATTGAGTAAACTGAGGCCATGTCTTAATTTTCTTGTCCCTTTGTATTTTAATAAATTTCTTTAGGTCCGACTTGGTATATCTCTGCTTATTTAACTCTGCATCATATAATTGAAGTAGCTGTTCCTTCAACTTATTCCAGTTTGGTGTCTGATAATATTCCAATCCTTCAATGACTTCGGCTACTTTACGCGAACAATACTGAAGGATAGTTTTACACCTGTCTGACTCTTGGCTGACATGATTCTTTAGGCATAACCTTTCATAATGATCCAGAAATTTCTCAATTTCAGAGTAATGCCCCTTGAACTTCTTTGGAGCATGTGGTGAATTGGGAGTTGGCATATCCAGAACTGAAAGTGATGATTGTACTATTTGATTGACATTGGGTTGCACCATGACTGGTGAAGGTGAACAAGTTGAATCTAAACTGTTGATTATTCCTGTTGACATAATGTTTTCTGTAAAATGATTTCTTGATTTCTTGATTTCTTGATTTCTTGATTATAGCTGATTGTAACTTCAAAATTTGGATCTCAAATACCCTGTCTCGCCGTGGGTACCAATTTTGTCGTGCCAAAAATGTAAATGAGAAAAACTTGGATTTTCTTTCACCTACACTTTTTTGCCTGAGTCGGTCCGGACGTATCTTTGGTCAGAACTTTCCCAGTTGTCCGTTTTGCAAGGATTGTTTTGTTTTGTTTTGCAAGAGGTATTTTCCTTCCAAATCTTCAAGCTAGACAACTAATGTAGTGATGATAACTATGTCTTGAATAGATCAAGCTATTGGTTCCAATCCAATACGCAAGATCCTGATGAACTAATAAATTCTTTGATGCTGCCTAGCTATTGGTTCCAATCCAATACACTAGACTTCTTGAACTTTTGAGTATCAGACCACAGAGGACTGAAGCTTGACTTGAGATAGCCCACACAGGACTATTTGACTTGACTTGAACTTGAGATAGCCCACACAGGACTTATCTGACTTGACTTGAATGAACTTAAGATAGAAAAAAGAAAGAAATTGTAGTTGGTACTGAGTTTTTCTGTGAGCTGAGTAGGTTTAAAAGATGGGTAGTAATTTCTTTTATTTCTAGGGCTCTCAGACTGGGCCCTTATATACTACTACAGAGATTTAAATTTAGCATATAGGTTTTTGAAATAAGTCTTCCTCAAGTTATTTATACTGCTCCTTTGCACCTTTCCTTCCTATTTTTGTCCCACTTTGCATGTTTCATCCTATTTCCGCTTCTACTTTGCATGTTTCATCCTATTTCCGCTTCACTTTGCACCTTTCCTTCCTATTTTTGTCCCACTTTGCATGTTTCATCCTATTTTCGCTTCTACTTTGCATATTTCATCCTATTTTCGCTTCGCTTTTCATGTTTCATCCTAATTTCATCCCACTTTGCATGTTTCATCCTATTTTCGCTTCGCTTTTCATGTTTCATCCTATTTTTATTTCGCTTTCCTTGTAAGCTGTATCTCAAATTTGTTGTGCTGTGTTTGGTGTAACCAATCTTGAGATTGAATTCAGATCTTCTTAGCAAAAAGTTCTTTGTTTTGGCTGAGAAGCATCTTGCGCGTCTTTGTGCTTTACTGCCATCTGATCCCTACCATGCTCTGGTCCATGGCAAACATCTGCACAGCACTCTATGATCGTCTGTACCAGTTGATCGAAGAGTATTCTGAAGTGCAGGGTGAAAATGTTCATCCTGGAAGCATTGTGTATGACCCTTTTCTTGCCAGGCTGTCTGACGGCTTTTTTACTGATTAAGTTTGCCAGTATTTTGGTTGAGAAGTCCATTGATGTGCGAATGGATCCACCTGACTTGATCGGTGAACAGCTTAGGTGCGTCTTTTTCTTTTTCTGTCTTCTTGGTTTTTGTTTAACATGCGTATTCCAGTCAGCGCCCACTTTCCGGCCATTGTGCTTCTGGTTCAATTAGTCACATGTAGAAATTGATCCTTTTATTTGTCTTTTGCTTCTTTATTTTGATGCCCGTCGCTGAATTCGGGAAGCGATAACTTTGTTCTGAGGCTTCTGTGAACTAGCCAGAATATGACCAAATTGATTTGGCGCATGACAACGCATGGTGCGTATCTCGAATTCATCAATTGCATCATGCCAGGCCTTTTTCATCTTCGCAAAACAGACAACATCGAGACCTTGCAGCGCATGAGTACAGTGTGGTAGATAGCCAAGAACAGTTATGTTGTGCTGAATAGCGTACTGCAGGAATGCGAGTGTGTAATGCGAAGAATGACCATCCATTATGAGAATTCGGATACATCCCTTGGCCTTTTCTCTGGTGAGTGGCTCAAACTCTGTCTTGAGCCATTCCAGAGCTATTTCGCCATCTGTCCAGCCGTTCGGGGATCTAGTAAAACTGATATCAAGTCAGCGAAAAGCACATCAAATGTATGTTTATGAATACCTTGCGTTCGAGACATTGTTCTGAGTCCATTTCAGCATCAGGTGCTCCGCTTTGAAGACAATCAATGGGCGCAATGTAGTTCCATCTGCACAGATTGTTACTAACACTGTGACGTTTTCACGGTTTGCGCTACCCTGCTTATGTTGTACTTTGTTCCCTGCTCGACCAACAACTCGCTCAACGCCCTGATTTGAAGGCGGAAACCCACTTTCATCCATTCCATAGATATCCTCCGGCCGTATGTCCCTCTGAACAATCTCGCAGTCCACAATATCAAACCATCCCTTCACTGAAGATGGGTTTAAGCTTGCTGCGCGCTGGGTGTCAAGAGGCTTGCTCCAGTAAGACTGTAGTGTCTTTCGATGACGTTCGAGGAAGCGGTTGACCCACTTCTCGCCAACAGATTCATAGTCAGGCCCAAGCCGTGCTTCGAGCATCTTATTTGCATGCCTCACAATCTCCGTGTGGTTAAATGGGCAACTCCTGTCTGCTGAGAGGGCCACGAGATCTGCTAGAACACCTTCCTCTGTAGTTGTCAACTTCTGTTTAGTAGCATTGAACTGAATCATACTGCAAAGGCCATTGAGTCTGTTTGAGAGGGTCCTAGGCTTGACTTCAAAGATATCTGCAATGGTACGAAGACCTCGACGTAATTTTGAGGGCTTGCTTTGCTCCTCACGATATTCCAAAACTGCCTTTGTTAGGTCTGCCTCCTTCTTCTCCTGCTCTTTCCGCCGTTTTAAAGTTGTAGACCGAGCGTGGTAAGTCATGGGAATAGAAGCGGCAGGGAGAAGCAGCAGGAGGTGCCAGAGAAGCACGTCGCAGAGGGAAATTCACGTTGTCACGCTCAGACCCCCACCCAACACTTTTTTGCACGCCCAGCACGGGATTTTTCACCAATGGTTACCAATTCATTTTTAAATCAAGGCACTGATACTCCTCTATAGAATGACATAAAAATCTTAGACCTAGCTAGCTATAAAATAATTAAATCTGGGTAATATGATTGCACTATATGCAGAATATGCAGATTTTGGCATAGTTTTGCCTCTCCTAACACGACACAGAATAATGGGAGTCTATAAATTTGTACGGGAATAGCAGTAACATGTATATATATCCCTGAAATTTTTCAAGAGATTTGAGTGAAAACTACGGGCGCAAATGTGTGATGTGCAAAGGATGGGGGGTGTGCAAAGGAATCGAACTACACTGTAGTAGAGCGGAAGGCCTGAAGTCGACTGCGTTCCAATGCTTTGTGATTTACCTTTCCAATTTAAAATGATTCAAGACGAGCATACTATCGCGGTACGATATACTGTGTCTTGAAATCCGTCCGGTAAATAGTGCTGATGTAGAAAAGTAGCTCAAGCTTTCTGCGTGGTTCGCGGTCACGTGTCGAAGCGGCTGACAGTTGCTGACAGTTCGCGACTCGGAAGTCGCGTCGCGTCGTATGTTTGTTTCTTGTTATAACGACGACAGCAGCCGCGACGACTCTCATTCACCATGTACTCTACTCCTATCCTCTCTTTTTTAATTCTTGTATTCATTCGCACCGTCTCTGCGAGCGTGCTTTACCCGGTCAGCGACCAGCTCCCGCTCATTGCGCGCATCGGCCAGCCCTATTCCTGGTCCATCCTCCCTGACACCTTCGGTGACGATGGCAACATCTCTGCGTCTGGCCTCCCGTCCTGGCTCTCATTCTCGAATATCACCTTCTCTGGCACGCCAGCCGCAAATGATGAGGGCTCTGTGGACATCACGCTCACCGCGGGTGGCGCCCAGGATTCATTTGCACTCTGCGTTACCCACTTCCCACCGCCGACGGTCCACATTCCGATTTCCACTCAATTCAACACCTCCAACCCATCTATGAGCTCCGTCTTCTTCATCAGCCAGTCCTCGGCGCTCAAGGACGACAACCCCGCCGTCCGTGTGCCGCTCCACTGGTCTTTCTCCATCGGCTTTGAAGGTGGCACATTCATCAACACGGACGATCTCTTCTATTACGCTCAACTCGCCAATGGGTCAGCACTTCCGGACTGGCTCGTGTTCAACAGCAAGTCCGTTACTCTGGACGGTGTAGCACGCGGCCCGCCTCTGGATGAGGGTCAACGGGTGGAGCTTGCGCTTATTGGAAGCGACCAAGCAGGGTTTTCGGCGGTACGCGCTCCCTTCGATCTTATCATCGCTTCACACGATCTCGCGAGTACCGGCGCGCTAGTTCTTAACGTCACGGAAAGCGAGGACTTTGAGCTCAACCTGAAGCAGAACGATTGGGTTTTCGCGAGCGTCACGCTCGACAACACGACAATTCATGCGGACAGCATTACTTCCGTCTCTGTCGATACGTCTGCGGCGACATGGCTCTCGTACGATTCCAGCTCGCTGACATTGCACGGCACGGCGCCCTCGAAAGGTTATAGCGCGCTGCCTTTGGTACTCACGGCGTTCAACCAGTCTCTCCCTTTAAATGCCTCCATTGCTCTTCTTCCTCCGTACTTCACAACTTCCACACTTCCAGGAACGTTAGCGAATCCGGGTTCAGAATTCACTCTCGAGCTCGCTCAGTACATCTCCACCGACCCAGCGTTCTCAGGACATAACGTCTCCCTTTCCGCGAATACCTCTGCTTCCGTTCTAAATCTCACGACACGGGATGACGGCTCCTCCTTTCTCGCAGGAACAGTCCCTTCTGACCCGGGCATGTCACACATCGATGTCGAGCTCACAGCGTTCGACCACACGACGCACGCGGTCTCGCACGCCGCGGTGCGCATCTCGCTTCGCACACCCAAAGCGGATGCTACTAGAAACGATGTCCTCGCGCAGCACCGCCGTCTCATATTAGGTTTGGGGATTGGACTTGGCGGCGCAACAGGCCTCATCATCATTGCGGGTTTATTGGCCATTATTCGAAAATTTTGCCATGTGAAGGATACCGCAGCGGGCCCATATTCGCGGAACGGAAAGGGAGAGCGTGGAATCGACGTGGAAAAAGAGGGATATGGTTGGACGGATAAAGCAGGGCTGGACCTGTCTGAGATTCCTACTGTAAGTACAGTACTTTCAAATTCAAATCATTATCTGACACTTCGGTAGGCATACCGGACTCCGCATCTCGGCCTCGGAGTTGGTTACACGCCGTCGCTTGTCCCCGGCTCGCCACCTGCAAAGATGACGACGAAAGCGGCGTTCTTTGGTGGCATCAACCTGAAGGCTGCCGTGCGCAAGTTCTCTGGTAGCGGCGCACGCAAGAGCGCAATTTCGAAACCGGTCCTCTTGATTACGAAAGAGAGCACGGACTCGTTGAGCGCTCTTCGTGCTGCTGCGGGACTGGATGATGCGCCCGGCTCACGTCATTACCTAAACTCGGGTTCAGACTCGGTGAATATCCCCGAAGGCGACGGACTTTCCATCGGCAGAGGAAGCGGCCTGGGCTCCAGCCCTACGTCAAGTACTGGCCACAGTAACGAGACTACAAAGCGTAGCAAACCGCACCAGCGCGTTGATTTCGGACCACCACGCATCGGTGCCACCCTCGGTGTCGCGCCGCTTCCTCCTACTCCACGCGAGAACGCTTATTCTACCCCGAATGCGAAAGCGAGCCAGCGCGTACGCCGTTACAGTGCCACTTCCGACGAACGCGAGCTCGAGGAGGCTGTGATTGGGACAGCCTCTCGTGCAACATCGCTCCGCTCTGGACATTCGAGCTTTGCGGCTTCGACATACACACGCGACAGCATTGGGGCCAACTCGGCGGCGGCGACGCGACCACGTCTAGTACAGTTCACCAGTGTGCGTGGCGTACCTATGCCTGTGCCTACGCAGACGTCGCTCGCTGGTCCCTCGGGACCAAGAGAGCGCCGGCGCGTCTCCCAGATTGCGGCCGTTGTCTCGCCTATCACGAATTCGAACAACGAAGCCGACGCAGACGCAATCATGACCGAAGGCATGCGGTACGTGCGCGCATTTGGCGACCAGAATAAGGTCCTCGAACAGCCAAACCTTGGCCGCCAATCCCCTGCGCCGAGCCGCTCGAACTCGAAACGCTCCTCGCGTAGCCGGGGTTGTGGGCTCTCTCCAGCGACGACAACGGCCAGCGGCTCGCCAGGTCAAACGACCTCGAGCTACGCATATCCATCTCCGTTGCAGAGCGGCGATTTGAACGTCAACGCTCACGGGCGTAGCCTCATGATGAGTCACATACTTGTGTGCGTAGGCGAGGCCTTCACTTTCAAGTACCCCGTTGTTCTCTCTTCACCTTCCTCCTCCGCCTCCTCGTCTTCTGTGCACGACGAAAAGAAGCTTATTGTACGCCCGCTGCAAAGTGGAGTTGGCGCGCATCTACCTGCGTTTCTCGCGCATGCGGTCGGCGCTCCGACGCTGACATCGTCCTTGTCAAGCATCAAGCAACGCATGCGGTACGAGGTCCAGTTCTGGGGGACGCCTGGCGTGCAGGATGTTGGCGTCGTCGTCGTGGGAGTTTTCACAGACGATGGAGGCGAGGAAGAGTGTGTGGGGAGACTGACCGTGTCCGTCACTGCGCGGGCTCGAGAGTGAAAAGGGGGGCATTTTTATGACTTTACGACCATCAAGAGCACGATTCATTGTTCACGAGCAGCTGTTGATGCCTCTAATTTATCCTATTCACCTTTATTTCAAGACGCAGCAATCGAGCATCCGGACAATAGCGGGACTGTGTATTATATTGGGTGTACGTGTAGGACGGGCTTGTAACTGCGGAGTCAGGTATAATTTTAATTTGTAGCACACTTGGATTTCTTGTAGTTTATCACATCGTACGATTGTACCACAACTTTACTATGTATAGTATACACATTTGTATCTATTACGAATTGATCGATCTTTTTTGAGAATCTAGGATACGCGCAGCGCGGCGGAACGCTAACGAAAGTTTGAGCTTCCGAATGCGTGTATGCTGCCATTCTTAAGGAAAAAGGAGGGGGATATGGTCTGGGCCGGAAATTACCTGGAGATACTTGTAATATATTTGATTGTCGTAGAACTTCAGAGTGCGCCTGCCATGTACAATAGTTGAAAGGCTCATTTTAGATTTGTGAAGTGCGCTTTACATGGGCCAACGGCTAGGCGCGAAACCAAGTAAAACCAAGAGACCTGGAAGCTCGCTTTAGGTAGGTCCACGCTAGGCGCAAATAACGAAGTAAATACAAGAGCTAATAAGTAGAAAGAAAACTGCGAATTCATTCATTCATTCATAAGAGAAGTCCGAAACGGGCTTTACGATACGCGGGATACGAGTGGAACCACCGACAAGGACTTGACGTGGTCCCGGCAAAGCTCCTCGAAACGAGCACGGGTCAGGGAGATGCAGAAATCGATGCCCTCGAGCGACTCGACTTCAATATGATGGCTTGCGCGACCGAAGGGGAGGGTGCGGCGAATGCCTCAAGAATCCAGACGTCTGGTAGAAGAATTAGTTTGGAATCAGAACGTCGTAAGCCAAATAAGAGGAAAGAACACACCTCTGACGAGTTCGTAGCGTAGATCTGGGTCGCCTCCACGCACTACTGAGCGAGCATAAGACCGGCGCCCGTCACGAACAAGAACATAAATTTCAGGATGAAGTGCAGGAGCGTGTCAACCTGAACCTGCTTTACGCGCATCACGCGGTAGTCCTACAGCGTGAACGACAGCGACGCCGGAATAACTGAAAAGACTCGGTATAAGTAGCTATAAGGAGACCAGGATGAGGAAACACAGAGGAGGCGGTGGATGTGGACGAGGTGAAATCGGACGAGGTGTACTTGGACGAGGTAAATGTTCTTGCAGAGCGCTGCGCTGCATCCTCCAGGACAGAAACAGCCATGTACAGCATTGTCACATCATCATCATCATCATCATCGATCCAGTGAGCCCCAGAAAAGGGAGAAGTAAAGCAACACATACTTTGGGTGCCCCACAGACTGACAAACATCTGCGCGGAGAGCAGGACGAGGTCATCTTCGGGGAGCGCACCGTCGAGCCCGAGCGCCGCAGTGTACGCGCGAAGGTACGTGCTCGCGCTCTTCGTCTCTTGCGCGGCTGACAGCTCATCTGCGCCGAGGATATGCCGGAGCAGCTTGTGCACGTCGATCGAGCGGCAAAGCGCGTGCTCGGTGTCCTGGATGGTGATGCGTAAAGTTCTTGGCTTTGTATTAAGGAAACGAGGAAAGACATACAAGAACATGCGTTGAGCGCTCAGCTCGGCATCCTCGAGCACGGTGTACGGATTGAAATCCTCGAGACAGCGCACTTTCTGGTTGAAGCACCCGAGTTACGGCTTGATAAGACCAGGAATCTTGCGACTGTGGTCGCTTAAAAAAACGAATAGAGACTGTCAACGCCGAACGATACGCATTATGAGTAAGACACGCTCACCAAAGTCAGATCCAAGCCCGGTTTCGCAAGCGCGCTTCTAGAGCTCCAGATGTGCGAGCAGAACACCACGGTCGCGCCGCTAGTTCACGTCCGCGAGCTAGGGAACAAGTCGCGTGCGCCCCGCACTTGTCCGCGTCTGCCGACGCTGCAAAGGTCGCGCCGAATTCGTCGGCGCACGGGCAGGGTCGCGACGCAGCTCGTCCACGACGAGGCTCATCTTCGCGATCGCGCCTCCTCCGAGTCGAGCAGTGCAATAAGCACGCTGGCGTATACGTGCAGGCGGTTGGCGGTCGCGTGTAAGGGCACTAAGACAGTGCCGAGGCAGTGGGAAAGCTTCTGCAGGACGGTGCGCGTGGTGAAGGTGGCACTGAGGATGGCCCAGTAGAGGAAGCGGTTGGCGCTGGCTGGCGGCGCCGAAGGCGCTGGGCGATCTGCTGGACCGCTGCTGAGCAAGAAAGGGCCTACTATGTACCTGACACGCTGACCGAAGTCGTCTTGATCGCTGTTCGGCACAGCCCGAGGACATCAACTCGTCTCCTCGGCATGTCGATCTTCGTCTTCGTCCCGACTCTCTCGCCCTCTCGAATTCGCTTCGCGCATCGTGTCTATTCGTACGTTGTTTCTTCTTCTTTATGCCTTTAGTACGCTAATCTGTAAACCATCTGTCTAGATGCGGGGAGAGGCGCCGCTCGAGTCGAACACGAGCATCCGCACCCAGAAGGCGCTCAGTTCGAATCGCGCGCTGGGAGATCACACACTCGGAAAGACGCTCGGCGCGGGTGACGTGGACAAAGTCAAACTGGCGTATCACAATCTCACCGGCGAGAAGGTGCGCAGCGTCGGCGTCAGCAGTTCGATCTGCACACTGACGGTTTTAAAATATATTTAGTAGCGATCCCGCCCGTTGCGTGCGCAGCTCGCGATCCGCGGGTCAACATCGTGAACACAGGGACGAACGGCGTCGTGCCGACAGCGGAGGCGGCTGCGAAGGCAGCGTCGAAGGAGGCATCGAAGGAGACCCGCGCGATCCCGGAGGCGGCGCTGTCGATGCTACAACACCACCCGTGTATCTGCGGCAAGCGGGAACTCATCACGCACACGTGCCACTACTACATGGTGTTCGGGTACGTCGACAGTGGACAGATTCTCGACTACATCATCAGCCGTCTTCGCGAGCGCGTTGTCCGCAAGTTCTCTCGCCGAATCGGCTCCGCACTCAACTACAGTCACCGCAACAACGTACACCGCGAACTTAAGATCGAGAACATCTTCATTTCCCAAACGGGCAACATCAAAATCATCGACTTTGGTCTTTCCGACCTCTACAATCCTTTCTCCTATCTCCCCGCCTTCTCCGGATCTACAGTGTATACTTCGCCGCTCCCGAGCTGCTCAACGCCAAGATCTACACCGGGCCCGAGGTCGACATCTGGAGGTTCGGTTTCGTGCTCTACGTGCTTGTCTGGCAAGGTATCCTTCAACGACCAGAGCGTGCCCGCGCTCCATTCCAAAATCAAACGCGCCCTAAACGCGTCCTCGTCGAATGTCCAGACTGACTCAGCACAGGTGCGATCCATGCAAGAAGTCGTTATCTTAACTAATTTGTCTATCATTTCCTGACAGAATGCAAGCACCTACTTCCACGCATGCTCGTCGTCAACCCATCCGCGCGCACCACCCTCACTGAGATCTTCTCTCATGCGTGGATGGTCCGCAGGCACGATCTCCCCCAGTCGCGCACATGCTCTATCGCAAGCCCCTGCGCATAGACGAGCTCGACAGCCAGGTTATCCGTGGCACGTTCGGTTTCGAGTTCGGTTCCGAGGATGAGATCGAGCGCAAACTTGTTGACGTCCTCGAGAAAACGCATATGCGCGCGCTGTCCAAGCCTGGGAGCGCCGCCGCCAGGCCCAGGGTGCAGTGGCCACGGCGGGCACTCCAATGCGTCCCTCGCGTCTTATGACTGCGCGTTTTCCGCTGGCTCGGGCTCTGGCCGAGTGGGCGGTACGCCGACTTCGAAGAAGGTCCCTCGCTTCTCTGGATCCGACTTCTACCGACGCAAGTTGTTTTCACCCGGCTCGTCTCCGCCCGACACTTCGACGCACCGCACACCAACGACGTCGAGCTCGCGTCTCGTCGACATGCAGAGCGAATCCGCAGATCCAACGGGCGGCTTTCACCCGCTCCTTTCAATGTACTTTCTCGCACTTGAAAAGCTTGAGCGCGAGCGTGTATACGGGCCTGGTCATTTCGCAAGCTCCCAGACGTCACTGCTCGGGAAAGATGATGGCCCTACTCCGCCGCCGAGCGCTCTGAATCCACTACCTGCTTCCGCAACCGCCAAGACGAACGGCAGATCGTCGCAGCCGCCTCAGTTAGACTAAGCCAAAGCGGCCTATAGTATGGTGCTTCTGCGTCTTCCGCACCTGCGAGCTCACATTACTCCGGGCTACCGTACGACACGCACGCCGTGTCGTCTCCAACTTCGCCGCTATGGCCGAGGTCATGGCTGCCTCCCTCAGCCACGCGCGCGCGACACTGATGCTGGAGCAGATTCTATCGACAACACTCCCTCAGCCGGATCGGCGGGTGCGCGCTCGCGAAGATAGTACTACCACGCGCGCCGCCCGCGTCGACGCACCATCGCAGCCATAGTCACAGCCAACGCCCGAAGGCGACGTCTGCGCTTCGCGTCTGGGGCGGCGCCATTGGCTCGTACGTCAACTTCCCTACAAACCAAGAAACCATGTTCCTTTCCATCAAAATCCTGTCTTCGCTTTCGCGGTCCCCTTCGTTCCAAAACACTGCCGCTCTCATCGAGCGCAGTTCGGAGTCGACGATCATACTCGACGGCTTTGTTCGCTTGCTGGCCTCTGACTCTGCTGATAATGTTGGCGCGGCTGAGGAGTGGACGGACCTCTGAACGGGCGCTGGCGCGCCGGACCTCGAGGACGAGCAGGACCTGTTCACGCAGGCTATCCGGGTGGCAATTCTGGATCTCTTGCTCCGTGGCACGAAGCATAACAAGTCTTCTCTAACATTTTTGCTGTTGTTCGGAAAAGTAGCACCCGATGCACAGATTCAGGACCCGCACGCTCTCGTGTCGAGGGAGGTTTGTCTGCATGCTGTGCTCTACCTTCTGAACACGGCTGGGCCGAGGCTGAACGGTAATGGGAAGGGGAAGGAAAGGAAAAAGCGCAGAGCGGGAAAGGCAATCCCGTTGTTCGAAAGCCAGCCCGTCCTAGCTGAGCTGTTGTACAAGCTCATTTATCAGCTGTGCGAGCATCCGCGTACAAGTTCGTCCCTAATGCTTTATCTCCAGATATGCGAGGACTTTTTCGCTCGCCGCCTGGCTGCGATGGCCGTGCACGCTCCCTTCGAGACTCCATTTATTGAAGTGCTTTAAGTTGATGGGTCCCGCGTCGCGACGACATGCGCGACAATGAAGGCCTTCCTCAGAATCCGTTCCTGGTTGCTGGATCTTGTATCGCTGGAGCTGCACGTCCTGACGAACAAGGGCCAGAACCAACGCGTCAAGGACCTCCGGGATATCTGCTCTTCGGCACCACAGACTCGTATCATAAATCAGAGAGCGATTGGGAGCATGATATTTTCGGTCATTCAACGATGTCAGCCAGTCGCAGATTCGCCTTATCGAGTTCTTCCAGTCGTCGGAATTTGAGTGGTATGACAGTGCCACCGTTACACCCGTCGACTTGCAGTTCTATACGACACTCAACTGCAGTTTTATGTTCGTGCGAATGAGAACAGATACGAGGTCGTCGATCGCAGAGGCCTTTTCGAGCTCCTCAGCAACGCCCGCAGGACGTTTATGCGCCAAGGGGAAATCGCCAGCACGGCCCACAACACGCAGCTCGACGCCAGGATGAGGTATATCTTGGAAAGCTGAGTTACAAAACAACTGGCGCGAGGTCCAGTTTGCGCTCAATGTCAGTTACGAGTTGTGGAGACGACTGGCCGACGGCGTACTCACGAAATGCTTCGGTCGTAATGCTCACGACCAGCGCAAAGACATCCTTTTCGATTTGCTGCATGTCCTCCCACCAGCGATTCGCATCACCGCCTTACCTGAGTCATCCGCGATCCTTCTTTCCGAGGTACTCTTTTTACTCATTACTAAGTTGCGGGAAGCACAGTGTCAGGCATACTTGCTCTCTTCTGCGAATTCGCTAGATTCGAGTGCTTTGCCGGAGGAGAGAACAATAACATTACTTCGCCATATACTGGACTGCATTATGGACAAGAACAGGCAGGGACTCGTCCGCAGAAGCATTTACACAACTTTGGTAAACTTCCTCGGTTTCATGCATGGTGAGTGCGAGCCTCTTATGTACCATAGAGCCAGAACTAGCCAATCGGCGGGGTGCACCGGCACGGGGCTATGCTCCTTGACCGGCAGGGGCGCATCGCACGGCACGAGCGGCAGAACAGGCACGGGTGCAGCCTGTTTGCGTCCGCGATGGTGGGTGGGCCATTAGCGCGCCACCGCTGCCCGTCGTTACGTATGGGCATGGCGGACGCGTCTTCCGTGGCACATCACCACACTGTGTTTGGATGCGCAACGGTGGAGAAACAGGGCGCAGGCAGCCGGTCTTCCAGGCAGCACTCAAGTTTCTATCATAATTTACATAAACTTCCTGGCTCTGTCTCTCTTACTATCCACTGCTTGTGCTCAGAATATGAGGGGAACAGAAAAAAAAAAAAAGTAAAAAACAAATGAATCAATAAACACAAGTCAAAAATGGAATTTGCCGACAGGTAATGAAAATCCGCATCAGAGACAAACAGATGTAGCAAGTTTGGTTCAGTTCCGATGTGTTTGAAACTCGGTGAGAACATGATCCAGGATGATTCAGACATGTCCAACCCGTTTACGAAGTTTTTCAGAAACAAATCCAGTTTTGCTCCCCCGATATCCGGCCAGTAGTGGCGACCGAGTCGGAAACATAAACATGCGATGTAATCAGGAGTTGTTCATAATCGGAATGATCGAATGAACACAGTATCACGAGCTTCAACTCACCCGACACAAGTCAAAAATGGAATTTGCCGACAGGTAATGAAAATCCGCATCAGAGACAAACAGATGTAGCAAGTTTGGTTCAGTTCCGATGTGTTTGAAACTCGGTGAGAACATGATCCAGGATGATTCAGACATGTCCAACCCGTTTACGAAGTTTTTCAGAAACAAATCCAGTTTTGCTCCCCCGATATCCGGCCAGTAGTGGCGACCGAGTCGGAAACATAAACATGCGATGTAATCAGGAGTTGTTCATAATCGGAATGATCGAATGAACACAGTATCACGAGCTTCAACTCACCCGACACAAGTCAAAAATGGAATTTGCCGACAGGTAATGAAAATCCGCATCAGAGACAAACAGATGTAGCAAGTTTGGTTCAGTTCCGATGTGTTTGAAACTCGGTGAGAACATGATCCAGGATGATTCAGACATGTCCAACCCGTTTACGAAGTTTTTCAGAAACAAATCCAGTTTTGCTCCCCCGATATCCGGCCAGTAGTGGCGACCGAGTCGGAAACATAAACATGCGATGTAATCAGGAGTTGTTCATAATCGGAATGATCGAATGAACACAGTATCACGAGCTTCAACTCACCCGACACAAGTCAAAAATGGAATTTGCCGACAGGTAATGAAAATCCGCATCAGAGACAAACAGATGTAGCAAGTTTGGTTCAGTTCCGATGTGTTTGAAACTCGGTGAGAACATGATCCAGGATGATTCAGACATGTCCAACCCGTTTACGAAGTTTTTCAGAAACAAATCCAGTTTTGCTCCCCCGATATCCGGCCAGTAGTGGCGACCGAGTCGGAAACATAAACATGCGATGTAATCAGGAGTTGTTCATAATCGGAATGATCGAATGAACACAGTATCACGAGCTTCAACTCACCCGACACAAGTCAAAAATGGAATTTGCCGACAGGTAATGAAAATCCGCATCAGAGACAAACAGATGTAGCAAGTTTGGTTCAGTTCCGATGTGTTTGAAACTCGGTGAGAACATGATCCAGGATGATTCAGACATGTCCAACCCGTTTACGAAGTTTTTCAGAAACAAATCCAGTTTTGCTCCCCCGATATCCGGCCAGTAGTGGCGACCGAGTCGGAAACATAAACATGCGATGTAATCAGGAGTTGTTCATAATCGGAATGATCGAATGAACACAGTATCACGAGCTAGTACCTGGAAGCCTCAAGATATGTACATATCTTCGCCTCGGGGTCAAACACCCATATCTTTGCAAGGAGACATCGGATGGCCCTGTAACTTGGTGGGTGTGTGTGGGGACATGTCCCACAGAGCCTGAAGCAGGTAGATCACGGATTTGCTTGCGTCGTCGCTGTTGGGAGGCCGAGGTCAACAGGGTCACTTTAGAGCGGGGTCAAAGAGGTCCTCAGATGTAGGAAGGGTGAATTATCTCAATGTTTATCATGGGGTTTGTCGAGGATAATGCTAGGGAAAGAATGTTGGTTATTGTTGTTGGGTTTTGTGTCTTGCTCGCTGTGGAGGAGCATTTGACCCCGATTTTGGGCTTTTTTGGGGGTCAAATGGGGTCAAAGGCTTTGTATGCAGCTCGTTTCGTTCAATACTTTGCCAGAATGTGGGTATTAGTATCCCGGAAGGTTTCTATAAGGTGCGGAAGCCATCAGATCATTTTGTGATTTTGTGATCGCCGTTGACCCACGATGACCAGCTTTTTTGGGGGTCAATTGGTGCCCACTGGCTCAAAACTAGCCGGATTCCTCTGATACTTTGTGAATATGCTGTGTGCAGTAGTATACGTTTTTACATGATTTTTCTTCAGTTCCTGGGGATGCAGAAGCATTAATAATGAATTTATTTGAATTTATATCGGTTTTCTATCAGGTCAAACAGTGAACAAATATGTAAAATTGTCTATTGTTGATGCAGAGCTCTGTGGTGACGGATATAGGTGTGTCTCTATGTTAACAAGGTGTGAGGATATGTAGTTTGTGTCTTTGTGGTGTAGATGTCGAGCTAGAGGCTGATGAATGGATTTCTGGCTAAATCGGGAAGTGCTTTCCCAGGCAAAAAAACGGCGCGCCGTTTTTTTTCCCGAGTGTTATGTAATCTGGGCCAGGTCAATCAAGCCTGTGGACATAGGAAGTGGAAATTCTCTCAATGTTTCACATGGGGTATGTCAGGGATAACACTAGGGAAGTATTGAATGAGATGGTGGATGGGTTTTGTGGCTTGTTCATTGTGTAATAGCATTTGACCTCGATTTTTGGCTGTGTTGGGGGGTATAATGAAGTTGATACCTCTGTATGCAGCTCATTATACCCAAAATTTTGCCAGCATGTGGGTATTAGTGCCCCAGAAGGTTTGTTGAAGGTGTAGAGGCCATCAGATCATTTGGTGATTGTATGACCTCTGTTGACCCACTGTGACCTGGTTTTTTGGGGGTCAAATGGGGTCAACAGGTTCAAATCAAAGAATATTCTTTAGATTTTTTGTACATGTGCTCTGGATAGTGCTAGAGATATTTCTATAAAGTTGCTCTAGCCATTGGTGAAGTAGGATGATTAAGTTAGGCTTTGTATCAATTTTCTATCAGGTCAAACAATGAAATAAATATGTAAAATTGTATATTTTTCATGCAGAACTCTGTGGTGATGGAGATAGGTGTGTCTCTATGTTAACAAGCTGTGGTGGCACATAGTTTGTGTCTTCATAGTGTAGATGTCGAGCTAGAGGCCAATGAGTGATTTTCTGGCCCAATTGGGGAGTGCTTTCCCAGGCAAAAAAACGGCGCGCCTTTTTTTTTCCCGAGTGTTACATAAGCTGAGGTCATTCTTGGGCCAGGTCAAACAAGCCTGTGGATGTAATAAGAGGGGATTTTCTCAATGTTTCTCATGGGATATGTTGGGGATAACACTAGGGAAAGATTTTAGAAGAAGCTGCATGGGTTTTGTGTCTTGTTCATTGTGGAATAGCATTTGACCTCAATTTTTGGTTGTGTTGGGGGATTAAATGAGGTCAATGCCTCTGTATGCGGCTTGTTCGACCCGGGAGTTTGCAAGAATGTGGGTATTAGTGTCCTGGAAGGTTTGTTGAAGGTGCAGAAGGTGTTGAGGCGTCTGCAGAATGTATGACCTCTGTTGACCCATTGTGACCTGGTTTTTTGGGGGTCAAATGGGGTCAACAGACTCAAATCAAGGCATATCCTTTGGAGTTTTTGTACATATGCTCTGGATAGTGATAACCATGTTTCTCAGAAGTTGCTTTATCCACTAGTGAAGCAAGAGCATTAATTCAGGCTTTATGTCGATTTTCTATCAGGTCAAACCGTGAAATAAATATGTAAAATTCCACATTATTGATGCAGAGGTCTGTGGTGACGAATTTAGGTGTGTCTCTATGTTATCAAGCTGCTGTGACACGCAGCTTGTGTGTCCGTAGTGTAGATGTCGAGTTAGAGCCGACAAATGGATTTCTGGCCAAATCAGGAAGTGCTTTCCCAGGCAAAAAAACGGCGCGCCGTTTTTTTTCCCGAGTGTTATGTAATCTAGTGCCAAACTGCGCATGCGCAGTTTGGCCTCGTATTACATAACTTGGTTTTAATGTTGCACGTGAGATTCCCTGCCCCGCCAGGCCGACTCCGCCAGCGTCGCCCGCCCTTCTCCTTTCCCGCCGCTCCTGTCGACCCGTTCCTCAACCATGCCGCCCAACTTTCAGCGGTCCGGACTTCCTCCCAATCAGCTCTGCTTCTTTCCTCCGCGCTTGCAGATGCGGATGCCCTCCATGGCCAGCTTACCTGCGACAGCATCAACTTCGACTACATCGCGCAAAAGCAGGTGCGGTCGGTGTTGGCGTGGCCGGAGCCTCCGATACTCTCGACGTCGACCTCGATGCGTACATAATCAACACGAAGGCGGCGGACGACGGCGTGTCTGATGGGATCGTGACTCGGCCAAAACGTCAACAATTACTTGGCGATGGGCACCCCGCCTGGTGCTCCCGGCGCGATCGACGCCACGCCGCGCGCATGCACGAATACCCTAACTCTCAATACCCGCAACATGACTCGCGAGCGCCACCATCTCCACGGCCATGCGCATGTTTGAGAAGATCTCACGCCGAATGCTGTCCTGGCGAGTTCATCCATGCACGAGCATGCGCACCCGCCAGTGCCTGTTGCGATGTCTGTCTGCGCGGACGGCGCGACTGCGGGTCCAGCGTGGACCTCGCCTGCTCGCAGTGCCGTGGCCGGGTCGAGCCTCGAGTCTCCCGTTCAAGCGACGCGCGGTGCCACCCACCATTCTTCTCCCCTCCCTCTCGTCGCTGCCCTCGACGTCCTCCGACAACCGACAACCGTCCCACGACTCCCCGACGATGTCCCTGCCTCCCTCGAGCCACCCACCGCATGTCCGTGTCTCCCGTCCCCGCTCTGCCCGCGACGGCGCCCCACTCGGGCTCAACCATCTCCACGACGACAGCGACGAAGAGCCCTCCCGCGCTGGCCAGCATCGTCAAGTCTGCCACCCCGCCGTCCCTCCTATAGCTTCCTTCGCCTGTGGCCGCAAGCCCGCCGGCGCTGCGCAGGACGTCCCCTTCTCAATCGCGCGACGAGGACCAGTCGATGGACCAGTCCATGTAAGACTCGAAACCAGCTCTAGCGTCCCCGCCTCCGATGTTCTCGCACACGGCTTCACCCACCTCAACAGCGTCCGCAATCGCCGGTGGCCCGGGCTCCTCCGCCTCTCCCAAGCCCTTGCATTCAAACTCAACTTCGTCCCCACTCCTCAACCATGCCGCCCAACTTACCGCTGCACAGGCTCCCTCCCAACTAGCGCTGCTTCTTTCTTCCGCGCTTGCAGACGCGGACGCCCTCCGTCGCGAGCTTACCGTCGCGCAGAGCCGCGCCACTCGCGCCGAGCGCCTTCTGGCGTCGATCCAAGGCCTGCCTTCTCGCGCTTCTCCTGGCCCAAACGTGGACGCGGAGAAGACCAATGGAGAGAGGGAAAGGGAGAAAGATGTGAAGGCGGAGTCTAAAGTGCCAGACAGCGCTGTGAAGGCCGTACCCGACGCTGAGGCACGCGGAGCGCGCTGAGCGGTAAGCAATCGGATCTTCGATTTCGATTTTCCCTTTCTGAGTGTATTCTGCGCAGTACTCATGTGGACCGCGTCGCTGCAGTCTCTGTTCGCAGTTCACCGAGGTCGAACGGTACGAGCACGCGTGCTCGCTCTGATCCGCTGACGCGCGCACTGCTTTTGTGCGCCTCCTCCTGATAGCACAGGGTTGGTGGGTGGGACACGGAGGTTGTTTTTGTACGTTGTCTTTCTTCATGAATTTTTGGAATGATATACTGACTATTTGTGAATCTACGGCCTTCGCTCTCCCGCCTCAGCATGTACGCGCGCATGCCGCCAGCCCACCGTAATCTCATATCCACGCGTCCCATCCTTTTTCCGCGCACCCATCCGCGCTCCCTGCTGCACCGCTCCCGCATACGTCTTCTAGGACGAATGAACCCCGGCCAGCCGCCTGGACCGCGTACGCTGCGCCTCCCCCGCCTCCGGGCAGTGGTTCGACGCACATGCCACCGGTCTATTTCCGTGACTGCGAGGCCGCTATCCATTTACGCGCTGCCCGGTACGAACGGGATTAAGCACGACAGCAGGTTCGATGCGAAATACGATAGCAACGCACATAGCAGCTCGCGCCACCCGATCGTCGCACGCATGGGATACGATGCAGGTCGCGAGCATATCAAGGTAGACGCGCGAGAGCTTGTGAGACGCGAAGGAGCGCGCGCGCCGCGGGCACGAGTATTCTTCGTCGCGACAACACCACCACGCGCCTAGCCATCGACTACTACCCAAACGCCGCGCTTCAGGGCCCCGATTTCAGCGCAGTCGCGCGAGCCCACCACCCATTGCACTCTTGGGAAAACGGCGCGGGTGTTTCTGGTGAAAAATGGCGTGCGTTGCGAAAGGTGTGGCGGGGTTGTTAGACTGGGGAGACGGTCCAGTAGAGGAAGCGGCCGGGGCTGGTCGATCGCTGCGGGCGCCATGCTGAGAGGGAAAGAGCCTGAAAAAGAAAGTTAGAGAATTCGGTTGTATAATAAAGTAGAAATACACACTGATGTGAATATGATCGTGATATCGGCGATGTCGTCTTGATCGCTATCCGGCACAGCCCGAGGACAAAGACACGCGTCGACTCGTCATGTCGATCTCAAGGCTTCGTCTTCGTCTCCTCTCGACTTCTCGACGTCACTATGTGTGTCCTTCTCTAACTGTAAGTTGTTTCTTTTTCTTCAAACCTCTATTGTAATAATATATAAACTTTATGTCTAGATGCGAGAATCATGCCTCGGCAGCGGCGACAACAACAACAACAGCAACGGCAGCAGCTTGGTAGCATCCCGTCGCGTTGGTTGATCGAGGCCGTCTTCCGCTGGCGAGCCCGAGCGCTTGGACGAGCTGGAAAGGGAGGGTTAGATGAATCGAAGATCTAGGTATGTTAGTGAAAACGTCTGAGCGCGCGAGCGCGATGCTGATGACTGCTTCAGCGCCTCGACCGCATGTCCTCTCTAGCGCGCGCCCGTCGTCCGCGAATGGCGTACGGCCATGACCACTGTCAATGCCGATGGCGCCCCAGCAATACGCGCCTGCCGGTGGTGGTTGTGGAGAGTCGCATGCACCCGTAGCCGCGCAGGCGCCGCTCGAGTCGAGCACGAGCATCCGTACCCAGAAGCCGCGCAGTTCGAAACGCGCGCTATAAGATTTGGCTCTGTATATTGGGTCGCGTCGCCCCGCTGGTTCGTGCTGGGGAATCAGTTACTACGCACTGATTTGCACGCGGATGTCGGGGTACATGGATCAAAGCGTGCGTGCGGGTACACTGGACGTCGTCGGTTGCGTCCTTAGGCCCGGATCGCAGGAAGGGGCTTCGCTGTCAGTCCGAGTGCTAGTGTGAGCAGCATCCTCCACAATCAAGTTTAGCAGGCCAAGACACATTTACGAGACCTGTCCCCGGCGCACATGCAAGCCCAACCTACGCTGCGTGATCTCCGACAGTGTCTCGGGCTGCTCCTCCCACCTGCGCATCCAACAAATGACGCGCGCGCTGCGCTCAACCTGCCGTACAAGCCAACATTTGTCCAGAACGGTCGCTCGCTTGCGGGAATTTGGAGCTGTACCTTAGCTGGGAAGAAAGCAACCCGCTTGAGATCGAGGACAAGGCTGCGCTCACGACATGCCTGTAGGGCATGTACCGTAAGGTCGTCCGCATGCGTTTTTTTTAGAACTGAATCATGGCGTATACATGGGCATCGAGCTCAGAGCGAGGCGACGAAGCACTCGCACTCCTCAAGGCCGGCATCGAAGCGAATTCGACAAGTTTCCTTCTCATTTTTGTGCTCACAGAGTCGTACGAATTAGCTAAGAATTATGTTGAGGTCCACGCGACGTTCAACAGATTACTCCAAAGTATGCATGAAGACCTTGAGGATCTCAAGGTGAAGTCTGATGACGAAGCCGCGCAATCGTCGATCTCGGATTCTGCGCCTGGGTCTGCTGGTACAGCTGACGCCAGCGCTGAGAGCAGGAATGTGCAGAATGGTGGTGGACTCTCAAAGGAAACATTGTTTGCCACCGTGAAAACGACATCTTCTTCCTCGTCTTCCCCGTCAGAAGTTCCGCCACATGCCAAAAATGTGCGCGAGAGACAGCAAGAGTGCGGCCTGGTGTACATCATGTACATCCGCTTCGTGTTGCGCGCGGAAGGTGTTGATGCAAGCTGTGCGGTATTCGGGAAAGCGAGGAAGGACAAATGGACGACTTGAAAGGTCTTCGAGTCCGCGCTTATGGAATATCTCGTCGCGAAGCAACTCGGCGTTGCTAATAAGATTTTCGGCCTGGCGCACGCACGCTTTCCTGATGAGGTCGACTTCGTCGCGCGTTATCTGACGTTCTTGATGCCAGTGAATGATGAAATTAGTTCGTATACTCTGCTGCTCCATCCCACATTCTGACCTTCGGATTCAGTTGCTTGCACTTGGTTTGAAAATGCGGCTGAGACTTTCGACCCCGACAAGGCCCTTGCGCTCAGGGAGTGTTGGGCGCGCCATGAGTATCAGAATGGGAACCTTGAAGCAGCGCTAAAACTCGAAAAAAGAATGGCCGAAGCATTCCCTAAAGGTTTGCCACTCTACCTTTTCGTCTCTTATTTTTCATATATTCTGTTTCTGGCAGACCCACCGATCAAGCAGTTCGCTCAAAAGCATTCGTATGCAAACATTGATGGCATCGCGAACAGTGATCCCGGCGTCTGCCAGTTTCGTGATAGCGAGTCTGGTATCCTCATGGCCGACACTAACGTCCCTATCGTATCCTCCGGAGCCCCCATCAACATTCTAAGCATAAAGCAACTCACCAAACTGTCTTGTCAAATCGTCACCGACAGAGCGAGGCGCTATGCGGGCCATGCCGTCGTCAGGTGCAAAGAACTCGGTATGCGGATGCTACAGAAGCGGATGATTCAGCGGACAGATACCTCAGAAACAGGAATACAATGCACTTGGTATAGTATCCCTCTTGATACCTTTGGTTTTGACTGACGCGGAGTCTGTTTTGAAGTAGGAGTACAAACTCCTGCGACTGTGCGAGATACACAAGGAGCAAACGCGACGCGGAGGGCGAGAGGTGGAGAAAAGATGATTGGCAAGGCTGAGCCGCTGACAAAAAAAGACGAAGTGGCAGATAAGGATGTACTGATCAGCCAGGTCTCCGAAAACTAGAGTCGGCGTGATCTCCAACAGTTCGTTCGCCCAATGGAAGCCCACGGCTTGTGAGTCATTTCCCGACATTCTCCTGCTTGTAAAAGCTAACGTAGGCATCGTCCGGACGGAGGATTTCGAAATATTAGAAAGCGAGATTCGGACAAGACCGCCGCGGATGTAGCACAATATCACAATGTCTTCCTGGAGGAATAGGAATTGCTGTCAAGTATACTAGCCGAAAAGAATGCCGCATGGAACTTCCTCACTTCTTATTCTTTGGCTATAGTACGAGTATACCGCACAACGAATAGCAGAAGGGGGAGCGAAGCAGAATAAGCAGAACGCACTCGAGAACATGCTGGTAAATAAGGTACAGGTGTATTTTGCACGATTGGAAGAGCTTGAGTTGAACTACCAGACGACCAAGGGAGGATCTGCAGCGAAGAGGCGAACCAGTGCCTGCTATGTCGACCTCATCAGTACGGATTGAAGGCGGATGATGTATACGAGCGCATCAAGAAGGACATCACTGAGTTCCCTGTGTTTCGGTTCGACTGATCTTCGAAAGCCCACACACCGCAGTACACTGCTTTGACTGATTGAGAAGGAGGCAGTGTAGGAATAGCAGGAGGAGGCAAAGGCGAAGGATAGGGCGCGCGGGAAGAAGCGCGCTGCAGATGACACTACAGGCTGGGAAGGCGTCTCGCTCGAACTCGCCTCCATTGATGAGACCGCCGAGTGTTTCCTTGCGAGTGTCTCTGTTCATACTCGCGCTCTGTCATGCAGAATACTTATATGGGGTAGTTGATTTCTCTTATATTATTTCTGTACAGTCCAATCCATGTTTCTATCGTAAGCTATATAGTCCTCTTGTTTCCGTCTTTCCAACCGCCCACCGCTCGTTGTCAGTGGAGGACGTAGATGCGGAGGACCTCGAATGCACTAGTTTTGTCGCTTCTCTAGACCTACGTCCCAGTCGCAAATACAAACCCAGTTGTGCTTGCGTGCACTTCTGGGGTACTTCGCGACTCAATGAGAGAGTAGTACTAGAACTACATCGCAGAGTATCCCCACGTCAGTAAGTAAAAAATTGAATAGGATTACAGCGCGGCGCACCTTTGCGAATTCCTGTATGTGCCTGCACCCGTCGAGGAACGCGCAGCGCCTCTCACTCGTGCTGACCTATGTGCCGGTCTTTGCCAACACACTCGCCATGTTCTTCAGGTCTGCGCTTTCCTTCTCCAGGAGCGTGCACAGATTCGCTGTGAGCTACGGAGAAGATAATGAAAAGGACACAAATCAGTCAAAAAATGCCCGCACGAATTTAAGCAAAGCAGACACGCACCCAGTCGAACTTGTTCGCCTTCACGACGGCCGGAGCCTTGAATCGCACTGACGCTAGCGCGAGCATCAGCGTAGCCTAAGTAATAATACAAAATTCAAAGACTTCAGTTGTTGATACGTAAACGATAGCGCTTCGTACCTCCTGCGTCAAGGTGGAAATATGCAATACCTCCCACGGAAGCCGGTACTTGCCAGAACCTTCCTTGAACCGGGCGGCCATAGCTGTTCCATAAAGCAAAATGCATGAGTTTTCACCCTATCTCATCCCAGCAACAAAAGGAAGAGGTCCGAAGAGAGTACGTACAATCGAGAAAATCGCGCACATCCTCCGGTGGGTCGTTCGCCTTCGGCACGCCAATTCGTATTATTTTCGCACAGCCTCTCCTGCTGCCTGTTCATTTCCACGAGCAGGGCCTCTTGCTGCGGGCGCGCGTGGTCATGATTCGACCTGAGCCAGTCGCGCAGCACAGAGACGTAGTCGAAGATCGTGCGCTCGTCCGCAGTCAGCTAAGTCGCATTCATTATTATACGTTAGATCCTTTCACGTACGGAAGAATCACGGTGCGCACCTCACTGAGCTCAGCCTATTTACGCACGTGGATACAATCCTTCAGAGGGATCTTATTCTCTGGGATGTCTGCGGCCTTCGGACGGTCCCCGATGAGAAGCTTCTCGACGGTCTCGTCGATGTCACTTCCGAGCAAAAAGACAGGGGATATAGATGCGCAGAAACGTCGAGAGCCAGCCTAGCTGGATGCCGTCGTGTCAGCAATTTGAAGGTAAATGACTTTGCATTTCAGGAATAAAGAAATCACTTACACTGAATGAATTCGTCATGAGCGTCTGCGCATCAAACGTCGGCTGGCCGCGCGGATGATAATTTGACAGGACTTTGAAGTAGAGCACCGCCGAGCTCCAGCGCCGCGGCGTACGCGCGGAAGTACGCGAGAGCGTGCTCCGTTTCCTGCGCTGCCGAGAGTTCATCCGCGCCAAGGACATGCCGCCGCAGCTTGTGCGTGTTGATTGAGTGGCACAGCGTGGGCTCGGTGTCCTGGTTGGTGATGTGTGAGGTTGGGTTTGTAAAAAGGAATGGGAGAAAAGACGTACGGAAACACGCACGTCGAGATACGAATTGAGCGCGCTCAGCTCGGCGTCCTCGAGCAAGGTGTACGGCTTAAGATCATCAAAACAGCACGCCTTGTCGCCGAAGCGCTCAACGTACAGCTTGATGAGGCCCAGCAGACTGTCCTACAATTTTGCTATATTTTGGAAAACAAAAATAAAGGGACCGTCAGCGCTCAAAGAAACGCATTAGGAGCCAGACACGCTCACCAAGATCCGAACCCGTTTTCGCGCGCGTGCTTCTCAAGCTCCAGGAGCGCAACCAGAGCATCACGGTCGCGCCGTCCATCCGCATCCGCAGCTGGCGTAATAGGCCGCGTGCGTCCCGCACCTTGTCCGCGTCTACAGGAACTGCAAATGTTGCATCGAGCACGGCTAAGAACTCGAGGCAGTTGCGATCGCTTTATAATTCCATCTAACCCGAAAACAAGCGTGCTACTAATAAGTCTTTTTTTCTCCGGGAACATAATCCGAAACGTCTTTTTCACACTCACTTCTCGATAAGCTTCGCGCGCGCTCGCCTTCGGCTGCAAAGTTGCCCCGTGCACGGACGAGGTCGCGGCACAGATCATCCACGACGAGGCTCGTCCTCGCGATAGCGTGTCCTTCCTCCGAGTCGAGTAGCGCAGCGGCTTCGTCGGGGTCATATGCACGTGTGTAGCGCTGAGGGTGGCCCAGTACAGGAAGCGGTCTGGCGGCGCCAAAGGCCTTTGAGGTGCTGGGCGACCTGCTGAACCGCGCCGCGCGGTGGTGCTGAACGCGAAAGGACCTGAAAATGAATGTTAGAGACCCTATTGCATAATAGAGTAGAAATCTGCACTTACCTTATGCTATTTGTGTGTTGCTACTGCTTGTCGTACTGGCACGCTGACGGGAAGACGTCTGCGAAGTCGAACTGATCGCTGTCCGGCACAGCCCGAGGACAGCGATGCGCGTCGTCCTCGTAATGTCGATCTTCATGCTTCTACGTCTTCGTCTCGACCTCTCGACTTCTTGGCTGCGCTCCGCGGGTTGTTTCTCTTTCTTCGTGCCTTCAGCGTGCAGATCTGTAAGCTATCTATCTAGATGCGAGGCCTCGCCAGCAGCAGCAGCAGCAGCAACTTGTCCTCATACCGTCACGCTTGTCGATCTTGCACTGGCGAACCCATGCTCTTGGAGGAACTAGAGGGAATTTTGGGCAAATCAAAGCCCTAGGTATGTGCTCATATTGTTGAAAGTGAGCGCGACACTAACGAATACTTCAGAGCCCTCTCCCGGCGCTCCCACGTCTGTCTCTGTCCACGGACTATGCGCCGCGTTGCTCCGACCGTCTGAAAGCATCGGCTTCGGTGCGTCTTACCACGAAGACAAAATCCCATGGGAAGGAGAAGCGCGTCAGCCTCGGCGTGCACCCTGCTCAGGTCAACCCGGCCCACGTCTCTCCGCCTCCGCCCAGCTCCGTTCTCTCCCCTTTCCCGCCCAACTCATGGCGCGCGCCCAATCTGCGGGATCTTCGAGCGCTCGTCCTCGGTGCGACGGCACTCCGTAAAGCTCGCTCCGACTCGGACGCGAGCTCGGATACATCATCAGCAGACAAGCGCCCGCTTTTCGAGGGCGGCATCCTCATGGCTGCGAGACGTCTACAAGCGATCTTCCGTTCGGGCGCGGCAGATGGCGAGCAGGCGAAGGAGGAGAGGAGGCTGCGGGAGGAGCAGGTGAAGAAAGAGGAGGAGCGCAGGCGGGCCTGGGACCTCACGGGCGAGGCAGAGAGAAGCTCGTGCGAACAGGAGGGCCGGAAAGGCGGAGTCGAAGGCCGAGAAGGTGTAGACACAATCGACCCGGCTCGCTGGAGCGATTTGGTCTACAACTACGGCGGCAACTCGAACCCTGCGTGCCTGCGGACGTCATCTCGACCCACCGTCAGCCCTCGACTTGCGCCGCTTCCAACCGCAGGCAAATGCGGTCAACACAGCAACGGTCCGTCGCCCTCTCGTTCGCACGTCCGGCGCGCCGACGCGCACGCAAAGCGCGCTCGAGTCCTACGCGAAGTTCCCGTTCTTCGTGCGCGCGCCGCCATCGTCCTCCACAAGCCCCCCACCGCGCACGAAGAGCAACGCGAGCCTCGCCACCAGCTACGCGCCCGTGCTCGGCCTCGAAGTCCGCGCCGACCAAGTCAGCGACCACACCAGTCAGCGACGACGTGCACTTTGGTGCGAGCGCGCGAGCGTTAACGGACGCAGCGAGCGGAGCGCGGGCGCGTTGGGAAATACGCGCGAGGAGGGTGTCGAGGGTAAGGCGGAGGGGACGTGACACCGCCCGGCCGAGGAGACGAGCGAAGACGGTACGGTACGAGTGTGACATTACGAGTGGCAGCCGGAAAAGACACAAAAGTCAGGGAGAGAGGAAGGAGAAGAAGGGCAAGAGCAGGGGCGGAGATGAGCGCGCCTGAGAAGTGGATGAGCATGCAGGGTACGCCGCATTCCTTTCTTACTTTCGTTGATGATGCTGACACAACGACACTTTGACTTGTAGCACATAACTGGACCTACCTCCCTCCTCTGATCCAAGCCCGCGCTCAAATACGCCCAGCTGTGCGAGGTAGAGGCGCAGTCTCGCGGACTTCGAGCAGGCGCTGCGAGATTTCCCGAACGGTGTGTTTCGCTCTTTCTATTTGCGCTCTGCCGATATTGACCTCCCTTGTTATTGCAGAGCTCTCGTCGGTTGATGATCCCTACATACGTAAAGGCGTACTTTCAATGCACTGTTACACAGGTCAACCATCTCTCGCCGGTCTACCTCTTTTTGCGCTTTTCTCAATCGTTATCTGCCCACTCGCTACTTGTCGAACTATGTCCACCGAAGCTTTTGGCGAGACCATCCAGTTTATTATCAACGTCAAGCTCGGTGGGCTCGAAAAGCGGTGCGAAAAGTACACTGCGCATGCGTCGAAGACTGTCGCCGACGCGAAGGCACGCGGTAAAGGCAGTCTCATTACGTGTCTCGCGGCAATTCTCGAGGTCATGCAGGCCTGGCCAGGCGCATGGTCTTGCGATACGTACCTCACTGATATTGTGATGTCTCGAACAAGCGCGGCGTGACTCGGGCTTTCCCCGCACAGTTTTTCAGGGATGGATCCATCGGGCTGAAGTGCAGTTTGAGTTGGAGAGCACGCGCCACGAGCACGCACGTCCGTTTTGAAATCCCCTCACCCACTGGCTTCAAGATAAATCGGCACACACCGATATATCCGTCCCTATCGAAGGCGAGAGCACTCCTATTCCAAATGGTTTTGAGAAGGTCATCAGGAAGGTGACGCTCGAGCAGAAGGAGAAACTCGAGTCGCTCATCTTCGAGACGAAAGAGATTGATGTCGGTGCTCTCGAGGCATACTTGATGGACTTCTTCTCGTCAAGGAGTCAGAGGAACAGCTAGAAAAGCTGCGCAAACGGATTAAGAAGTTCTCGGAGGACCTACGCAAGCGTACGAATGAGCTGAATGAATGTCATCGAGTCCGTTCTTCAGTCCGATGTCCCTTCTAACCACAAACAAGCGATGCTGATCTGCGCAAGCCTTCCATCGTGAAGGAGTTCGCGAGCGCACACAATATGTGTAGCTTTCGTCAATCGAGTCTTGGAGCTGACCGCAGGAAGGTGTATTTCTCTCGCCCCGACACCATCTGAATGGAAAACAAAATGTGTTTCTTCCTCGTCGCGGAAATCCTCACCTGCCTACTTCTTCACTGCCTTGGGATAATCTTGTCCATTGAATTTAAGGATAACCTCAAGCTGCTCCAGTCGAGCAGAGTCTGGAAGCTGCATCCGCGGACACTCACGCGCGTGGACCATAGTGGCAGGTCGTCTTTTTCGGCGATACAGAACGGGATAACAGCATTGTCAAGCTCCGCCGTAAATACAAACAGGAGAACTTCTTCACATGCCAGTTCCCGTCTTCGTTCGCTGATACCGCGGACGTCTACAGGGAGGATCTAGCGATTTGTGCGATTTAGATGACGATTTTGGTGGTGTGTTCGCGGAACCGACGGAGTTGGAGGACCATGGCCCTCTCTTCGACACGCCGGTCGATCTGAAGGAGTCGCTCCTGCACATCCCGTCTGTGAACATCGTCAGGAACAAGGCACTGCACGGGAAATGTACGGTTATGCACACGGATCTCGAGTGGTTTGGTCCGTCTCCGCCTTTCGCGACGATCATAACAATCCTCACGTTCTTCTGGATGTCCGAGGGGGATGTACTGTTCATGCAGGCATTCCCCTCTTGCCCGATCGTGTTCAAAGATGACCCGTCTGGCTTAGTGCGTACGCGCAAGAGTAGTGTTCCGATCGCGTACATGCTCAAGTGAGCACCGTTTCTCTCTCTTCAACTGCAATCTGCTAAAAAAGATATTACTCTACAGCACACTATACTGACTACTTGTGAATCTACAGCCTTCGCTGTCCCCGCCTCAGCACATGCGCGCGCATGCCTCCAGCCCGCCATACGTTCAGATGCACGTCTCTTTCTCTGCACCCAACCGCTCTCCACGCTGCACCAGTCCCACATACGTCTTAGGACGTACGACCCAGCCCCCTGAACCGCGCACACCGCGCCTTCCTCGCCTCGGTTCGACACGTTCCGTCGCTCTATTTTCCTGACCGCGAGACCGTTGGCGCAGGCTCCGCCGCCATCCCCGCGCTGCTCGGTACGAACGGGATTAGCAGGTTCGATGCGAAATACGACAGCAACGCACATGCACATAGCGTCTCGCGCCACCCGAGCGTCATGCGCATGGGTACGATAACGCAGGTCGCGAGCGTATCAGGGTAGACGCGCGAGAGGAATACGGTGTGGGTGTTCCTGGTGCAAAACGGCGCGCGTTGCGAAGGGCGTGGCAGGGCTGTAAGGCTGGGAAGACGACCCAGAAGATGGAGCGGTCGGTGCTGGTCGATCTGCTGGGCTGCGCCGCCATGCTGAACGGGAAAGCGCCTGAAAATGAAAATTAAGGACATTTTTGTATAGTAGAATAGAAATCTGAACTAACCTTCCGCTGTGTTGTTTCTGCTTGTCGGACCTGGCACGCATGAAGACGATCGTCGCCCGAAGTTGAATTGATCGCTGTCCGGCACAGCCCGAGGACAGCCATGCGCGTCGTCTTCATCATGTCGATCTTCTAGCTTCTTCATCTTCGTCTCGACCTCTCGACCTCTCGTCCTCTCGATTTCTCGACTACGGTCCGTAAGTCGCTATTTATTCGTGAGTTGTTCCTTTTTCTTCAATCCCTTAACGTACTGATCCTTAAACTATCTGTTTAGGTGCGAGGATCATGCCTCGGCAGCAACACCAGCAACAGCAGCAACTTCGCTGCAACCTGTCGTGCCGATCGATCGAGGCCATCCTACGCTGGCGAATCCAGTCGCGTGGAAGAGCCGGAGAGGAGGATTAGATAAAACAAGGACCTATGTACGTAGTGAAAATGTCTGAACGCGAGCGCGATGCTAACAACTGCTTCAGCGCCTCGAACGAATGTCCTCCCTACGGCGCGCCAGCCTCCCGTGAATGGCGCACGGCCGCGGCCAATGTCAGTGCAGATGGCGTCCCAGCAGTATGTTCCTGCCGGCGGCGGTGGTGGCGAGATGCATGCGCCCGCAACCGCGCAGGCGCCGCTCGACTACTGTCATCGCAACAACGTCGTCCACCGCGACCTCAAGATCGAGAACATCCTCATCTTTCAAACGGGCAACATCAAGATCATCGACTTTGGTCTTTCCACCCTCTACATTCCTCCGCAGACGCAGCATTCCGCATCGCACACGCAGCCCCTTTCAACGTGTTTCCAGCCCATCCGTGTGTTGGATGTTCCCATGTTGAAGCTCCATACAGCCGCCATCACTGCAGAGTTCTGCGCGAACCTACGTATGTGTGGCTTCGGCGGCGTTGTGTGTAGCACGGCGCAACATCGCTTCGCGCCTTTTAACGAACTGGCCCTCGTCTCAAACTCTGACGAAACGCGCATTGTCCAGGTTGCGCTTGGTCAGGACCATATTCTCGCGCTCACGCGTGCGGAGTGCGTGTTCAGCTGGGGTCTGTCGCGTTTCTCACAGCTGGGGTACGCAGTCGAAGGGTCTGGCGTGGGATCAGGCGGGGGTGCGCTACAGACGGTGGTGACCCCGCGGCGTGTCCTCGGTCCTCTCAAGACAGAGTTCGTCATTGGGGTCGCGGCATGCAAGACCGCGTCCGCATACTGGAAGGCAAAGGAGCTATTCACATGGGAGACCAACAATGCTCAACTGGGTTATGACATGGCTGCAGTGCCCGTGCAGGTACTACCGCGGCGTGTCACTCCGTTTGCGAACCCTGTGCGTAATGTTGCGCTGAATGACGCAGCGATGGCGGTTCTTCTTACGAGCGACGATGTCTTGTGCTTCGCGGGTGGGCGAAGCTTCAAAATCAAGTTAGTACATACTTTCCTTTTTGTCAGCTCACGCTCTTATTGCTATATGTGTGCTGTTTATTATTTGCCTAGCTTCCCAACTGCGAGCTTTCCGCCTGCGCTCACGACATATCGGCATCCAGCAGCACAGAACAATGCGGCCATTGCCAGGGTCGTCTGCTGCAAGGATACGTCCGCAGTGCTTTCATCTAATGGCGAGATGTTTACGTTCAGTTTCCTGGCTGTTGAGTCCTCCTCCGTTATTGAAATCAACGCTACGCAGAGTAAGGAAAGCAAAGGCGGAATAAGTGCGGTTTCGAATGCAGCTTTGGTGAAACCTCAGCGCGTATGGGCGCTTAGGAAGCAGTTCAGCGCTGTCAATGATGTCGCACTCGGTTCGGACGGCACAATTGTTCTTTGCACAGAGTATGGGCACGTGTATGTTCTCAATTGGCTTGCGAAGACCGAAAGGCTCAGCGTATGCCGTTTTTCAGCGCGTCGTGCGAGTCGCTGCCAGCGGTGCCGGTGCATTCGCTGCTCTTCGAGCAAATTGCGTGTCCGTACCAATCGAGGTAGTCGGCAATACGCTTTCAAAGGACCTGGAAGCTGTACAGCCACGCTTGCGTTGCGCTGCCGAGGAATTCAATGGGGCTGCGAAGAGTATGGGAGCGCGAATAGATTACAGGACGAGACTGAAATTTCTGCCGACTCGCCTGCCGACTCGCCTACTGTTATCGACGAGGCGGCGGATGGATGGTGAAGGCCAGGGCGAGTCTGAGGACGTTAATATCAAAAATGACATCAGGGTCGCGAACACCTGCTGGAACTCCTGAATTGTGACGAGAAGAGCCGGCGAGAGGAGCACAGAGGCATTTTCGATGAAGTTGAGCTGATGTACGGAGCCGATCTCCTTGTGCAAGTTAGCTCTGGATTTGCGTTCCCCTTACATAGGATCGTTCTCGCAGCGCGCTCGCTAGTGCTAAATGATATCCTACCAGGCAAAGATAATGCTGTCAACATCAAACTCAGTCATTCCACTCTCGTTTATATTCCCCCGAGATCAGGCTCTATTCCAAAGCTCGTGTTCTCAGGCCTCCATCCGCTCACTGTGCTTCTACTGGCTACACACTTGTATACGGATAGTTTCCCCCCGCTCTAAGCCGCCGCGTCGGGATGGCACTCTTCCTGCAACTCGGGACTCTCGGACCGAAGACGAAGATGGACCTTGCTCAAATTTGTGCGGATTTGCATGTCCTCGCAAACCTTCTTCGCCTTCCTGCACTAGAAAGAGTACTTGACGCCCCGGTGAAACATGTTATGGTGCCGACTCTTGCACACGACATGCAAACACTTCTCGAAGCTGTACAGCCTGGCGGAGATGTCTCGTGCTCTTCTGGCAATGCTGGTTCCGAAGTTGAGGCGCTTTTGACTTCTTCAATGAACCCTTTTGCGTCGGATACGGTTCTCGAACTTGCGTACCGGCGGATCTACTGTCTCGCGACAATGGTGCGCGGGTGCTCGCCGTTCTTCGCGGGCTTCTTCGACGACGCGGACTAGACGCAGAAGTGCTGGCGTCCATGCACCATCCTCTCGAGCTCGCGCGGACCGCTACGCACAGCAACACAAGCTGCTGAAACGACGGCAGCACGGATATGGCCTGCAGCAGCAACAGCAACAACACCGGCAGACGCCGCCGCAACAATAACAGCAGCAGCCCCCGCCGCCGCCGCAACAGCAAGTCCCGTCGCCGCCGTCGTCCATGCGCACTCAACCACCCAGTTGAAGGGCGCTGCGCTACACGCCCGCGCACTGGCACAGCAATCTAAAACCCCAGCTGCGCGTGCGCGTATTCGATTCGTGTCTGCTCCACTGCTGGCTCCATCTCGGATCGCAACCGCGCCTCAGGCGACGGTACTTCCCGGCGGAGACTTCCCTGTGCAGAACGCGCAGGGCCAGCGCATTTACCGGCAGTGCGGCGTGCCCGGCCGCTACAAGGACGGCAAGTGCGTCGAGAAGTGGGGCCAGGGACTGTGTGCAACCGGTGCTGCAAGAAGATGAAGCGCGTCGAGCGGTACTCTGGTCTCCGTGAGCGCAAGCCAGCAGGCGCAGATGATCGCGCACCTCTCGTCACACCCCGCTCGCTCATTCGCAGTCCCAGTCTGCACTTGCGCACTCTGCGGGTCAGAGCCAGCACGCGTCGGTCGGCCGCACACGTGCGACGACGCGCCAGGACACGCTGTTGGTTGACCACCATACAGGGCGCACACAGACGCAGAGCCCGAGGCCGGTACGCGAATGGACTAGCAAGCCAGGCCGCACACAGGCGCACGCCGACGCCGCCTTATATCAACTTCATCTCCACGCGCGAGCAGAACGCAAACGGTTCTTCCTCGCGTACCCTTCCTCACCAGCATGGCCAGTCCCGCTGCGGTCCGCCGCAGCGTTTACCGGAGGAGGCACGGAGAGCCGTGGCTCGAGCGTGAACGAGGAGGACGTGCTCGACGGCGATGGGAACAGGGACGTCGAGGAGGAGGAGGCGCTCCTCGAATGAGAGGGCGAAGGAGAGGACGAAGGCGACCTGGACGCCACGCCGCGCACACGCGCGAATACCCTAACCCTCAATACCCGCAACATGTCGCGCGACCGTCACCATGGCCGCGCGCACGGGCGAGAAGAGCTCACGCCGCATGCTGTCCTGGCGAGTTACCCATGCACGCGCATGCGCACCCGTCGATACTTGTCGCGATGCCCGTCGCCGCGGACGGCGCGAATGCGGGTCCAGCGCGGAGCTCGTCTGCTCGCGGCGCCGCGAGCGGGTCGAGTCTCCCGTTCAAGTGACAAGCGGTGCCCTAGCATTACCTGCTCCTTCTATTGTCCCGCCTTCACCGTACGACGCACCGACACCATCATCACAGTGTGAAGGAGCCGGGCCCGTTCCGCGAAGAGGATGTACTACTTTCGCTGCAGCTTCTCACGTATCTCAGCAAATACCCGCACGTACGCCAGGCGTTTTACAAGCCGTGCCTGTTTCCATCTGGCGACAGCGACGGGTAGCCCGGGCACGCCGGAAACATCTGCCATGGCTGCTGGAGCGAGGGTTAGCTCAAGCTGGAGAGGAGGCGCGCGGACTAGGAACCGGTTTTACGACGGCAAATGCGCACTCAGCCGTGACGGCGTCGGCGGATCTCAAGAAGGACGGCTATCATGGATCGTCGAGCCCAGCTCGGCGAGCCCGCAGCCTTCCACGGACGCGCAGGATTGCCCCGCCGATGCTCTCGCAGCTTCCCTTTGATTTTGTGCGTTGCCTTTTTTCTTGTTCGTGAAATTTTTGAACGACATACTGACTACTTGTGAATCTACAGCCTTCGCTCTCCCCGCCTCAGCATGTACGCGCGCATGCCGCCAGCCCGCCGTACACTCATATCCACGAATCACATCCTCTTCCCGTGCACCCAGCCTTTTCGTTCTCATTACCGTTTATTTCGCGGATATGTGCGTGTACATACGGCTCGGTCCAGTCTGTCCTGCTGCGATCTGAGTTTAGTTTCTGTTTGGCGGGTTGCCAAGCGGCACTTCGAGTGGGATCAAGTTTCGGCTGGGCTAATATCAAAGTTGTACCATGCACGCTGCGCGCGCTTTAAAAGTTGGGATATATATAAATTTGCCCTTTGTGGCATTTTTGCTCCTTCGCTGACTTTGTAGTCTCCGGGAATGAATAACAAAACAGTTCAATTATAAGTTGCAAGAAACGACAAGGACAAAGTACGAGTACCAATTTTATATCTACAGATTCTCGGACGCAACGCGGACATCAACCCTAGCCGCTCCAGCACACTACGCGTCGCGTCCAGGTCGCCGTTGCTGTCGAGGTACATGGCATCCAGCAGACTCTCCACGACGTCGCTGAGGAATCTGGGCGCCTGCAACCTCGAGAGCACCGTTCATGCGGGAACATGTGCGCTCTCGAATGCGCGCTCGATTTCTTCATGCGCTCGGTGGAAAAGCGCGAGTGCGTCTCGCCGGTGATTCAGCAGCGCCCCGCTGGAACGCAGCACACACTGCATGATATGCACAGTGTGTTGCGTCGAAGAGTGCATGGCAAGCGCGCGCGCGGCATCGCCTCGTCGAGCACGACGTGCGCGAGCAGGCACACGAAAGCGAGGAAATGCGTTTTGACGAGCGCCGCTTTGCGCTCGTGCATCTGCCCGGGTGTATACGCGCCGCATTACGCACCCGCATTTAAATCTGCGCCGGACTTGCGTGCATGAGGCTTCTATTGTGAGATGGACTGAGGACTCTGGGTCGGAAAGCTGAATGGACGCGCTTTTATGCGGCTCGAGCGCGAAGATGATCGTGGTCCGCGTAAAGAACGAAGACGTCCGTGCTGAGAGAAAGGCCTGTAAAAGAAAGTTAGAGGAGGCTGCTTTAAATTAGAGTAAAAATTTGCACTTGCATTGTTATAACTGCTTGCGGTCCTGGCACGCTGATGTAAGTCGTCTTGATCGCTGTCCGGCACAGCCCGAGGACAGCCATGCGCGTCGTCTCGTCATGTCGATCTTCTGGCTTCGTCTTCGTCTTCGTCTTTGTCCACCTCTCGCCCTCTCGACTTCGCTTCGCGCATTGCGATTCGTGAGTTGTTCCTTCTTCTTTATGCCTTTAGTATGCTAATCTGTAAACCATCTGTCTAGATGCGAGGTTCATGCCTCGGCGGCAGCAGCTGCAACAACAGCGGCAGCAGCAGCAGCAGCAGCAGCAACAGCAGCAACTCCGCCGCAACATGTCGCACTGGGCAATCTTGTGCTGGCGAATCCGGTCGCGTAGAAGAGCCGAGAGGAGGGTTAGATAAAACAAAGACCTAGGTACGTAGTGAAATTGTCTGAACGCGAGCACGATGCTAACGACTGCTCAGCGCTGTCAAGGATGTCGCATTCGGTTCGGACGGCACGATTGTTATCTGCACTGAGTCTGGGCACGTGTATGTTTGCAAACAATTTGCGAAGACCGCAAAATTCCAGCGCTTGCCGCTTTTGCAGCGCGTCGTGCGAGTCGCTGCCAGCAGTGCCGGTGCATTCGCTGCTCTTCGAGAAAATTGCGTGTCCGCACCAATCGAGATAGTCGGCAATACCCTTTCAAAGGACACGGAGAAGCTGTACAGCCATATTTGCGTTGGGCTGCCGAGGGACTTCAGTGGGGCTTCGTTTCGATGTCTTGACTTCTTGGCTTCGCTTCGGTCCCTGTCTAACCGTGAGTTGTTTCTCTTTCTTCAAGCAAAATCGTACTAAACCGCTTGTAGATGAGCACGATGCCGCGGACTCTCCGCAGCTCTCCGCAGCTTTCCGAGCACGCCGTGCTCGCGCACACTCGCCACCTCTGAGAAATCGGCTTTCGCACCGTTTGCTCGCGCGCGCCGACGCTTGGATGCTCGGCCAGGCCCACGCCCTTAAGGCCCCCTGCGGCAACACAGCTGAGTGACACGGGTTCCCGCGCTACTACGGAGTCCGCTCTTCAACGAGGACGAGGAGGACGGCGATAACAATGCTGGCTGCGCGTCGTCTAACTCGATTCAGAAAATGTAACGCCCTGCAGCTACGGGGTTTCCAAACAAGTGCGCGCGCCGCTCAGATCCAGAGAACAGGCCTCTACGACTTTCATGTCGAGAACGGCGCAAAGATGGTGCCCTTTGCTGGGTACTCGATGCCGTTGATGTACGGCAGCGTCGGCGCAGGTGCGCTTCCTGCATTTCCTGCTGAGTGATTACTCACGCGTGTGTGCTTTAGTAACCGGCTCTGACGCGCTGCAGCTTCCTTGGCGCGACCGCGACGGAATTCCTCGAATGGATCACGCCTTCTGACCTCGCCGTCCTCCCTCCGTACTCTTCCACCCTCTCCGTCCTCCTCAACGACAAGGGCGGCATTATCGACGACACCGTCCGCGCCGGACCCGGCCACCAACTCGAGTGTGAGTTCTGGCATTAGCAAGGCTGCGTCTCCCACCGCTTCGACGTGCTCGGCAAGCATCTCTACAAGACCTACGTCCGCCTCATCAGCATCGTCGTCCAATTTCCAATGACACCGAGTAGGGAAAGCGGCATGCTCTGCTCGCCAATGCCCATCCTGACTCCACCCTGCCCTCTCCCGGCGCCGCCGCCGACGCTCTCGTTGCCGCCGTTCTCCTCAAGGCTGCCCATACTCTCGTGCACAACTCGCATTGGTCGCCCACGCACGCGTTTGTGCTGCTCTGGAACAACGCCGAGGAGTCGCTCCAGCACGGCTCGCACCTCTTCGCGACGCAGCACCCCGTTCGCGGCTCCGTACGCGCCTTGATCAACCTCGAGGAGGCAGGATCCACTGGCCGGGCTGATCTTCCAGGCAACGAGCGCGCAGATGGTCGATGCGTACGCGCGCGTCCCCTGTCCGTACGGCACCATTTTCGCGAGCGACATCTTCTCGTCCGGCGTGCTCATTTCTGACACCGACTTCCGCCAGTTCGAGCTCTACTTCGACGTCACCGGACTCGACATGGCCGTCGTCGGCCACTAGTACTTCTACCGCGCCCGTAAGGATACCGTGAACTACATCGAACCCGGCGTCGCGCAGCACATGGGCGACAATGCGCTTCCTCTCCTCGCCCGACTCCCACTGCCCGAGCTCACCACAGGCTTCACGCGACCCGCCACCGTCTACTTCTCGTTCCTCGACGCCTTTTTCGTGCAATACAGCTTCGCGATCGCCACCGCGCTGCACCCCATCCTTCTCGCGTCCAGCGTCTTCCTTGTCGGCGTCCTGAAGGGCGTCGCCCTCGTCGGCGCGCTGTCCTCTTTTCCGCACTCCCCGGCGCAAACGCCGTCGCCATCTTCATGTGCACGTCCTCCACGCACCGCTGAGCTGGTTCCGTACCGAGCCCAGTCGCCTTCTGCTCTACGAGAAAGCGGCCCTCGCAGGCGAGTCGCACCCTCTCCATCCAGTCTAATACTATGCTGACGAAAATAAACGAGTACAGGCGCCCTCGCGTCCTCCGCGGGTGCTGGCTCTGCGCCTGCGCATTGACGAGCGCACCTTCTTCGCGGCGCAGTTCTTTGCACATGCGGGGCTAGGTGTTGGCGTAAAATCCGCAGGCCTCGGATCCGCCGCTCTCTTATTTTTCTTTGCCTTCTCATTCTTTGCGGGGTTAGGGCTTGACGCGCGCTCTGTGGTGGTGAATTTACGCGCTGATACGTGTCTTTAGTCAATTCTTTCCTTCTCGTCGCTCATAATGTCGGGTTGTGAGTTTTTTCGCGTTGCGTCGCTGGCGCTGTTCGAAATGTTGAGCTCATTGGTCTTGTTTCGCTCAACAGTCAGGTTTCTGAACCTCGTCCGGCCGTTCCTGCCCATCCTGCCCGAGGTGTCATCATCGGACCGCAAGGTGCCATTCAACCAGAAAGTGCTCTGGACGGTGACCCTGCTCATTTTCTTCATCTGCTCTCAAATCCTTCTTTACGGCATCGTGTCCTTTGACTCTTCCGACCCTCTTTACTGGATGTGCGTTATTCTCGCGTCGATTTATGGCACACTCATGGAACTCAGAATCAGCCCGATCCTCACTTCGGGCATGATCATGCAGCTCCTCGCTAACGCCAACCTCATCGACGTCGACTTCAGCTTGAAGGAGGACAGGGCGCTTTTTTGTGGTGCGCAGAAGCGTGCGTGCTCCACTTTCAATTCTTTGTCGTTGACCATGAGTTTCTGACACGTCTACATTATTTGCACTCGTCATTTCTCTCGGTCAGGCAACTGTCTATGTCCTCACAGGTCTCTACGGCTCTCCCTCTTCCCTTGGCCCCGGTGTTTGCCTGCTGCTCATCCTCCAGCTCGCCGCCGCCGAATTTATCGTCATCTTACTTGATGAGCTCCTTCAGAAGGGATATGGCCTCGGTTCCGATATATCTCTGTTCATTGCGACAAACAGCTGCGAATCTGCGATCTGGAAGATATTTTCACCAACGACGGACAACACAGGTCATGGTCCGGAGTTCGAGGGTGCCGCCATCGAGCTCTTCCATCTCTTTTTTACCTGGAATGACGAGGAGCGCGCTCCGCGAGGTGTGCTGGCGCGAGCGCCTTCCGAACATCATGAACTTTGCTGCGACCGTTGTCGTTCTTGACTCCGTCATCTACTCGCAAGGTCTCCGTCTCGAGATCACTTCAAGAACAAATCGCTTCCGTGGTCAGCGTGACTTGTACCCCGTGAAACTTTCTACATAAGCAATGTGCCGATTACGCTTGAGAGCGCTCTTACGAGCACAGCGGATGATGAAACATCTATTACTTCAGAGCTCGCAGTCCACAAAATCGTGGTCACTATGTCGTCAGTCTCGGGATATTGCGATTGTGACGGTGAGCTCGGTGCACCTGCAAAGCCTGCGAACACGGCACCGGTGTCACCGTCGGTCCCTCAACGCCATCGAATACAGCTACCTCAGGAGTCGGCTCGCCCGTTGCTACGTGGAACTCTCAAGATTTTCCGAGAAAGAAAGGGAAAAGGAAAAGGAGGCGCGGGAAGTAACAATATGCAGAAGATCATGTCGTTGCGGACCTTCGTCAGCTCTCGCCACCAGAGCCAAACGCAGGTCCCGCAACTTTCTTCTTCCCCGGACGAGTCTCCCACTCCGCGTGCAGAGGCATCTTCGCCATATCCACTCGGCGATTTGGGTGCGCCGTGCATTCTTTGCCAGAAGCTCAGAGCCGCCTGCGCGCTTCTTAATACGTTCGCACGGCTCGCGTTCTCGGACTACGTCATGACGCCGAGCCAGGCGCGCCTCGTGCTCTGCGTCTTCGAGCGGCTCCTGAAGCTGCTTCGCACCGCGTCCTGTCCGCGTGTGCGCGTCGCGGTCCTGCAGCTGCCGATGCGACTCCGTGAGGACAGGGGCCACCGCATGTTTCTTGTGCACGCGGCGGCGGAGCACAAGCAGGAGATATACGCGCCCGTGCGGCTGGCTTGTGGGGTGGATGCGCGGCTTGCCGAACATAGCACATAGCGACGAGGCGGCCCGAAACGAGGAGATCTTTGCGGAGCGCGCACGCGCGTGGCAGACTTTCGAGCGCAACGGCCGTCGGACATCGCGCGGCGGAGGAACAGGACGTATGTGACAGAGAGCCGGAGTTGGTCGTGGGCCGCAGGTCGTGCCACTGTCCAGGCGATAGCCCCCATCAATACGAAGCCGAGGGACGCGCTGTGGGGTATCCTGACATTGTGCCGTTCTCCCTTGAAAATGCGAAGAAGGGCAGCCGTCTATTCATCACGTACGACCCACAGAAGCCGGCAGACTGCGTCGTGCTGCCCGTGTCGGACTACATGAACGTGCTGGTCGAGTTGCTGAAAGCGGAGTGCGACAGGGAGGCGCTGTCGTACTTCCTCGTGCACCTCCCTGTACAGCTCATGAACAAGTACTTCTGGTGCGGCCCGCGCGCTCGCGCGGCGATTGCAGGCCTGCTCGTTGAACTGTGCAAAGGTGTGTTGGATGGCACACTTGGCGGGTATGTCCCGCAGGATGAGTGGCACGGCTTGCTGAAGACGCGCGGGACACAGAGCCAGGTCTTCGACGCGCCGAAACGTCATGTGCTCGTCGAGGTCTTCCAGGCGAGACTTAAACTCTTATCATAACCTACATAAGCTTCCTGTTTCTGTCTCTCCCACTCTCCACAGCTTGTACTCAGAGAACAGAGTACATATGAGGCTGGAAAAAAGTCTGGAAAAAAAGCTAAAAATAGATTTTATCAATAAACACAAGTTAAAAATGGGATTTGCGGACAGGTAATGAAAATCCGTGTCAGAGACAAACAGATTGCGATGTGTTTGAAACCCGGTGAGAACATGATTGAGGATGATTTGGACATGTCCAACCCGTTTACGAAGTTTTCAAAGGGAATTCGACAAAACACAGTTTACAAGTGCAGACAGAATACAAAATGCAGAATGCAAGATCACGTTTGCAGAAAGGCAGCCGTAAACAAGCCGTTTTCGGATTTGGATTCAGCTCAGAATTTCGATCCAGAACCGACTCGCCCAAAAGAAACGAATCCAGTTTTGCTCCCCCGATATCCGGAATGCAGTGGCGACAGCCGGCGGTGAGTGACGTTCGAGTCGGAAACATAGACGACACAAGTTAAAAATGGGATTTGCGGACAGGTAATGAAAATCCGTGTCAGAGACAAACAGATTGCGATGTGTTTGAAACCCGGTGAGAACATGATTGAGGATGATTTGGACATGTCCAACCCGTTTACGAAGTTTTCAAAGGGAATTCGACAAAACACAGTTTACAAGTGCAGACAGAATACAAAATGCAGAATGCAAGATCACGTTTGCAGAAAGGCAGCCGTAAACAAGCCGTTTTCGGATTTGGATTCAGCTCAGAATTTCGATCCAGAACCGACTCGCCCAAAAGAAACGAATCCAGTTTTGCTCCCCCGATATCCGGAATGCAGTGGCGACAGCCGGCGGTGAGTGACGTTCGAGTCGGAAACATAGACGACACAAGTTAAAAATGGGATTTGCGGACAGGTAATGAAAATCCGTGTCAGAGACAAACAGATTGCGATGTGTTTGAAACCCGGTGAGAACATGATTGAGGATGATTTGGACATGTCCAACCCGTTTACGAAGTTTTCAAAGGGAATTCGACAAAACACAGTTTACAAGTGCAGACAGAATACAAAATGCAGAATGCAAGATCACGTTTGCAGAAAGGCAGCCGTAAACAAGCCGTTTTCGGATTTGGATTCAGCTCAGAATTTCGATCCAGAACCGACTCGCCCAAAAGAAACGAATCCAGTTTTGCTCCCCCGATATCCGGAATGCAGTGGCGACAGCCGGCGGTGAGTGACGTTCGAGTCGGAAACATAGACGACACAAGTTAAAAATGGGATTTGCGGACAGGTAATGAAAATCCGTGTCAGAGACAAACAGATTGCGATGTGTTTGAAACCCGGTGAGAACATGATTGAGGATGATTTGGACATGTCCAACCCGTTTACGAAGTTTTCAAAGGGAATTCGACAAAACACAGTTTACAAGTGCAGACAGAATACAAAATGCAGAATGCAAGATCACGTTTGCAGAAAGGCAGCCGTAAACAAGCCGTTTTCGGATTTGGATTCAGCTCAGAATTTCGATCCAGAACCGACTCGCCCAAAAGAAACGAATCCAGTTTTGCTCCCCCGATATCCGGAATGCAGTGGCGACAGCCGGCGGTGAGTGACGTTCGAGTCGGAAACATAGACGACACAAGTTAAAAATGGGATTTGCGGACAGGTAATGAAAATCCGTGTCAGAGACAAACAGATTGCGATGTGTTTGAAACCCGGTGAGAACATGATTGAGGATGATTTGGACATGTCCAACCCGTTTACGAAGTTTTCAAAGGGAATTCGACAAAACACAGTTTACAAGTGCAGACAGAATACAAAATGCAGAATGCAAGATCACGTTTGCAGAAAGGCAGCCGTAAACAAGCCGTTTTCGGATTTGGATTCAGCTCAGAATTTCGATCCAGAACCGACTCGCCCAAAAGAAACGAATCCAGTTTTGCTCCCCCGATATCCGGAATGCAGTGGCGACAGCCGGCGGTGAGTGACGTTCGAGTCGGAAACATAGACGACACAAGTTAAAAATGGGATTTGCGGACAGGTAATGAAAATCCGTGTCAGAGACAAACAGATTGCGATGTGTTTGAAACCCGGTGAGAACATGATTGAGGATGATTTGGACATGTCCAACCCGTTTACGAAGTTTTCAAAGGGAATTCGACAAAACACAGTTTACAAGTGCAGACAGAATACAAAATGCAGAATGCAAGATCACGTTTGCAGAAAGGCAGCCGTAAACAAGCCGTTTTCGGATTTGGATTCAGCTCAGAATTTCGATCCAGAACCGACTCGCCCAAAAGAAACGAATCCAGTTTTGCTCCCCCGATATCCGGAATGCAGTGGCGACAGCCGGCGGTGAGTGACGTTCGAGTCGGAAACATAGACGACACAAGTTAAAAATGGGATTTGCGGACAGGTAATGAAAATCCGTGTCAGAGACAAACAGATTGCGATGTGTTTGAAACCCGGTGAGAACATGATTGAGGATGATTTGGACATGTCCAACCCGTTTACGAAGTTTTCAAAGGGAATTCGACAAAACACAGTTTACAAGTGCAGACAGAATACAAAATGCAGAATGCAAGATCACGTTTGCAGAAAGGCAGCCGTAAACAAGCCGTTTTCGGATTTGGATTCAGCTCAGAATTTCGATCCAGAACCGACTCGCCCAAAAGAAACGAATCCAGTTTTGCTCCCCCGATATCCGGAATGCAGTGGCGACAGCCGGCGGTGAGTGACGTTCGAGTCGGAAACATAGACGACACAAGTTAAAAATGGGATTTGCGGACAGGTAATGAAAATCCGTGTCAGAGACAAACAGATTGCGATGTGTTTGAAACCCGGTGAGAACATGATTGAGGATGATTTGGACATGTCCAACCCGTTTACGAAGTTTTCAAAGGGAATTCGACAAAACACAGTTTACAAGTGCAGACAGAATACAAAATGCAGAATGCAAGATCACGTTTGCAGAAAGGCAGCCGTAAACAAGCCGTTTTCGGATTTGGATTCAGCTCAGAATTTCGATCCAGAACCGACTCGCCCAAAAGAAACGAATCCAGTTTTGCTCCCCCGATATCCGGAATGCAGTGGCGACAGCCGGCGGTGAGTGACGTTCGAGTCGGAAACATAGACGACACAAGTTAAAAATGGGATTTGCGGACAGGTAATGAAAATCCGTGTCAGAGACAAACAGATTGCGATGTGTTTGAAACCCGGTGAGAACATGATTGAGGATGATTTGGACATGTCCAACCCGTTTACGAAGTTTTCAAAGGGAATTCGACAAAACACAGTTTACAAGTGCAGACAGAATACAAAATGCAGAATGCAAGATCACGTTTGCAGAAAGGCAGCCGTAAACAAGCCGTTTTCGGATTTGGATTCAGCTCAGAATTTCGATCCAGAACCGACTCGCCCAAAAGAAACGAATCCAGTTTTGCTCCCCCGATATCCGGAATGCAGTGGCGACAGCCGGCGGTGAGTGACGTTCGAGTCGGAAACATAGACGACACAAGTTAAAAATGGGATTTGCGGACAGGTAATGAAAATCCGTGTCAGAGACAAACAGATTGCGATGTGTTTGAAACCCGGTGAGAACATGATTGAGGATGATTTGGACATGTCCAACCCGTTTACGAAGTTTTCAAAGGGAATTCGACAAAACACAGTTTACAAGTGCAGACAGAATACAAAATGCAGAATGCAAGATCACGTTTGCAGAAAGGCAGCCGTAAACAAGCCGTTTTCGGATTTGGATTCAGCTCAGAATTTCGATCCAGAACCGACTCGCCCAAAAGAAACGAATCCAGTTTTGCTCCCCCGATATCCGGAATGCAGTGGCGACAGCCGGCGGTGAGTGACGTTCGAGTCGGAAACATAGACGACACAAGTTAAAAATGGGATTTGCGGACAGGTAATGAAAATCCGTGTCAGAGACAAACAGATTGCGATGTGTTTGAAACCCGGTGAGAACATGATTGAGGATGATTTGGACATGTCCAACCCGTTTACGAAGTTTTCAAAGGGAATTCGACAAAACACAGTTTACAAGTGCAGACAGAATACAAAATGCAGAATGCAAGATCACGTTTGCAGAAAGGCAGCCGTAAACAAGCCGTTTTCGGATTTGGATTCAGCTCAGAATTTCGATCCAGAACCGACTCGCCCAAAAGAAACGAATCCAGTTTTGCTCCCCCGATATCCGGAATGCAGTGGCGACAGCCGGCGGTGAGTGACGTTCGAGTCGGAAACATAGACGACACAAGTTAAAAATGGGATTTGCGGACAGGTAATGAAAATCCGTGTCAGAGACAAACAGATTGCGATGTGTTTGAAACCCGGTGAGAACATGATTGAGGATGATTTGGACATGTCCAACCCGTTTACGAAGTTTTCAAAGGGAATTCGACAAAACACAGTTTACAAGTGCAGACAGAATACAAAATGCAGAATGCAAGATCACGTTTGCAGAAAGGCAGCCGTAAACAAGCCGTTTTCGGATTTGGATTCAGCTCAGAATTTCGATCCAGAACCGACTCGCCCAAAAGAAACGAATCCAGTTTTGCTCCCCCGATATCCGGAATGCAGTGGCGACAGCCGGCGGTGAGTGACGTTCGAGTCGGAAACATAGACGACACAAGTTAAAAATGGGATTTGCGGACAGGTAATGAAAATCCGTGTCAGAGACAAACAGATTGCGATGTGTTTGAAACCCGGTGAGAACATGATTGAGGATGATTTGGACATGTCCAACCCGTTTACGAAGTTTTCAAAGGGAATTCGACAAAACACAGTTTACAAGTGCAGACAGAATACAAAATGCAGAATGCAAGATCACGTTTGCAGAAAGGCAGCCGTAAACAAGCCGTTTTCGGATTTGGATTCAGCTCAGAATTTCGATCCAGAACCGACTCGCCCAAAAGAAACGAATCCAGTTTTGCTCCCCCGATATCCGGAATGCAGTGGCGACAGCCGGCGGTGAGTGACGTTCGAGTCGGAAACATAGACGACACAAGTTAAAAATGGGATTTGCGGACAGGTAATGAAAATCCGTGTCAGAGACAAACAGATTGCGATGTGTTTGAAACCCGGTGAGAACATGATTGAGGATGATTTGGACATGTCCAACCCGTTTACGAAGTTTTCAAAGGGAATTCGACAAAACACAGTTTACAAGTGCAGACAGAATACAAAATGCAGAATGCAAGATCACGTTTGCAGAAAGGCAGCCGTAAACAAGCCGTTTTCGGATTTGGATTCAGCTCAGAATTTCGATCCAGAACCGACTCGCCCAAAAGAAACGAATCCAGTTTTGCTCCCCCGATATCCGGAATGCAGTGGCGACAGCCGGCGGTGAGTGACGTTCGAGTCGGAAACATAGACGACACAAGTTAAAAATGGGATTTGCGGACAGGTAATGAAAATCCGTGTCAGAGACAAACAGATTGCGATGTGTTTGAAACCCGGTGAGAACATGATTGAGGATGATTTGGACATGTCCAACCCGTTTACGAAGTTTTCAAAGGGAATTCGACAAAACACAGTTTACAAGTGCAGACAGAATACAAAATGCAGAATGCAAGATCACGTTTGCAGAAAGGCAGCCGTAAACAAGCCGTTTTCGGATTTGGATTCAGCTCAGAATTTCGATCCAGAACCGACTCGCCCAAAAGAAACGAATCCAGTTTTGCTCCCCCGATATCCGGAAT